>CM076965.1:7177040-7194540 GCA_039105355.1 Benthosema pterotum
CCCCCCCCCCCCCCCCCCCCCCCCCCCCCCCCCCCCCCCAAATGTTTAATTAATAATTTCCACTCCGAGAAATACTCCGTAACCATAAACTGAATACAGTTTGTCAAAAACAAAATTAGAATTCAAATGGCCGTAAAATACAGACCATATTCCAACACGATTAAGTTTACACAAACCGTCTGGATGCGGTCCCAAATGGACCCGCAAGGGTCCATTTGGTTTCATTTTTACACTCTCAGAGTTAAAATATGCATCTGAATTAGCACCACTTAAGAAATCTACACTGTTTTGTTGGCAAAAATCCAGCCTGGAATTGTAGACAAAATCAAAAGAATTCTTTAATTTTAGGTCTTTGGGGTGAAAATGTCATCAAATGGTGGTCCGTGGCTCAAATACTGAATAAATGGTGTCAGGTCCCTGGAGTCAAAAAGGTTGAAAACCCCTGGTGTAGGGAAAAAAAACTTTAAATTAAATTAAACTTTAAATACCCAACTTTAAACTAGGCAGAACAATCCATACAGAACCCAGGGATTGGAACAGAAACTAAAACTAGACCATGTAAATCCAACACATTGAGCAAGGCACTGCAGGGAGTTGAACCCCGTTCCAGTAAACCAGAAGTCCACACCAGTGCCAGATGGTTCTGGTTGTATTTACAGGTCCAAAACTAATCAATGTGAAAAATGACTAATTATTCTATCCAATCTCCCAAGACAAGCCGTGGGAGGTCCTGAATATCCCACAAAATAGAATCATTCACAGACCATGAATGATAGCCATGTTATGTTTTTAATTAATAATTTCCACTTTGAGAAATACTCAGAACTATAAACTGAATACAGTTGGTCAAACACGAAATTAAAATGGCCGTGAAATACAGACCATGTTCCAACATGGTTAAATTTAAAAAAACTGTCTGGATGTCAGAATGTGATTAAAACAGTATTTCTGACTGTAATCACAAAACTTTCCATTTTAATGACTACAGGTGTGTAGGGGAACAAAAAGAACATTTTCCAATTCAGTCGTTTGATGCCTAACTTTAACATAACTAAGCAGAACAAACCATAAAGAACCATAAAGAAACCTGGGGTTGGAGAATAAACACATGAGTTGAAAATAAAACTAGACCATGTAAATCCAACACATTGAGCAAGGCACTGCAGGGAGTTGAACCCCGTTCCAGTAAACCAGAAGTCCACACCAATGCCAGATGGTTCTGGTTGTAATTTACAGGTCCAAAACTAATTCACATTGTAGCCAATACTATATACATTCAAATTAGCTAAATTATTCTTGCTGACCTCCCAAGGCAAGCCGTGGGAGGTCCTTAATATCCCAGAAGAAGAGAGTCATTCACAGACCATGAATGATATCCATGTTATGTCTTTATAGAATGGAAACCAGAACTCTAATACCTTAAGGAAGACTCCTCAGACATAAACCAAGACAATACATTATTATTTTGTGTTCATAAAGTGCTGCAAAGTGCAAAAAGTGAAATAGTGCAGTAGAAAACGTTTGGGTCATTATTTGGCCCATTGCCAAACAATGAAGTTTTAGCTGCAAGTGGCAGCATACAGAAATTTACTTTTACATTATAAAGAGACACATCAACCAACACCACATACCTAACCCTAACCTAACCCTGTGTTCATTATGGGATGTTGGATGACATGAATCTTTACTCACAAATGTGAGATTATACGACATAAACACACTTCACATACCGGGCCTGTGTTCATATGTGAAGTGGGATTACGTAGTAGAAACTTTACTCACAAATTAGATATGATATAATCACTGACAATGGTCTTATGACCCAAATGTTTGCTGCTGCACTTTTCACTTTAAACACTTTAGAGTTCTCCATGAACACAAACAAAATAAATGCATTTCCTTGGTCTCTGCCCAAGTAGTTTGCCTTAGTTTTTGTAGAGAGTATTTTCCCCACAGCCTTTTAGATAATGCCAATTACCAAACATGATGCAAAGCAAAACCAGTTGTGTATTTTCAGAAACACTATAAACATTTGTACACAAGATGGACGACATTAGAACACAACATACAAGAATAGACAAACATTGCCATGAACGACGCGCCTACATCACTTCCTAAAGGGGAATTCCACCCATTTCCAACATTATATACGAATATATAATGTTAGTAAAGAACTAGAGTGATAGGCAAGAGGGAAAGAATAAAAAATGCAAATAAACTTTAATCAAAAGAGACAAACGAAAACAAACAACTTTATTAAAGCAAAGAATAGAGAAAAGATGAGAAAAATTCCCCTTTAGCGGCGTTAAAACTTCGCCCTAATTAAAAGACAATCCGTCTGCTGTTGCTGTAAAAATAAATCACATAAATGCACATGAGATACCGGGCCTGAGTTCATATCTCATGTGAACTCACGGTAAACGGCACACCGCAACCCGATTCACGCACCACAAACACTAGTGTTGACAGGAAAGAAGACAGAAGAAATGACTAAAAAATGCGAATAAATAAAATGCGATCAAAAGAGTCAGAGACAAAACGAATACAAATAACTTTATTAAAAGCAAAGAATAAAGAGGAGAGTTTAAGTTGGGGTGGAAACCTTGTACGTCCCAAACTATTTCTGGGCCAAAAATAAATAAATCTATATATACATTCAATAATGGATGATCACTTGTAAATCAACTAGGGCTGTTGAATGATGGGTTAGTAATCAAATTAATCAGCTTCAAAGGGACAGGGACACAGCGATATGTCACCATAAAACTGTGCTCTATCCATTTTCAATGAGAAAATGGGTATTGGTTTGACAGTGTGCACATGAGTTAATTGCCTTATTTTAATAAGATTCAATCAGATCAAAACTAATTCAACCAATTCACTTGTTATTTTCAGCCTTAAAATCAACCATTTGGTACTTCAGTGTGTGACACTGTAGGATGACCAAATAACAGAATATATTTATAAAGGTTGAACTATGGATATACAAGGTTTCTGCCCAACAGATAAATAATAAACTACTTCACTCACCTTCACTAACCAAAGGAAGCAAATGACACAGCAGCCATCATTTCCTTCCTCTGTTAGTTAAGCAGGACTACATGCTACCATAATGATACCAGACAGAAATCACACAACCTCCACATCACATCTGTACACACAAGACCACTAGTGGAGAACTAGGGCAGTAGGATAGGAAAGTAGGAAGACAAAAAACAAAAAGCGAAATGCGATCAATGAGTCTGAGACAAAACAAATAACTTTATTAAAAGCAAAGAAAGGAAACACTAGAACCTCACAGGGTAAACACAGTTCTGTACTGAGTTTATCCTGTGAGATTCTAGTGTTTCACTAGAACAGAATGTACAGATGTGATGTGAACACGACTAAGTTTTACTCAGAAATTATGTTAAACGAATAAGCCACAAGGCTCCAGAAGCATCACAGAGCAGCATGCGATGTGGACTGGGAAATGACAACGATACACGGTGTGAATGACAGCCTACGGTATGGTAGCATGTAGCTCACTTATAGCAGCCAAGAATCAAAAGGTTCATTACTAACCTTCACTGTTAGCAGCACCCAGCAGCGAAGAGATGGAGACAGCAACCAGCAGCAGAGCAGGCGGCAACCAGCAGCAGAGCAGGCGGCAACCAGCAGCAGAGCAGGCGGCAACCAGCAGCAGAGCAGGCGGCAACCAGCAGCAGAGCAGGCGGCAACCAGCAGCAGAGCAGGCGGCAACCAGCAGCAACAGAACGCAGCACAGAGTCTGAACCTTCAACATGTCTTCCTGTCAGCTTCATGTTCTGAAATGATAGAGGGAAAACAAAGACACATTTAGTCGTCAGTCTGCAGAATGACATTTTAGAATTCATTAAGTCATGGACAGGGCTGTGTCACCGTTTTTGTTTAACTTTCACACAAACCCACAAGATTGTGTACAGCTTGTGTTTTTGGTTCAGATGTGATGTCACTTCCTGTTTGCTTTTTTTTTGGACTGAATGGAAAGTTCCAGGCTTTCATTCTCAGCAACATCAAGCTGTCCATCACTGAGGATGCAAGCCTGGAACTTCCCATCAAGTCAAAAGCAAGCGGAATGTTGTTTCACAGCTGAACTGGGAACACAAACCCAGTCTGGAAACACAAACCCAGTCTGGGAACAGAGGCTACAGACTGCACAGTGCACAGTCCAAGTTTCAGCCAAGCTGTGACGTCACATCCTGCATTTTAGAATGGGTGTCAATGGGCACTTCCGGCTTCTTCCTGTCTGCATTTGCTCTGTGCTGAAAACTATGGACTATGTTCACATGGCAGCCATCTTGACAGCAAGGTACCAACTAGTTTAACGTCCCACACGCAGTCCATTCATCCAATTAGAAGACTCCTGTCTAATTCTATCAATCACACCAACACTGCAGTCTTATTTGCAACTTGTTGGTTTCACACAACTTCATTATAGACATGCTAGGAGCTACTTCCTGTCAAGAAATTACTTACAGATGATCATTTTATTTTTTGGGTGTCAGAGTTTGGAAGCGCTTGTTATCAGTACAACAGCCTGCTGCATTGTGCTCACATTTAAAACAGGAGGTAGGTACAGGCTGTTGAGTGGTAGACAAACACTCAGGGGCGGATGTAACATTTCCCAATTGGGGGGCAGAAGAAAATGGTAAGGGGGCAACCTCAAGATGAAGCCGCACCATACCATTTTCAGTAGTGTTTCAAATACTTAAACATAAGCACTGAAATATTTTGGGTTGTTTTGCATGCCATCATGTTTGGTGGGGCAGACTGGGCATTTAGGGGGGCATTCCCCCCCCCCCCCCATGAACTCCAAAGGAAACAAAATCATCTGCAAGGAGCTTCTTGACTAGATGTAGCTCAGAAGATGTTCATAGTGAGTTTTTCAACAAGCTTTTCATAATGTCTGGGATTTTGACTTAATTTAGTACAGTTCGGAGTGGATGGAGCGTCTATGGAAGTCACAGCTAGTTAAAACCTTGCTGTAAGAATATATGGTCTATGAAACCTGTTATGACCATTAATCAGTCAACCTAACATGCTTTAGACCAGGGCTTTTCAACCTTTCACACCAGGGCATTTGAGCCACGGGCCACCATTTGATTACATTTTCACCCCAAAGACCTAAAACTAAAGAATTAGTTTGGTTTTGTCCACAATTCCTGGCTTGATTTTGCCAACAAAACAGTATAGAATTCTTAATTAAGCGGTGCTAATTCAGATGAATATTTTAACTCTTGAGTGTAAAAATGAAACCAAATGGACCCGCAAGGGTCCATTTGGTTTCATTTTTACATGCTCAAAAGCTACATCTGGTTAACCAACTTTCGATCATTTAGCCTGGGGACCACCTGGAATCTTCTCAAGGACCACTGGTGGTCCCCAGACCACCGGCTGAAAACCCCTGCTGTAGACCAATGGTGACACAGCCCTAGTTTGTACAGTAATAATTTAACCATGTACATACCATTCTGTCACTCTGGGTGAAGATACTCTATCTGATGACATCATCCAAGGTCACATGATCTCCTGATGACATCATCCAAGGTCACATGATCTCCTGATGACATCATCCAAGGTCACATGATCAGCCTGGAAGACACAGCAAAAAAAACAAAAAATACATTACACTCCGACTACAAACTTTATAGATTCCAGAATTTGTACTTAAAAATCCATATAACCTGCCATTTTTGATGGCAGGCTGATTATTCTTTGATGTTTGCCATTTTTTAATAGTTAAATTGAATTCTTTGACCATTTCCCCACCTACCAATAATCATTTGAAAGTAGTCAGATCTACAAGCTCATCACAATGCATTGTGAGTTTTTAGATCAGCCGTGTGGCTGTATAGTGTGGTAAACATAGATAGCATAGTTTAGCATAGAGTAGTAGTTTGAAGTTTACAAATAACTCTAGCAGAGTGTGAAAATCATTATGGCCCACAGTACTGTAATGCAATAAATGTTTCACCTACTGTTTGGAACAATTTACATTTAGTTTGTGTTTGTTACTCAAAAACATCAACATATTCCACATATTGTTGTCCATTTTCTGTCACAACAAACAATCAACAATCCTAACAACTCAAAAGTTTAAAGAACACTAAAACGTGTGTTTTCCAAACAAACATTTGTAACCTACCTCATGGTCCTCAGCACCAAACAGAGTAGAACACCATGCCACTGGTCTGCCATTTTAAACCCCAAAGCTCCACCCACTAGAGCCGTGATTGGTCCGTCAGAGTAAAGCCCCGCCCACTAGAGCCGTGATTGGTCCGTTAGAGTAAAGCCCCGCCCCTAGAGCCGTGATTGGCCCGTCAGAGTGTTGCATCATCAGCTGCGGATCCTTAGAGTATAGACAGAGTTACTGTTCTACATAGACTTCTATTGAGCATGATGGAGACCAAGTCCTGGACTTGAAGTAAGCAGAAATGCATTGGACTCCGAATTACACCCATTTTCAACATTTTGACTAAATATACCTTTGAGATGTTGTGTGGACATGATAAATGTTTTGTAGTAATAGACAGTACAACATGGACATTAAAGAGACCTCAGTCGTTACTGTACTGTAAAATAGGTCATTTTACAGTACACACGCCCTAAGTGCAACAATGTATTTCCAACTCCAGTTTGTCCCACTTCAGGCTGCATGAACAGCCCAGTTTCTGACCCTCAATGTCGCAGCTCTGACACATGGCTCTGATCAGCTGCACACACACACATGCAGTGTCTGCTAGTGTCCACCAGATGGCAGCAAAACGTCGCTATTATTCCTGTGCTCCCCAAAGTGACATTCTAGTTTGGGAGTCACAACATGCAGGTAAAGTATAAGTCTACATTCTAAGAGTCCAGGCGTTTTCAACAGGTGGTCCAGGGACCACCAGTGGTCCTTGAGAGGGTTCCAGGTTGTCCTCAGCTAAGTTGGTTAACCAGATGTAACTCTTGAGAACGTAAAAATTGTGTGCAATCTTAGAAATTAAATAATTCAGTTGTTTAAATGATATAATTTAACTCTTGAGAGTGTAAAATGAAACCACATAGATTCATGCTCGCAAGAGTTACAGATCTATAGGGGGTCCATTTGGTTACCAACCGTCCATCATTTAGCCTGGGGACCACCTGGAACCTTCTCAGGGATCACTGGTGGTCCCCGGACCACATCGGTGTAAATGCTGTGGTTTGGTCGGAGAGGAACAAAGACTGTCAGATAAACAGGCCTGTGCTGCGTCTGTTATAGTAGCAGGATTTAACTTTAATCACAATTCATAACAGTCACATGATTAGAAATGATTTAACTTGAATCTGAATTCATAACAGTCACATGATTAGAAATGATTTAACTTGAATCTGAATTCATAACAGTCACATGATTAGAAATGATTTAACTTGAATCTGAATTCATAACAGTCACATGATTAGAAATTATTTAACTTTAATCTGAATTCATAACAGTCACAATGATGAGAAATGATTTAACTTTATTCACATTCATAACAGTCACATGATTAGAAATTATTTAACTTTAATCTGAATTCATAACAGTCACATGATTAGAAATTATTTAGAAACATTTAGAAACGATTTAACTTTAATCTGAATTCCCTCATTCCCACATTTAGAACTCTTTTAGTCACATATAGAATGATTTAACTTTACATCATATATTAACTCTATTAAATTAGTATATGTCTCTTAAACACATAAACTTTGAATTTAACCAATTGAATAGACCTTTATCTAAGCCCCACCCTCTTGTCCACCCTAGGACACTTTCCATCCAGGCTCATTCATTCTAATATAAATATCATGGACTTTACACAATAAATACTGGTTCATTTTTGGAACCAGACCTTCAAAATCTCTTCCAAATCCATCAACAAGGCATGATGCCCTATGCAGTGGAAAAATGTGTGACATTTATTTGTTAAAACAATGTTTTGTCATACAGGAAAGCTATTGGTGGAGAGGTCTGTCTATCACATGTTATGTTTAGCTGTGATTGGACCATAGCAGTTTGGGGAGGGGCTTAGCTAAAGGTCCGTTATATTTATGTTTAAACAAAATTAATTCAACTAATTAATCGTTATTTTCAACAGCCTAATAAAAAAAAAAAAGAAAACATATCATTAATATACATTAAAGATGTTGTATGGACATAAAAAAGTGAAAGTGAAAAAAACATTCCCTAGAACTGGAGGTCTGAAAAAAATCATTACCATGGTGAAACACAACTTGATGACATCATGAAGTTGTGTTTCACCATGGTAATCATTTTTATTTTCTGAGATTTTTTCTGAGAGTGTACACATGGAACATTTGTACACTCTCAGAAAAAAAGAGTGTAATTCTAATGGGTAAATTCCCCTTTAAAATGAGATATGGTTGCAAAAAGCGGTGGAGTGTCCCCTTTAAGTTAATTCTATAGAAAAGCTCATTATCATTTCTGCTATTCTGATTGGCTGATGCTTGTAATACTTAAGGGGTGGGAGGGGCATCCATCTAGCCTTCTGATTGGCCGACGTAGCTCTCAGGGAAGAAGCCCCGCCTCCCGTCGGCGGCCACGCCCTCGCACCATCCGTCTCCGTGGCGATGAGTCAGCGTGATGACGTCACCTTCCTGGAAGGACAAACCGTCTTCCTTCAGAGCCTCGTAGGCCCAGAGCGCCACCACTGGAGATGGGAGGAATTACAGTTAGTGTACAGAACTACAACTCCCATCTACAGGGCCCACAGCGCCACCACTGGATGGGAGAGGAACTACAGTTAGTGTACAGAACTACAACTCCCATCTACAAGGCCCAGAGCGCCACCACTGGACAGGAGGGGAACTACAGTTAGAATACAGAACTACAACTCCCATCTACAGTTATTATAATGAACTACAACTAGGCCCAGAGCGCCACCACTGGATGGGAGGGGAACTACAGTTAGTGTACAGAACTACAACTCCCATCTACAGGGCCCAGAGCGCCACCACTGGACAGGACGGGAACTACAGTTAGTATAAAGAACTACAACTCCCATCTACAGTTATTATAATGAACTACAACTAGGCCCAGAGCGCCACCACTGGATGGGAGGGGAACTACAGTTAGTGTACAGAACTACAACTCCCATCTACAGGGCCCAGAGCGCCACCACTGGACGGGAGAGGAACTACAGTTAGTGTACAGAACTACAACTCCCATCTACAGGGCCCACAGCGCCACCACTGGATGGGAGAGGAACTACAGTTAGTGTACAGAACTACAACTCCCATCTACAGGGCCCAGAGCGCCACCACTGGACAGGAGAGGAACTACAGTTAGTGTACAGAACTACAACTCCCATCTACAGGGCCCAGAGCGCCACCACTGGACAGGAGGGGAACTACAGTTAGTGTACAGAACTACAACTCCCATCTACAGTTAGTATACAGAACTACAACTAGGCCCAGAGCGCCACCACTGGACAGGAGGGGAACTACAGTTAGAATACAGAACTACAACTCCCATCTACAGTCATTATAATGAACTACAACTAGGCCCACAGCGCCACCACTGGACAGGAGGGGAACTATAGTTAGTGTACAGAACTACAACTCCCATCTACAGTTAGTATACAGAACTACAACTAGGCCCAGAGCACCACCACTGGACAGGAGGGGAACTACAGTTAGTATACAGAACTACAACTCCCATCTACAGTTATTATAATGAACTACAACTCCCATCTACAGTTATTATAATGAACTACAACTAGGCCCACAGCGCCACCACTGGACAGGACGGGAACTACAGTTAGTATACAGAACTACAACTCCCATCTACAGGGAACTACGTTATTATGAAGAACTACAACTCCCATCTACAGTTATTATACAGAACTACAACTAGGCCCACAGCGCCACCACTGGACAGGACGGGAACTACAGTTATTACACAGAACTACAACTCCCATCTACAGGGCCACATAGCGCCACCACTGGACAAGAGGGGAACTACCGTTAGTATAAAGAACTACAACTCCCATCTATAGAACTAGTAATCATAGAGAAGTAAGACGCTGTGCTTCTTACTTGCGTGTGAAATGCAAACACAGTTCACATGTCCAAATATGGTGAGTGATGCACGGAGGGTGTGACGGACTCACTCACAGACATTTCTGTCTGACTTACACAGTTATCTTGCACAATGCACAACTGACGTAGACACTAAGTTATGCTATACCTCCGTGAGATGGCCGCCACCTAACAACGTCCCTCCCCATTGGCCAGCAGCGCGGTGAGACATCTAGCCTTTCATAGGGTCATTACCTGTCTCAGGCTGAGGGGGCGTGGCCTCCATGGGAGGGGGGAGGGGCATGGTGATGTCATCCAGCAGGGGGAGGGGCATGGTGATGTCATCAAACAGCCCGCCCACCTCGTCAAAGAGCGGGGGAGGGGGCGGGGCCGGGATCTCCAAATCTAACGGGATTGGACGGAGATGTGGTCACATGTGCACTTCTGCCACCAATCAACACACATCGTATGTATTTGCGTGCGTGCGTGCATGTATGTGCGTGTATGTGTGTGTGTATGTGTGTGTATGTGTGTATGTGTGTGTATGTGCGTGCACGTTACCCAGGTGTTGCAGGCGAGCAGGAAGTGAGCGAAGGCGAGGAGAAGAGCAGCCAATCAGGCGAGAGGAAAGGGGAGGGGCAACGGGAGGGGGGTAGGAGGGGGGAGGAGGGATCATGACTGGGGGGAGGGGGGAGGGGGGGAGAGAGATGCTCCATTCAGGGAAAGAAGTTGCTTTTTTCAAGTACTGGGTTGCATTGTTCTGGGGTCTATGGGGTCTGACTGACCCAAAGACTGTTAAACTAGTCTACAGACCCTATGGGGTCTGACTGACCCAAAGACTGTTAAACTAGTCTACAGACCCTATGGGTCTGACTGACCCAAAGACTGTTAAACTAGTCTACAGACCCTATGGGTCTGACTGACCCAAAGACTGTTAATAAACTAGTCTATAGACTGTTAATAAACCAGTCTATAGACTGTTAATAAACTAGTCTACAGACCCTATGGGGTCTGACTGACCCAAAGACTGTTAAACTAGTCTACAGACCCTATGGGGTCTGACTGACCCAAAGACTGTTAATAAACTAGTCTACAGGCCCTATGGGGTCTGACTGACCCAAAGACTGTTTGGTTTCATTTTTTACGCCCTCAAGAGTTTCATTTTTACGCCCTCAAGAGTTAAAATATTCATCATGTGAATTAGCCCAACTTAGTCTACACAACTAGAGAATGTAGAAGATTAGTGGTCATTTTGATCTGTATGTTCCAGGCGAGCATCTAGCACATTCTAGTGCATTTTGGAAGTGCCACTAGTGCATTTTGGATCTTGGCAGTTGGCAACACTGCCTCCAGCAGCGCGAGGCAGTGCCCTGGCGCACAGGAGTAAACGGGAATATGGCAAACACTAGTTTGCCTGGCCTGGGCCTGGCACCCTGGCCTGCCCTGGACTTAAAAAAAAAAATGTCCAGGCCACTAGGTGGCGCAGGCCACCGGGAAAACTCCCTGTAATCCAGATGGCCAATCCGCCCCTGGGTCTGACTGACCCAAAGACTGTTAATAAACTATTCTATAGACTGTTAATAAACTATTCTATGGACTGTTAATAAACTATTCTATGGACTGTTAATAAACTATTCTATAGACTGTTAATAAACTATTCTATGGACTCTACGGGGTCTGACTGACCCACAGACTGTTTTACTAGTCTACAGACATATGGAGGTCTATCGCTGAAATGAGTACACATATCGAGCTGGAAAATTGTCTCCTTTTTGGTGAAAACTGATTAAAGGTATTTAGTGGCAACTTTTTGGCCAAAAATATCTGTATAAACATCTATACTGCTACTCTACTGCTGCTGCTGCTGTTTTCCTATTGTTGCATAATTTCATTTAATTCATTCACAAAGACTAACCGCGGTGATGACCTTCATTTGTCATTGTCTTTAATTCAATGATATTCAGCTACTGAACTGCCATTGGCTGACAGCGTCCCAATAAGCTCACGTGATTGGATAAATGGCAGGAAGAGAGAGAGAAGAGAGCGCTTACGTGATTGGCTGAAGAGAGAGCGAGTAGCAGAGCGAGGGCGGAGCCTCAGAGAGAGAGAGCGATTGGTGGAGAGAGAGCGACGCCCACTTGACCTCCTGACCTCTGCGCGAGAGACAGACAGACAGACAGACAGACAGACAGACAGGCAGACAGGCAGGCAGGCAGGCAGGCAGGCAGGCAGGCAGACAGGCAGACAGACAGACAGACAGACAGACAGGCAGGCAGGCAGGCAGGCAGACAGGCAGACAGACAGACAGACAGACAGACAGACAGACAGACAGACAGAAGCTTTATAGATATTTCGGTATTTTTTAAAAACAAAATGTGGGATAAAAGAGCACTCTTTATGTTATCAGGTGATTGACAGCTCCCACAGCCAATCAGGTGCAGCTTACCATCATCCGCTGGAGGCGGAGGAGGGGGCGGGGCTGGCAGCTCCAGCTCTGTGTCCTGATTGGCCGGAGGAGGCATGATGTCATCATCAGCAGGAGGCGGGAAACTGTTCTCCTCCACCACTGAGAGAGAAAAGGTTTAAAAACGACCAAAACACTCAATTTGTGGGACAACTGAAAAAGTCTTATAAATGAGGGACTGTCCCACGCAAAGAGGGACATCTGGTCACCCTAATGTCAGTGTTGTTCTATTCAGAATATTGTCATTTACTTTTAGTATTTTGAATAACTTTAAGTCCCATTTAGTCTTGTAAATTCATTTGACACCTGATGTCTGAGGATTCCCTCAACCAATCACACAGCGCCGATTCTTCCTATACGCAGACTACGCACCCTGCGTTGGGCCCCCGATTCCCCAAAGCCCCCCCCCGCCAGCTCTGAGTAAATAACTAATTGAAAGAACTGTTATTTACGCAAATAACGTAGAGTGGGCGCATGTACGTTTATTGAATCGCGGAGCATTACGTAAATAACGTACAGCGGGCGAATGTAACCACTCTAGTGCATGCTTGTTCTGTACGTAGAAGGGAAATCTTCTTCCGTAAACAGCGTTACTTGAATCATGCCCGCTGTCGCGGTTTTTTACACCACGCAGAAACGCCCCCCCTTTTTGCTTAGCATGTTTGGTCAACAACATCATTACTTCAGGATATGAAAAAAGGAGCAGCAGCAGTCAGGTAGGCTGGCAGGCTAACGCTATGAATGACTGCAGTTTTCGGTTGTGCTGTTAAATGCTGGGTTGTCGGTAGTGTGTTGTTGTTGTGTTGTACAAAATGTTTTTTTTGGTGGCAGAGATACAAGCTTGTTGTATTTTGTCAATAATAATATCTCCTATCATGTGGCATGCCCAAAGCTTAGAGTATTATGGATATAGACAGTCATGTCAACTCCATTCACTTCATGAAGCCAGTCACTTCACAGAGTCTCTGTGACTGATGTTTTATGTGGCACTATTATGCTACTACACAGAATGTGGTGGTTACTGTAGCCTACAATACTTTGACGGTGAACAAATATTTTCAACTCTTATTTGTCCCTATTCTAGACCTGCTACATCTCTACATAAGAGACAGTTTCATAGTTTTGTTGTTGGTCAGGATTGAAATAGCAATAAATACATTCATTTGAAAAGGAAACATTGGAGAGAGAGAGAGAGAGAGAGAGAGAGAGAGAGAGAGAGAGAGAGAGAGAGAGAGAGAGAGAGAGAGAGAGAGAGTGTGTCTGTGTGTCTCTCTGTGTGTGTGTGTGTGTGTGTGTGTGTGTGTGTGTGTGTGTGTGTGTGTGTGTGTGTGTGTGTGTGTGTGTGTGTGTGTGTGTGTGTGTGTGTGTGTGTGTGTGTGTGTGTGTGTGTGTGTGTCCATCCATAGGTTTATAACAATTAAGTTATCTATAATTTATTTCTCTGCAAAAAATGGCCAAAATAACAAAAAAAAAAGCAGGGCCCCTAGTAAAAAACCTGCTTAGGGCCCCTTGGAGGCCAGAATCGGCACTGCAATCACATCGTCCTGATGTCTGAGGGAGGGAGCTGGAACTCTCTCAGGGACCACTGGTGGTCCCCGGACCACTGCTTGATATAGTAGTTTTATTATCTACTCACCGGTCTCCAGACAGGGAGGGGGCGGGGCTACGCAGCCTTCCACAACCTGATTGGACAGAACTTGAGGGGGAGGGGGAGGGGGAGGAGGAGGGGGCGGAGCTACGACGCCATCCGGGCTGTGATTGGCTCCCGCAGCCTGAGGAGGAGGAGGAGTGGGCGGGGCTGGAAACAGAAGGGGAGGGGGAGGGGGCGGGGCCAGCGGCGCCACGGACCAATCGAGAGCCTGTGGGAGGAGGGAGGGGGGTGTGACATCATCACCCTGTGGCTCCGCCTCCAGCGGGAGGAGGGGCGGGGCTTCCTCCAGCAGCGTCTTGATGATGTCACCGTCAGGAGAGGAGGTGGCCGGCCAATGGGGAGCCACCGGGGGCGGAGCTACAGGGTTCCCGAAGCTGGAAGGAATGAAGAGAAAAAAAGCAGTGAGCGACATTAAATGGATCCCTGCATGGCTAATGAGACATTAAATGGATCCCTGCATGGCTAATGAGACATTAAATGGATCCCTGCATGGCTAATGAGACATTAAATGGATCCCTGCATGGCTAATGAGACATTAAATGGATCCATGGCTAATGAGACATTAAATGGATCCCTGCATGGATAATGAGACATTAAATGGATCCCTGCATGGATAATGAGACATTAAATGGATCCCTGCATGGCTAATGAGACTTAAAACACTTTACCTTACACTTAAAACACTAGACCTGGAGGAGCCACTAGGTGGAGCCACTGAGGAGCCACTAGGGGGAGCCACTGAGGAGCCACTAGGGGGAGCCACTGGACACTGAACCGGCTCTGGAGGTTTGATGGACTTCACCCGACTGTAAACACACGCACGCACACACACGCACGCACGCACGCACGCACGCACGCACGCACGTACGCACGTACGCACGCGCACGCACACGCACACGCACACACACACAAAGAAGTTAAGTAGCAACTTTGACAAATATCCTAGAACAGAACAGAACAGAACAGTACAGAACAGAACAGAATAGAACAGAATAGAATAGAATAGAATAGAATAGAATAGAATAGAACCTGATAGTTCCTCCGTGAGTTCTGGGTGGTTTGTTACCATGGTTACCATCTGGGGTCTGTTTACCAGCAACCTGAAAACAATATAAACATTATATTAATTAATAAAGACTAATAAACACATTCTGTTACTTTATAACCATAATAAATATTAATAACCTCTCATCCTATCTCTAAACAGATACCAGTCACCGCCAGATACAACTCATTTTGGACGCTTATTGGCTGTCTTGTTCTTTGGGTCGTGACGCCACACTTCATGACCACAGGTATATTTAAAGAAAGGGTGCCGTGATTTTTGTACTTTTTCCAATTCTGTACATGTTTAAGAGGTGACAGTATGTAAATAGACCCCTTGGTGTGTTTTTTATGTGCAATGATGTCTTCCCTTTGTATTTAGGGTTTCTTCCTGGGGGCTGAACCTTTCCAGTCAAACATGCCAATGAAACAAACTTCAATATAGTGACATCACGTGTTCAGCCCCTCCCCTAACTCCTCCCCCATTATCATGCAACTAAAGCTGTGGGCGTGGCTTCAGTTCAGGTGGATCTCCACCCATCACCACCCACCAGGCAAACCAGGCATACTTAATGAACTGGTAGGGTGGAATCATAAAAATGACAGTTTAACAAACACTGGACACTTTTTGGGGAAAAAAAAATCTTACTTTTCATATAATATTAATACCTGATGATCATGTTTTAGGGTAGAAAAAAATCATGGCACTCCATCTTTAAATCATTTTCAAAAGGTCTATGAGGAAAATGAATGCTGGATTCATGCCTGGACCGCGAGCAACGACGTGACAGGGGCGGGGTTACGACGTGAAAGGGGCGGGGTTACGACGTGAAAGGGGCGGGGTTACGACGTGAAAGGGGCGGGGTTACGACGTGAAAGGGGCGGGGTCACTACGTGAAAGGGGCGGGGTTACAATGTGAAAGGGGCGGGGTTACGACGTGAAAGGGGCGGGGTTACTCAGGGGAGTGAAGCAAAGGGAACTATCCCTTTAATGAACACAAATAAACAAATCAAAACAAAATTGAACAACTTCGACCAAAAGCACCGTTCTGTTAGCCAATCAGGGTGGAATGCTGATGCTGTGTGTGTGTGTGTGTGTGTGTGTGTGTGTGTGTGTGTGTGTGTGTGTGTGTGTGTGTGTGTGTGTGTGTGTGTGTGTGTGTGTGTGCGTGTGTGCGTGTGTGTGCGTGCGTGCGTGCGTGCGTGCGTGCATGCGTGCATGCGTGCAAGTGCCTGTGTGTGGGTTGCCAACTCTAATTATTCAGTCGACACACTTTCCCACGGTAAACAAAGGCTCTGGAATCCTGGCCTGTGTGTGTGTGTGTGTGTGTGTGTGTGTGTGTGTGTGTGTGTGTGTGTGTGTGTGTGTGTGTGTGTGTGTGTGTGTGTGTGCGTGCGTGTGCGTGTGTGTGTGTGTGTGTGTGTGTGTGTGTGTGTGTGTGTGTGTGTGTGGTTGTTCTGACGATGTGAGGACATAGATCTGTTATAGAGCTTGGCAAAAGAATCCATATGCCAATCAGTGATGGGCAGTAACTTGTTACAAGTAGCTAAGCTACATAGCTTAACTACATTTTCCTGTAGCTTGTAGTGTAGCTTACTACATTTGTTCTGGAAATAGCTTGTAGTGAAGCTACACTACTTCTTTCGAGTAGCATGTAGTGAAGCTACTGTATACACTACTTCTTTCGAGTAACAAGGAGTGTAGCTTAATACATTTTCCCACACACATTTTTGAATTCCGCTCATTTCAATGGGTAAAAAAATCTCTAATATACATCCCAAAATTTAGACATGCTACCATCCTATGTTCAAACCCGCCCCTAGATTATTATTATGATTTTTATTTATAATATTTTATTATTATTTAGAAACTTGTGTACTAAGTTGAGATGTATATTTATATATATGTAGTGTTGATGTAGCAAGCTACTTTTGTCATTTAGCTTGTAGTTTAACTTGCTACTATTTTCTGGGGATAGCTTGTAGTGTAGCTTAGCTACATTTTGTCTAAAGTAACAAGTAGTGTAGCTTACTACAATTTCCCAGTAACTTGCCCATCACTGTGCTTAATGCCATGATATCAATATGGAATCACCAGGATCAGAATTGATTTTATGATATTCATGTAGGTTCTATTCATTAATGTGTTGATGTCAGAAAGACTGACTGATGTTATCAGGCTGCACTGATGTGTAGGATTGAACTTTTTGTTATTTATATTGTTTAAGATGCTCTAGTTGTTTGAACTTGTCATGGTCCATATGGTTTAGAATTGT
>CM076965.1:7199540-7204540 GCA_039105355.1 Benthosema pterotum
CACTGACAGATTTGTCTTTGCCTTGATTGGATTTGATTTTACCTGAAGACGACTGACGTAGCCTATTACTGATAGGCGTATTCTGGGCCTATTGACGTAGGCCTAGTTACACTCCAGTGGGCATACGTTTGTATGTTGAATGACAAAGGAAAGAGTTGCAATGCATTTCAGGTCATGCTTTTCATATCATTCATAGCCTAATTTTGCAACTCTTTTGCGAGCGACCCAAAAACAACCAACCAGCTACCGGTAGATCGCGAGCTACATGTTGGAGACCCATGGATTACAGTAATTAACTGTATAGTAGACAATAGATTACAGTAATTAGGTTATAGTAGGCAATAGATTACAGTAATTAGGTTATGTGAGGCTGTTTAGATTGTAGTAACAGACTATATATCACAGTAATATGCATAGATTACAGTAATATATATTCATAGATTACAGTAATAGATATTTATAGATTACAGTAACAGATATTAATAGATTACAGTAATCAGATTACCTGCAGTAACGTCAGTCGTGCAGAGGGAACTTCCTGAAGAATCCTGTTAACTTCCTCTGAGAAATCCTGATCCTTCATCTCTATTTAAAATAATGATAATAAATACTTGGTTAATTAAACATCGGGTCCATTTGGTTTCATGTTTACACTCTGCGGAGTTAAAATATTCATCATGTGAATTATCCCAAGTCTACACAACTAGAGAATGTAGAAGATTAATGGTCATTTTGATCTGTATGTTGGACTGTTTGGTTTCCCCAAATCCAGCCTGGAATTGTGGACAAAAAGCAAAATAAATCTTTAGTTTTGGGGTCTGTGGGGCTAAAATGTCCTCAAATGGTGGTCCTCCGTGGCTCAAATGCTGAATAAATAGTGGTCCCTGGTATGAAAAATGACCATTAATCTTCTACATTCTCTAGTTGTGTAGACTTGGGATAATTCACATGATGAATATTTTAACTCATGGTTTCTGGTGTGATATTTAACAATCAACAAAGTTTAAAGTCACTCAACACGACATTTAAATGGTGTTTAAACTGGTAAGGTGTCACATCAAAAAAGGAGGTGGGTCGCACGACAGGTTGCAGGAGAGTTGTAGTTTATTAATTTCTGCTTACATTTCTTTAACATTAATTAATAAACTACAACTCTCCTGCAACCTGTCGTGCGACCCACCTCCGTTTTTTGATGTGATACATTTGTTTGGATAACGCACCAGCCAACGTTGTGACGCGGTGGTAATAGAAGAACTATTAAGGTGTAAAAGTTGTTTCTGAAGTGAAGCGGTGACAGAGAAGTAACAACAACGACGTTAACATTCAGGTTGTATGAAATAACTAAAGTTTGACAGTAATACAGTAAATGAACATTAACATAGAGGTAGTATTATATTATATTATACAGTATATAGTATTATATTAGTGTTATAAAGTATTCTTACTGTAGTGAAGTCGCACCAACCAGGATGAAGTTACAGTTAAACTGAAAACACTTCAAGGAACTTGAAACTCTCTCTGTCTCTCTTCCTCTTTCTGTCTGTCTGTCTGGGTGTCTCTCTCTCTCTCTCTCTCTCTCTCTCTCTCTCTCTCTCTCTCTCTCTCTCTCTCTCTCTCTCTCTCTCTCTCTCTCTCTCTCTCTCTCTGTCTCTCTCTCTGTCTCTCTCTCTGTCTCTCTCTCTCTCTCTCTCTCTCTCTGTCTCTCTCTCTCTCTCTCTCTCTGTCTCTCTCTCTCTCTCTGTCTCTCTCTCTCTCTCTGTCTCTCTCTGTCTCTCTCTCTCTCTCTCCGTCTCTGTCTCTGTCTCTGTCTCTGTCTCTGTCTCTCTCTCTGTCTCTCTCTCTGTCTCTCTCTCTCTCTCTCTCTGTCTCTCTCTCTCTCTCTCTCTCTGTCTCTCTCTCTGTCTCTCTCTCTGTCTCTGTCTCTGTCTCTCTCTCTCTCTCTCTCTCTCTCTCTCTCTCTCTCTCTCTCTCTCTCTCTCTCTCTCGGGGCGGATCTAACATTTCCCAATTGGGGGGGGGGGGGGGGGGGGGGTCAGGGGTAGGACAAAATGGTATGGGGGCGGCTTCATCGCCCGTGGCGCAAACCCCATACCATTTTCAGTTCCAGGACTTTTATTATTCAAGTAAATCATCAATAATAACATCAGTTGTTGTTGAAGTTGCAACAGACACGCAGCATGCATAAAGCTAAAGGTCTGACTCAGAGAGTTTTCTGTTTTCAATGATGAAATGCTGTTGGTTTAGTGGTGACACAGCTGTAGTTAGTTAGTAGCAGTAGTAGTGTTTCACATCATTTTAAATAGAAGCACTTTAATTTGAAATATCTTGGGTTGTTTTGCATGGCATCATGTTTGGTGGGACAGACTGGGCATTTAGGGGGGCATTGCCCCCCCCATGCCTATGTCTAGATCCGCCCCTCTCTCTCTCTCTCTCTCTCTCTCTCTCTCTCTGTGTGAAAGTAGAGCATGTTGTCATGGTGATCAGGGGCTCCTGAAAGCAGAAGCTGTTTTGTGTGTGTGTGTGTGTGTGTGTGTGTGTGTGTGTGTGTGTGTGTGTGTGTGTGTGTGTGTGTGTGTGTGTGTGTGTGTGTGTGTGTGTGTGTGTGCGCGTGTGTGTGTGTGTGTGTGTGTGTGTGTGTGTGCGTGCGTGTGTGTGTGCGTGCGTGTGTGTGCGTGCGTGTGTAGGAGGGGGTGACTCAAATCATCTTATCTCAAACAGGAAGTTGAGGTTTGTTGAATTGTTACTTAACTCCTTTCTGTTTTGCAGTTTGCATGCATGTGTGTGTGTGTGTGTGTGTGTGTGTGTGTGTGTGTGTGTGTGTGTGTGTGTGTGTGTGTGTGTGTGTGTGTGTGTGTGTGTGTGTGTGCCACACATACCTTAGTTACATCTTGAAGAACTGTGGTCCCTCACACAGTTAAAGGTTAGATTTGATCATTTGAAAAAGATCCCCAAAGTCTCCCTTGGGTCTGTGCAAAACACTGTGTTTGTAAACAGATTAGTTTAAAGGTAGTAGACTCAACTTCAGTGTGTACAAACACTGTGTTTGTAAACAGATTAGTTTAAAGGTAATACACTAAACTTCAGTGTGTACAAACACTGTGTTTGTAAGCACATTAGTTTACTAACAGAATCTAACTCCACCTCCACACACAAACAAATTAGCACCACCTTTCCTGAGCCCGAGGAATGTTTTGTTTTCATGATTTGTTGACAACAACAAAGTTCTGGACCGTCTGCAGGACGAAGCAAGTGTCTGTCTGCAGGGAAACAGCTGCAGCATCATCGTAGGGGGCAGCTGGTTAACCAGATGTAAAGGGTGTAAAAATGAAACCATTTCAAGAGTTAAAATATTCATCATGTGAATTAGCCCAACTTAGTCTACACAACTAGAGAATGTAGAAGATTAATGGTCATTTTGATCTGTATGTTCCAGGCGAGCATCTAGCACATTCTAGTGCATTTTGGAAGTGCCACTAGTGCATTTTGGATCTTGGCAGTTGGCAACACTGCCTCCAGCAGCGCCAGTGCCCTGGCGCACAGGAGTGAACGGGAATATGGCAACTCTCTGGTGTAGGACACCTTTTCTTTTTTGAAGGATAGAAACACTAGTTTGCCTGGGCCTGGCAACCTGGCCTGCCCTGGACTTAAAAAATAAAAATAAAAACTGTCCAGGCCACTAGGTGGCGCAGGCCACTGGGAAAACCCCCTGTACTCCAGGTGGCCAATCCACCCCTGATGGGTGCAATTCTCAATCGCTGTGGTGTAGCAGGTATGGTGTAAGTCCTCTCATTGGCTGTATGACACAAATCAGGTTTGGGGCCGTGCTCATTGGCTGCATGGCAGCGAATCAGGTCTGGGGCCTTGAGGTAGGCCCGAAAGCCTATACCACCAGGCCTGGGCCTACAAAATAATTATCCATAATAATTAAAACCAGTCATCAAGAGCTTCAACTCATGATGAACAAAGCAGGGGAGTACAGTAACATTTTTAATAGGGGGGTCAGGTGATTTCTGGACCTTTTGACTTGCAGGTTTTAATTATTCTGGGTAATTATTTGGTAAGCTCAGGCCCAGGGCTGGTGGTATAGGCTTTCGGCCTACCCCAAGGCCCCAGACCTGATTTGCTGCCATGCAGCCAATGAGAAGACTTACACCATACCTGGCTACACCACAGCGATTGGGAATTGCACCCATTTTCTTTTACACAATCACACAAAAATGCTAAATGAGGTTTGGATTAGTTTAGAAGACCAAGGGCTAGCTGTCTCCAAACTGTACCTTTTACCTTAACCCTTTGTTTTGGTGTTTTATCTGTTGAAAAATAGCAGATCTACAAGCTCATATCGCGCCACCGAGTGGCGCGATATGAGCTTGTAGTTCTGCTATTTTTGAAACATTGTGAAAATGTGGTGCAAATCTTTGAATACATTATTTCGGAAGCAAACATTTTTAACTCGAATCTTTGCTTCTGGGGGATCCCTAGAACAACATGTTTTTAGATGAGGTTCTGCAGCTAAATAATAGATATTTCTGGGGGTCCTTCCTATGAAATATGTTAAGCATCACTGACACAAAGAGATTTTTCCAGAAAAAAATAGAACCTCACGCCAGGGACTAGAATTTAGTGTCACAAACTAGAATTTAGTGTTGTGAACTAGAATCTGTGTCAGAAACTACAATCTAACTTCAGAAACTACAATCTAAGTTCAGAAACTACAGTCTACCACGGGGGACGAGAATCTAGTGTGAGGGGTCTCCAAACTGTAAGAAAACGGATTAGTTTGGAAGACCAAGGGCTAGGGTTAGGGGTCTCCAAAATGTAAGAAAACAAGGGCTAGGGGTCTCCAAACTGTACCTTTTAGTGGTTTCCAAACTGTAAGAAAACAAGGGCTAGGGGCCTCCAAACTGTACCTTTTAGGGGTCTCCAAACTGTACCTTTTAGGGGTCTCCAAACTTTTAGGGGTCTCCAAACTGTACCTTTTAGGGGTCTCCAAACTGTAA
>CM076965.1:7207040-7212040 GCA_039105355.1 Benthosema pterotum
AAAAATCATGGCACTTCATGTCAAAAAGGTTGCCTACCCCTGGCATGGCATAGCATAGCATAGCATAGCATAGCATAGCATAGCATAGCATAGCATAGCATAGCATAGCATAGCATAGCATAGCATAGCATAGCATAGCATAGCATAGCATAGCATGGCATAGCATAGCATAGCATAGCATAGCATAGCATAGCATAGCATAGCATAGCATAGCATAGCATAGCATAGCATAGCATAGCATAGCATATCATATCATAGCATAGCATAGCATAGCATAGCATAGCATAGCATAGAGCAGTTAGCGTATCATCCTCACCATCACACTGTATTCAGGAGCAAACGTCACTTTGTGTCTCTCCTGTGATCCACTGCTGCTGCCGCTGACACTGTTCTTACGCATAATACCTGGAATAGAGGAGCAACACGATGTTTAATTACCATAATACCTGGAATAGAAGGGCAACACAATGTTTAATTACCATAATACCTGGAATAGAAGAGCAACACAATGTTAAATTACCATAATACCTGGAATAGAAGAGCAACACAATGTTAAATTACCATAATACCTGGAATAGAAGAGCAACACAATGTTAAATTACCATAATACCTGGAATAGAAGAGCAACACAATGTTTACCATAAGACCTGTAATACAAGAGCAACACAATGTTTACCGCAATTTGCAATATTCAGACCAGGTGCCTGATTTTCGTAACATGCCTTGTCCATGACGCTGCCTGCAGTCCACAACGAATTCCCTTATTGGTATTTTCATCACCTTTCCTCTTCCCTTAGCCACTATTCTTTATGCCGACACCGTTATTTGTGACTGGAGGTGTGGTCATAGGCGTGTTTGTCACGCAGTCCCTTAAGTTGCTAGTTTCGTCAAATAGATTTGCGGGATAGATTTTACAGGATTTCAAAACACCCGCTAACCCATATGAGAAGGCAGAGCCACGTGCGCACGGTGCGGGCGTCTGTACGATGTCCGCGTGGAACAGCTGCTGCATCAGTTCAATTCATCTCCTTATTTATTGATTGTCCTATAAACAGCTGTAGATTGTCCTATAAACAGCTGTAGATTGTCCTATAAACAGCTGTAGATTGTCCTATAAACAGCTGTAGATTGTCCTATAACCAGCTGTAGATTGTCCTATAAACAGCTGTAGATTGTCCTATAAACAGCTGTAGATTGTCCTATAAACAGCTGTAGATTGTCCTATAAACAGCTGTAGATTGTCCTAGTATAAACAGCTGTAGATTGTCCTAGTATAAACAGCTGTAGATTGTCCTATAAACAGCTGTAGATTGTCCTATAAACAGCTGTAGATTGTCCTATAAACAGCTGTAGATTGTCCTATAAACAGCTGTAGATTGTCCTATAAACAGCTGTAGATTGTCCTAGTATAAACAGCTGTAGATTGTCCTATAAACAGCTGTAGATTGTCCTATAAACAGCTGTAGATTGTCCTATAAACAGCTGTAGATTGTCCTATAAACAGCTGTAGATTGTTCTAGTATAAACAGCTGTAGATTGTCCTAGTATAAACAGCTGTAGATTGTCCTATAAACAGCTGTAGATTGTCCTACAATCAGCTGTAGATTGTCCTATAAACAGCTGTAGATTGTCCTAGTATAAACAGCTGTAGATTGTCCTAGTATAAACAGCTGTAGATTGTCCTATAACCAGCTGTAGATTGTCCTATAAACAGCTGTAGATTGTCCTATAACCAGCTGTAGATTGTCCTAGTATAAACAGCTGTAGATTGTCCTATAAACAGCTGTAGATTGTCCTATAAACAGCTGTAGATTGTCCTATAAACAGCTGTAGATTGTCCTATAAACAGCTGTAGATTGTCCTATAAACAGCTGTAGATTGTCCTATAAACAGCTGTAGATTGTCCTAGTATAAACAGCTGTAGATTGTCCTATAAACAGCTGTAGATTGTCCTATAAACAGCTGTAGATTGTCCTATAAACAGCTGTAGATTGTCCTATAAACAGCTGTAGATTGTCCTATAAACAGCTGTAGATTGTCCTATAAACAGCTGTAGATTGTCCTATAAACAGCTGTAGATTGTCCTATAAACAGCTGTAGATTGTCCTATAAACAGCTGTAGATTGTCCTATAAACAGCTGTAGAATGCCTGCTGTCAGTCACTCCCTTGTGTTTATGTAAGGTATATACAGTAATATAGTTAAAGAGATTAATCAACTTTGCATTGCTGCTGCTGAATTTCACGTTTCACGTTTCCCCCGGTATTCCCGACAGATACGTTTCACTTGATCCCGTTTCGTAGCAAATGAGAGATTGACGTTTGCCGGTCACACAGCACTTTGAAATGTAAACAAATGCTCCCCAATTGACCGAGATATACCGTAATTTCCGGACTATAAGCCGCTACTTTTTTTTTTTACATGCTTTTGACCCTGCGGCTTATACAACGGTGCGGCCAATCTATGGATTTTTACAGGTAACGACCACCAACGGTGCTCTAACACAGGGGTTTTCAACAGGTGGTCCCTGAGAGCCCAGATAGCAAAATTCATTGATTCAACGTTGAATTTTGGTTATCTAACCAAAATTCAACGTTGAATCAATGAATTTTGCTATCTGGGAGGGTTCCAGGTGGAAAGTTGGTTAACCAGATGTAACCAAATGAAACCAAATGGACCCTTGCGGGTCCATTTGGTTTCATCTTTACACTCTTAAGAGTTATGATATTCACCATCTAAATTAGCACCACTAAGAAGTCATAAGTCATGGTCATTTTGATATCTACTGTATGTTTTGCCTGGTGTGTTTGCAAAAAATCCATCCTGGAATTGTGGACAAGATGAAAAGAAATTCTTTAATTTTGGGTTCTGTGGGGTGAAAATGTTGTCAAATGCTGAATAAATAGTGGGCCCTCGTATCAAAAGGGTTGAAAACCAATGCTCTAACATGAAGCTTATTGTTTGGTGCGGCTTATAGTCAGGTGCGCTTATACAAGGAAAAATGAGTTATTTTGCCCCAATTTTAGCTGGTGCGGCTTATATTCAGGTGCGGCTTATAGTCCAGAAATTACGGTAATTGATCAAAAAGACGTCTGTTTTTTTGTCCTCCCTACCTGCAGGGGGCGCCAGCGCGCTGCGCAGCATGGTGGAGGGGGGCGTGGCCGGAGGGTTCCAGCTCTTGGACACTCGTCTCTGCCGCGTGTTGAGCATGGCTGCCGGAGCCACCAGGCCTGGGGGCGGAGCCACGCCTCGGCTCTCATACAGAGACTCAATCTCTCTCCTCTGTTTCACCTGCAGAGAAATAACCTCAGAGAGGTGTCTGAGGAGAACATGGAGAAGATCATCTGTAAGATCATCTTTAAGATCATCTTTAAGATCATCTTTAAGATCATCTTTAAGATCATCTTTAAGATCATCTTTAACACTCAGACAGGTGTCTGAGGAGAACGTGGAGAAGATCATCTTTAAGATCATCTTTAAGATCATGTTTAACACTAGAAAGACTAAGGGGTCGTGAGGACCCTTTCCTTTTTGAGATTTTGAAGTGGATTTTCTCTGCCTGTGACGGTCTGAAAAAGTTCGCCTTCCATGACTTTTCCTAAATATGCAATTCAAGTCATCGCTGTTTTTCTGGGGTTTTTTTTGGGGTTGTTTTGTTTTTTGAAAAAGGTTGACAGTGACTGTGGTAGCGGTAAAGGACGAGGACGAAAACAAAAACATTGAGGTGAATGTAAATTATGTTAGAGGACAGCAAGCATTGTCCTCAGCAAAGAAAATCTTAATACAGCCCATGCTCAGCATGCTGCCATTAAAGGGAATTCCACCTTTTTTTTTTTTTTTTTTTTTTTTTTTTAAAGGGTCCTAAAAGAAAAATCACTGACATGGCGAAACACAACCTCCATTTCTAGTAAACACAGAATGGGGAGATCTTTATCATGTCCACGCAACATCTCTAAGGCATATTAATGTCAGTAAAATATTGAAAATGGGGAGGAATTCCACTTTAAACTTGTGACCACAAATACCACAGAACAACACCCCTTTTTTGTGTGTTTTTCAAAGTAAGTAAAGTAAAGTAACGCCCTTACTTCCATAATTTAGTAAGGAATAAAGTAACTAGTTACTTTTTCAGGGAAGTAACTATAACTATAATTCCCTTGCTTTTTAAAAGTAACTTCCCCAACACTGACTGTAACTACTCCAAAAATGTTCCAATTTCCTTGAGTGATGCAACATATGAATGCTTACATTGCATACTTTAATAATCTGTAAAATACAGCAAATTGACAATGGCCTACTTGAGCCAGGCCATACTAGAGAGTCGAATGGACGACTTACTGTATTTGAAAGTATTGACAATATTTGGACAGGAATAATTAGATAAATAAAAAATATGAAAATCCCATCATCATCACATCAAGGGTAAAAAAAATGTTTCTTCTTTTTTAGGGTTTCTAGAGTCAAGTTCACCCCAAAAACCTGTTCTTTTAACATCCATTAGATTTTCTGTGGTCTGGAGGTGATCAAGAGATTTGTTTTGCCTGTTTTCATTGCACCTCAAAAGGTGTATATTCAGAACACACAGAGAAAACCCCAGCCCCACTGGAGTCATAGAACCTGCAGTAAATTAAATTAAATTACTGAATCAAAATAAGTAAAAATGCAAATCGCTCGTCGCTCACCTTTCCCGTAGCTCTTGTAGCTCCGCCCACACCTCCTCCTCCTCGGCGTCCGATTGGTCAGAGCTGACGTAGGAGGCGGAGCGAGGGCTGCTGGCCGCGCCCTCCCATAGGCTGATGCTGAGGCGCCGCAGACCCCGCCTCCTACGCTCCTCCTCCCCCTCCTCCTCCTGATGAGGCTCCTCCCCTTCCTCCTCCTTCACACTGACAACAGATATTATTATTAATATTATTAACATGTGACTCCACCAGTCCTCCCTTTTTCCTTAATCGGAGGCAGCTCAGTGAGGCTCTTCCTGATTGGCTAAGAAATAGTTTACCA
>CM076965.1:7217040-7224540 GCA_039105355.1 Benthosema pterotum
GGGAGGACACAGGAGGCAAGGAGAGAGAAGAGGAGAGAGGAGGAAAGGAGAGAGGAGAGGAGAGAGGAGAGGAGACGGGAGGCAAGGAGAGAGGAGAGGAGACGGGAGGCAAGGAGAGAGGAGAGGAGACAGGAGGCAAGGGGAGAGGAGGCGAGGAGAGAGGAGAGGAGACAGGAGGCAAGGAGAGAGGAGGTGAGGAGAGAGGAGAGGAGACAGGAGGCAAGGAGAGAGGAGGTGAGGAGAGAGGAGAGAAGCAGGAGGCAAGGAGAGAGGAGGTGAGGAGAGAGGAGAGGGGGAGGAGAGGGGAGGGGCGTGGAGGAGGCACGGGGGCGAGGGGGAGGGAGGAGAGGGGGAGAGGGGGGAGGAGAGAAGACCGGGGGAGGAGAGGAGAGAGGAAAGGAGACAGGGGGAGGAGAGGAGAGAGGAAAGGAGACAGGGGAGGAGAGGAGAGAGGAGACAGGGAGGGGGGAGGGGGGAGGAGGGGGAGTATTGGGGAGGGGTGGAGGCCAGGGGGGGGAGGGGGGGAGGAGGGGGGTGGAAGGAGGGGGAGGGAGCTGAGGGGAAGAGGAGAGATGATTAATATACAGTGGCTTGTGAAAGTATTTGGCCTGTTGAACTTTGTGACCTTTTGCCACATTTCAGGCTTCAAACATAAAGATATAAAAACTGTATCTTAGTTTAATATCTTTATGTTTGAAGCCTGAAATGTGTCAAAAGGTCAAAGTTCAAATACTAGAACTGTGTAGACAAATCATACTGATATTATGGTGGGAACATTAAATCAGTGATGTCACCATTGTTCCCATCAGGACAATGGCATTGTCCCGCATTTGCTTTTTAAAATGCACAAAATCTTGCAATTTTGCGATTTATAAATTATGATAATTTGTGTGTGTGTGCGTGCGTGTGTATGTGTGTGTGTGTGTGTGTGTGTGTGTGCGTTAGGGCATTAACCAAACGTGATTTTTGGTAGTCGACGCGACTACTTTGATATTCGGATTTTTTTCCGACTAGTCGCCAGTTATATATTTATACATATAATTCAATTAAAAATGGCAATTCTCAGCTTCTTGTTGAAACGGCGCAGCGGGGACAAACCCGCGCTATCTTCTACACGGGGAATTCCCCTCGTAAAACACACACACACGAGCAACATTAACTTCATAGCATTTACATGTCCAGCTCCCGGTTTTATTATTTTTACTTTCTTAACTGAAGTCCCATATGATTGTTTCCCTTTTTTCATAGGCCGTTTAACATAAGTATTTACCGTCTTTATACGTGTCTTGAGCGGCATGCCCATTTTTGGCATGCCACTGAATCAAAGATTATTATTTTTCCTGTATCTATTATGATTTAAGCTGGTAACGGCCATAATGAATATATTCAATATATTCTCTAAAACTTCGTGAAATAATGCAGACAATTTCAGTTTAAACAAACCAAGAAGCAGTAATTAAACGTAATTCGCCAATGAAAAATAATAACTTCCACAGGTTGTGTAACACCAATGTACTGGTTTATTCATTGAACAGAACTGGAAATTGAAGCATTCAAATTGCGACATGTAGGCATTTAGAAAATGAGAGGACTGCGTTTTTTTTTTTACTGTAGGTAATTATACAAACTGTTAAAGCCAGAAGGCCGCAAGGCCGAAATGTTTCTGAAATAAACTGACAGGCCTATGCCAAACTTAGGACTCTAGTCTGCAAACTGTAAAGTGCATTCTTCTCAAACGAAAATGTATATAAAGCTCACGTGCAGTGAAACAAGAAATAAAAATAAAACAAGTTAGGCCTTAGTGGCACTATCGATTTGACACACGCACAGATGGGAAAACTCACCAGAATTGCGTTGACCAAAAAATAATAGTCCATAGGCTGCCTTGTGGTTAGAAATAAAAAAAATACAAGACCTACACAACCGCTGCAAACGTCAGTCAATCATCATATGCCAGCCTAATCAACTAACTCTATGTCGCTGTCGTTGTCCGTTTCGTGATCATCAAAGTCCTCCTCGTTTATGAATTTAGTCTTGCGCTCCCGGGTGTTTGCATTCACGAAGACCAGCTTATCCACGTGGCCTGGGTGTAAGCTTGCTCGCTGCCTGGTAACGGTGTTCCTGCGAGGGAAAACACCCGCTCGCTCGGGGTGCTAGTAGCGGTGACGGCCAGGTGCGTTTTGGCCAGCTTGGCCAAACGAGGGAACTGCTTCTCATGACGTGCCCACCATTTCAAGGGGCTGCTCGTTGTAGGGATGCGGGGCAGCTGGAGATATTCCTGTAGCTCCTCGTCGCATGTGTGTTTTGCTGACGGTTCCTTTGTGCTCTGTCGCTTTTTCTTCACGGCCGGTGGTGGTGGTGGTGGTGGCGGCTCGTCTGTCTCGCTCAGCTCGCTGTCCGCGTCGGCATCTTCAAGACCATCTGTGGAGTGTGGAATAAAATAAATACGTCAGATATGACTGAGACCGCAACAATTTGCTTCCGTTCAAATATCCCTTTTCATGTGATAAGGTGGCAACTGTCAAGAAAGGCTTAAGTTATTAAGATTAGTTTCGAAGTAATTCACACATTAACTAGCCTAATAACAATAGAAAGTGAAGGGAACGCTATGATTCCGAGCTTTGAAGACTGAAGAATGAGACTGAATAGGTTATCCAATTTTACATTTATAATAAATAAATACATGTAGCCTACCTGCAGCTGCGCCTGTAGGCTGCTCTGGCTCGTCATCACCTTGCAGCAGCGGAATAAGGCAGCGTTGGACCTGCTGTCTGGTGTCCTCCGGGAGGAAAAGCAGATCTTTGAACCTCGGGTCCAGAATGCAGGCGATGATGGGAAGCAAGCCTGCCAGGTCGTAGTCTTCCGTTTCCAGCTTGAATCTTTTTCTCAGTTGTTCGCGCACCGTGCTCTTAAAGTTGCGGGTTGCTGCTCCATCGGACGCATCAACTTTCAATGCTGTATCTGGCCCATCACTCAGTAGGTTGAGGATCACGGATAAATGAATGAGAGCCCAACGTGTAGTTCAGCGCACATGATTGTAGTTGCCTTTGCGAGAGGTTTAAGCACAGGCAGGATCTGCTCGATCAGCTCCCATTGCGAGGCTTTAATTCGAAGTTTATTTTTCAAGCTGGGTTTGGTGACTTTCTCGTCTTCCAGTACGGCTTGCACAGGGATGCGCTGCTCGTTGAGTCGCTCCAGCATTATGAAGGTTGAATTCCAACGCGTGGGGCAGTCGTTTTGGAGCCTGTTTTCTTTTATATTTAACTGGCGCTGTCGTTCCTTCAGTACACAGGTTGCTGTGGCAGAGTGTCGGAAATGACTAACCACTCGCCTCGCCGCCTCGATGGTTTTGGCTACTTCGGGCAATTCCAACCCTTTCTTAATCGCCAACTGCAATGTATGCCCAGTGCAGCCTATGTCTTCGTAGACTTCCCCACACAGATTCATGGCTAGGTACATGCTGCTGGCATTGTCGTGCACGACGCAGAACACATCATTCAGGCCCCACTCACGGATTATATCTGTCAGCTTCTGTGCGATGTTGGCCGCCGTATGGCGCTCTGGCATTAGGCAGGTAACGAGGACTTTTGCCTGCATCTCCCATGTGTCGGATAAATAATGCGCTGTCACGGTGATGTAAGGCATCATGGTGGATGAGGTCCACAGATCTGTTGTGAGTGAAACGGTCTGGTCTTTCATCCCATCTGCTAATTGTGCTCGCAGTTGATCATAGTGGAGGTTGATGTATTTCCACAGCGTAGCATGTGAAGGGATAACGTAGTCGGGTTGGAAAAAATGGAGCAACTCCTTAAAGCCGGTTCCAGACACCAGAGCCAGTGGCCTGGTGTCCTTCACAATCACGTTGACTAACAGACGTGTAATGTCTTGTCGCATTTTTTTGGTGAGTTTGCGTTTAGCGTATCCTCCGAGTGTTGTCTGGGTCGTCGTAGGCCTTTGACTGGAGTCCTCACTGTCGCTACCTGCGGTCGGCTTCGGCTGCGGGTGGGTCTTCAGGTGGCTGTGCATCGGTGTTGTGTTGCTGTGATATTTTAGCTTCCTTTTGCAAATTGTGCATCTCACAAAGGCGCCTTCTCTCTTGAAAATATTTCCACACCTTTGACGTTAGCTTTCTAGAACCACTGCCACTGCCGCCTGGTTTAGGGTCATTGTCGTCTTTCCCCCCCATCTTGTAGCTGTTTTGTTTTCTTTTAGTGAACTTCTCCCCTCGTGGATTTGACGCATGCGTGCACATTAGCATAGCAATACACCAATTCACCCACCAGAGGGCAATGACAACTAGTCTTTCATGAATTCTGGAAGAATCTCAGTATTGTTGCGCTTCAGTTTGATTTAATTTATATAAACGAATAATCAAATGTTCCGAATAGCGTTTATCTAGTCGACTAGTCGACTAGTCGACTATTATGTTAATGCCCTAGTGTGCGTGTGTGTGTGTGCGTGCGTGCGTGTGCATGCGTGCGTGTGTGGTGCATGCGTACCTGTCGTAGTATTGAAGGACTGTGATCTCAGAGGTCTGACAGCAGGGGGCGTGGCCTCTGTGTCCACGTAGAAGTCTCCGCCCACTAAAGGGGTGGAGCCTCTGCTGCCTGGACCAATGAAAACACAACGTTTTAAGGCGGAGTCTCTGACGTAGTTCACTAGACAGACGCTCCATGGCAGTGGTCCGGGGACCACCAGTGGTCCCTGAGAGGGTTCCAGGTGGTCCCCAGGATAAATGATGGAAAGTTGGTTAACCAGATGTTGAGAGCGTAAACATGAAACCAAATGGACCCTTGTGGGTCCATTTGGTTTCATGTTTACATTCTCAAGAGTAAAATATCCATCATGTGAATTATCCCAAGTCTACACAACTAGAGAATGTAGAAGATTAATGGTCATTTTGATCTGTATGTTGGACTGTTTGGTTTCCCCAAATCCAGCCTGGAATTGTGGACAAAAGCAAAAATAAATCTTTAGTTTGGGGGTCTGTGGGGCTAAAATGTCATCAAATGGTGTTCCTCCGTGGTTCAAATTCTGAATATATAGTGGGCCCTGGTGTCAAAAAGGTTCCTTCCTTCCCTATGTCCTTGTCTCCTTACCTTGTAGTGAGGTAGCAGACATGGTTCTGGTCAGACCAGGTTTGATCTGTAGGGAAATAAACACATGCATAATCACTGTTTACCTTGTTAATATATTACTTACTTAATTACTTAATTATTACCTTCATTTCAAAGCAATATATTATATTACAATATTACTGTCTGAGCAAGTGTAATACATTACTATTACTACATATTACTTAAAACAAAAACTTTGTACAAAATATATAATTAAATATTTAGTGTCACTATTAATCAAATATTACATAGGCCAGTGGCATAGCTACTAAGTCACTCCTTTAATAAATAATTTGATGACAAATGATGAAATGAAAATAAGTAATTATTTAACTTCTGCAGTTGTCAAGATAATTTCACAAGAACACTTGCAACGAGACAGATTGACAGAAAGTAATATCGACAGTAATGCAGAAAGAAACATATAATATATTAGTTTGTTTTAGTTAAGTAATATATTTATATTACAAGTTTATATTACAAGTTTATATTACAGTTTATAGTTTATATTACAAGTTACACTTTGGTAATATATTATGTAATATATTAAGCTACGCAGTGCACATGTCCCAACACTACACATAATACATACATAGGATGCATTAGGATGAAATTCTTTTTAGTATAATGAATGTATATGTTCTAGACATTCATTCATATTTATTGCAGATATTTTACTTTTATTAAGGCTAAAGGTCAAAGGTTAAAAATCATCATAAATCGCACAATGTCCAGAGATTGTTTTTTAATTGGGATAATTGCAGCCTCTGTGGGGAGTATTTATACGCAAATATCATGACCAATTGTAATGAAATACTAAACAATGATATTTTTGTGGAAAAAAACTTTTTTTTAAAATTAATTAAGGCAGTGATTTTCAACAGTTGGTCCGGGGACCACCAGTGGTCCTTGAGAGGGTTCCAGGTGGTCCCAAGGCTAAATTATGGAAAGTTGCTTAACAGATGTAACTCTTGAGAGTGTAAAAATATATTAGGAATATATTACTCTCAAGAGGTAATATATTCCTCATCTGAATTAGCACTATTTAATTAAGAAGTCTACACTGTTTTGTTTGCAAAATCCAGCCTGGAATTGTGAACAAAACCAAAAGAATTATTTAGTTTTAGGTCTTTGGGGCTAAAATGTCCTCAAATGGTGGTCCGTGGCTCAAATTCTGAATAAATGGTGGTCCCTGGTGTCAAAAAGGTTGAAAACCCCTGATTTAAAATGATCATGATAGTAGATCATGATAGATAGATCTTGATAAAGTCTCCGCCCCCTTTCACTATAATGGCCAATCCCAGACACTGACCTGTGATTGGTTGAGGTAGCTCAGCCTGTCGTACTCGTTGTCCGTGATTGGCTGGTTCTGTTGCATCATCGACCGCGCCCTCTTGATGATGTCACGCATGTGTAGGATGAACCCATGTAGCTCTGCTGGTAGGATGAAGTAACTACGAACCTATAGGATGTAAATATATGTAAATATATGTAAATATATGTAAATATATGTGTAGGATGAACCCATGTAGCTCTGATGGTAGGATGAAGTAACTACGAACCTATAGGATGTAAATATATGTAAATATATGTAAATATATGTAAATATATGTAAATATATGTAAATATATGTGTAGGATGAATCCATGTAGCTCTGATGGTAGGATGAAGTAACTACGAACCTATAGGATGTAAATATATGTAAATATATGTAAATATATGTGTAGGATGAACCCATGTAGCTCTGCTGGTAGGATGAAGTAACTACGAACCTATAGCATGTAAATATATGTAAATATATGTAAATATATGTAAATATATGTGTAGGATGAATCTCTGATGGTAGGATGAAGTAACTACGAACCTATAGGATGTAAATATATGTAAATACATGTAAATATATGTAAATACATGTAAATATATGTAAATATATGTGTAGGATGAATCCATGTAGCTCTGATGGTAGGATGAAGTAACTACGAACCTATATGATGTAAATATATGTAAATATATGTAAATATATGTGTAGGATGAACCCATGTAGCTCTGCTGGTAGGATGAAGTAACTACGGACCTATAGGATGTAAATATATGTAAATATATGTGTAGGATGAACCCATGTAGCTCTGCTGGTAGGATGAAGTAACTACGGACCTATAGGATGTAAATACATGTAAATACATGTAAATACATGTAAATATATGTAAATATATGTGTAGGATGAATCCATGTAGCTCTGATGGTAGGATGAAGTAACTATGAACCTATAGGATGTAAATATATGTAAATATATGTAAATATATGTAAATATATGTGTAGGATGAACCCATGTAGCTCTGATGGTAGGATGAAGTAACTACGAACCTATAGGATGTAAATATAT
>CM076965.1:7229540-7297040 GCA_039105355.1 Benthosema pterotum
TCACCGCTCCGCTCTATATCTGAGCAATCAGAAGCCAGCGTTCACCAGTGGTCCCTGAGAGGGTGACGGCAACGGCATGTAAACAAGCAAATACGTAGCTAACCAAATGGACCCGCTAACGGCATGTAAACAACCAAATACGTAGCTAACCAAATGGACCCGCTAACGGTATGTAAACAACCAAATACGTAGCTAACCAAATGGACCCGCTAACGGTATGTAAACAACCAAATACGTAGCTAACCAAATGGACCCGCTAACGGCATGTAAACAACCAAATACGTAGCTAACCAAATGGACCCGCTAACGGCATGTAAACAACCAAATACGTAGCTAACCAAATGGACCCGCTAACGGCATGTAAACAACCAAATACCTAGCTAACCAAATGGACCCGCTAACGGCATGTAAACAACCAAATACGTAGCTAACCAAATGGACCCGCTAACGGCGTGCTGGAACTAAATGCAGAAGCGCAGCGCGGATTGATATGAACACAGCTGTTTGGACTTTGGGGACCTTGATTATGCAGCGGTCCAATATAGAGCGGAGCGGTGAATTATAGTGTAATATGTCACCGCTCACATGACCAGAACGCTGGCTTCTGATTGGTCAGATATAGAGCGGAGCGGTGAATTATAGTGTAATATGTCACCGCTCACATGACCAGAACGCTGGCTTCTGATTGGAGCATTCATTCAAGCCATGTAATAAAAGTAGATATCCTACCATAGGGTATAGGGTATATCCTACCATAGGGTATAGGGTATATCCTACCATAGGGTATAGGGTATATCAGAGGTGGGCAATTATTTTTCCCAAGGGCCAAATAAGATACATAAAATATTTTGGAGGGCCAAGACTAAAGGCTAAAGTCTGCGTAATATTAATTTCAAAATAAGAGTAAGAAAAAAAGTAAGACCAACCATTTTGACACAGGGCCCTCAATTTATTCAGTATTTGAGCCACTGTTGTTTGGCACGAACAGTGCCAAACAACAGCTGTTCAGCACCTATGACAGGATCAAAGGGGAGGAGATGCTGGAGAAGGCAAGGAGAGTGGATGCAGAACATGGAGAACGGAGATACAAGGAGTCATGGAAGGTCATAAACGAGATGACTGGACGTAAGAGGCAAGAGAGGGACAGCTGGAGGGCAGCAGCCCAGAAGAGAGAGTGGCCTCCTGGTTCACTCACTTCAGGGATCTCCTGGGCACCCACCCAACAGTGGACAGAGATGAGGAAGAGATACCTGCAGTCCTCACAAATCTGTACATTGATGATGGCCCCTTCACAGCCGCAGAGTTTGCCATGGTGAAGTCTGCCCTGAAGCAGGGAAAAAGCCCTGGGCCCGATGGTATCCCCCCAGAAGTTCTTAAAAACTGCGATCTCGACAACATCGTACTGGAGATCTGCAACCAGGCTCTGATAGAGAACATCAAGCCCGACATATGGTCTCTCTCCAACATCATACCGGTCCCAAATCTGGAGATCTGTCCAAGCCAGATAACTACCGTGGCATTAGCCTGACCTGTGTCATAGCAAAAATGTACAACCGCCTGATACTAAACCGGTGTAGAGACGCCATTGACCCCCACCTGAGGGACAACCAAAATGGCTTCAGAGAAGGAAGGACCACCGTGGGCCAGATCCTGGCCTTAAGGAGAATCATTGAGGAGGTGAAAAAGAACAACCTGACAGCAGTGCTATTTCATTGACTTCAAAAAAGCATTTGATTCAATAGACAGAGGCATAATGCTGAAAATACTCAAGGCATACGGGATCCCCCCGAATCTACTCTGGGCTATAGAGGCCATGTACAGGGACACAAGAGCCAAGGTGGTAACCCCAGATGGTATCAGCGAGGAGTTCGAAATCATGGCAGGGGTGCAGCAGGTTGACACTCTGGCCCCCTTCCTTTTTATCATAGCTCTGGACTATGCACTCAGAAAAGCCATCAGTGGACGGGAGCAGGAGCTTGGCTTCACAATTACACCAAGGAAGTCTAGCAGAATCCCTGCTGTAACCCTGGCAGACCTAGACTACGCAGATGACATCTGCCTGCTGTCTGACCGTGTGGAGCAGGCCCAGGAACTCCTGAACAGAGTGGAGGTGGAATGTGCTAAGCTTGGCCTCAGACTGAATGCAAAGAAAACTGAGGTCATCACCTACAACATCCACACGGACCACCCACCAATTACAACATTAGATGGCAACGCTCTGAAAGAGCTTACTGACTTCAAATACCTAGGCTCCTGGGTGAACTCCACAGAGCAGGACATTAAGGTCAGGAAGGCACTAGCGTGGAGGGCCCTGAACGGTATGTCAAGAGTGTGGAGCTCTAACCTCCCCCAACACATAAAGCTTGAGCCTCTTCCATGCCACCGTGGAGTCTGTCCTCCTGTATGGCTGTGAAAGCTGGACCCTGACGCCAACCCTGCAGAAATCCCTGGATGGGTGCTACACCAGAATGCTGCGAGCTGTTCTGAACGTGGACCAGAACACCCACATCACCAACCAGGACCTATACGGGCAACTGCCGAGGGTCAGCAAGAAGGTAGCAGCTAGGAGGGATGAGGTTGGCCGGCCACTGCCACAGACATGGTGAGCTCCCAGCCAGCAGGCTGGTCCTGTGGGAACCAACACACGGGCATCGATCACGAGGACGCTCTGCACTAACGTATGTGGACGTCCTGAAGAAGGATGCAGGAGCTGAAAGCTCTTCGGAGCTGGCCGGGTGTATGGAGAACAGGAAGGACTGGAGACTCCGATGGAAGCTCGTCTGAGGACGACTAAGAGAGATTTGATCATATTTTAGCCCCACAGACCCAAAACTAAAGATTTATTTTGCTTTTGTCCACAATTCCAGGCTGGATTTCACACATAGATCAAAAATGACCATTATTTTACATTCTCTGGCTAATTCAGATGAATATTTTAACTCTTGAGAGTGTAAAAATGAAACCAAATGGACCCGCAAGGGTCCATTTGGTTTCATGTTTACGCTCTCAAAGAGTTACATCTGGTTAACCAACTTTCCATATTTAACTGGAACTCTCTCAAGGACCACTGGTTTAAAACTCTTTCACATAATGCCCAGGTGTGGGGTATATCCTACCATATCCTAGGCCTATATAAACAGATATCCTACCATACCCTGAGCCTATATAAACAGATATCCTACCATAGGGTATAGGGTATAGGGTATATCCTACCATAGGGTATAGGGTATATCCTACCATAGGGTATAGGGTATAGGGTATATCCTACCATAGGGTATAGGGTATAGGGTATATCCTACCATAGGGTATAGGGTATATCCTACCATAGGGTATAGGGTATATCCTACCATAGGGTATAGGGTATAGGGTATATCCTACCATAGGGTATAGGGTATATCCTACCATAGGGTATAGGGTATATCCTACCATAGGGTATAGGGTATATCCTACCATAGGGTATAGGGTATATCCTACCATAGGGTATAGGGTATATCCTACCATAGGGTATAGGGTATAGGGTATATCCTACCATAGGGTATAGGGTATATCCTACCATAGGGTATAGGGTATATCCTACCATAGGGTATAGGGTATATCCTACCATAGGGTATAGGGTATATCCTACCATAGGGTATAGGGTATAGGGTATATCCTACCATAGGGTATAGGGTATATCCTACCATAGGGTATAGGGTATAGGGTATATCCTACCATAGGGTATAGGGTATATCCTACCATAGGGTATAGGGTATATCCTACCATAGGGTATAGGGTATATCCTACCATAGAGTATAGGGTATATCCTACCATAGGGTATAGGGTATATCCTACCATAGGGTATAGGGTATAGGGTATATCCTACCATAGGGTATAGGGTATATCCTACCATAGGGTATAGGGTATATCCTACCATAGGGTATAGGGTATATCCTACCATAGGGTATAGGGTATATCCTACCATAGGGTATAGGGTATATATCCTACCATAGGGTATAGGGTATAGGGTATATCCTACCATAGGGTATAGGGTATATCCTACCATAGGGTATAGGGTATATCCTACCATAGGGTATAGGGTATATCCTACCATAGGGTATAGGGTATAGGGTATATCCTACCATAGGGTATAGGGTATATCCTACCATAGGGTATAGGGTATATCCTACCATAGGGTATAGGGTATATCCTACCATAGGGTATAGGGTATATCCTACCATAGGGTATAGGGTATATCCTATAGGGTATAGGGCACGGCTGGGCAATTATTTTTTCCAACCAAATGGACCCACAAGGGTCCATTTGGTTTCATTTTTACGCTCTCAAAGAGTTACATCTGGTTAACCAACTTTCCATATTTAACTGGAACTCTCTCAAGGACCACTGGTGGTCCCCGGACCACTGGTTTAAAACCCTTTCATGGGCCGGTCAGAGTCAGCCAAAGGGCCGCATTTGGCCTCCGGGCCGCATAATGCCCAGGTATGGTATAGGGTATATATCCTACCATACAGTAGGGTATAGGGTATAGGGTATATCCTACCATAGGGTATATCCTACCATAGGGTATAGGATATATCCTACCATAGGGTATAGGTATATCCTACCATAGGGTATAGGGTATAGGGTATATCCTACCATAGGGTATAGGGTATATCCTACCATAGGGTATAGGGTATATCCTACCATAGGGTATAGGGTATATCCTACCATAGGGTATAGGGTATATCCTACCATAGGGTATAGGGTATATCCTACCATAGGGTATAGGGTATAGGGTATATCCTACCATAGGGTATAGGGTATAGGGTATAGGGTATATCCTACCATAGGGTATAGGGTATATCCTACCATAGGGTATAGGGCAGTGGTCTCAAACTGCCGGCCCGCGGGCCATTTCCGGCCCCCGAGATGATATTTTATGGCCCCCACCTTAATATGAACGTTTAATGTTAATGTGGCCCGCGACGGCCGCGAGTTCCCCGTCAAACCAAAAGCATTTGCGGGAGAACAGTCTGTTACTATTGACTGCTGATTGCTGAGATCCTGTTTAAAGCCCGCCTACTGGCTTTGCCATTTGCACAGAATAGCAAAGAGGAACCGGATATGCACACTGAAACACGCCCCTCCCCCCGTGCAGTTTAGTTCATTCTGTTCATGCTGAACTGTCAATCTGATGAAATGCAATGACGCCATTGGCTGCAGTACGGGCGAGATCCTGTCATGGCGTCCACCGCTCCTTGTTTACAAACACACGTAGGGAAAAGAAAACTTTGCCTTTTTACCAAGGACTGCGTTCGGTTTGATAAATAATGACAGCAGAGCCGTTTTCTAAAGCCCGATACGGGCGGATGCATGGCTTATAAGGCAGCACGTCGAGCTGTGGTGAGTAGCCTCAAATGAGCTGTTTGTTGTCCCCCTTGCACCATGAAGTGAACGGTGTTGGCATCGCTCTGTCTGTACTCCACGCTTACATAGCTACTCTACCCAGGCTGCGTTGGGTAGAATCATGCCATCTAGTAGAGTTGCGACATTGGGGGGTCAGAAACTGAACGTGCTGATGAATAGTATTTTCCGTTGCGCGACCACTGCAGACAGCATTGCCATCGAAGATGAGAGATCGCACAACGGGCCTATAGTTTTCAAAGAGGCCAGCGCAAATAAATAAAAGCCCTTTTACACACGTGTAAAACATGATTGTCAACCGACAACTATTGGGAAATCAATGCTGCTAGTTAAGTGGCGATTCTGATGGTCTACTCTAGTGTCATGTTTGCAAGACTAGTTTCTCAGTGACACTGACAAACTATATTTTTCATTTTATTTATTTTATGGTAGTACTTTGTCGTGGCTCTATAAGTTCAAAATGCTGTAGTTAGGAGGAATATACATTGATAAAGTAAACATTTCATTATTGGTTCCTTATTGGTTGTAATTCATGCCATCAAAGTCAAATTAGAGCCCCTTTGCTGTTGGGTTGGCTGGTCCAGTTATTTTGTTCAGGTGTATTGTTTGTAGTTTGTATTGTCCAGTAAATAGTTAATATAATAGTGTTCAATTACAGTTATTATCTTAGTCCTCTGTGCTACTGAATGAAACAGATAGCACAGTGGTATATGAAGAGGCAGGAGCCAGGAAGGAATAGAAATGCTATTATTCTGTAGAAATGTTTTTTTTTATTTTGTGTGACAACACTTATGTACACACTCTTTATCCCACATTGGTGAGTTTGAATCTGGTCGCCTACTTGTAACCCTAAATTTAAGTGAAATGGGTGGAAAAAATAGGCTTGAAATGGCAGAAAACGTTCGTCCATGTGGCGCGCTGCGGCTACGGCCCGGCCTCAACCAGGCTCTGCTTCTAGCGGCCCCAAGGCAAATTGAGTTTGAGACCCCTGGTCTAGATATAGGGTATAGAGTATAGGGTATATCCTACCATAGGGTATAGGGTACATCCTACCATAGGGTATAGGGTATAGGGTATATCCTACCATAGGGTATATGGTCTAGGGCAGTCATTCCCAACGACCGTGCCGCGTCACTTTAGTGTGACTTGGGATAAGCAGAAGTGTGCCGTGAGAATTGGGCAAAAAAATCCTTAGCACTACCACAAAACCAATAGCGGGCACCACGAAACCAACAGCGGGAATGTACCTATTCATTACATTGTTCCGAGGTGCGAAAAGAACAATAGGCCTACGCTACGACCCTCGTCATAGAAATGCTAATTTAAGTCTTTTGAACGGGGTCGTCATATCACATCACCGTATAGGTAGGCTAACTATTGACTCGTTTGTCACAGTTCGAGGCTGCATGCGCGAGCTGTCCCAACTCTTACAAAAAGTAACTTCGGAGAATCGGAGCTCTCCTACATGTTGAGGCTTTACAAGGGTATTTATTTCCAGCAGTTTTGCTGGATCTAGCAAGACATACGTCTTGTTAAGGTAAAAAAAAATAACTGCCTGGCCCCGACGAGCATTGTGAGGAGGACCACCTAAGGTTGCATTTATGCATGTCTGCGTCGGTGTGTCCACCGACTGACTCCTCGGCTCTTCTCTCCTTTATTTATTTTTTGTGTGAGATGCTGCGTTCATTCTGCAACATGACGTTTCTATGTATGAATGTGAACGAACGAGGGAAGCGAAGGGCGGCATATTTTGCATTGATTCTGGTTTCACGCGCAGGAACTTGAAATCAAATGACAACAAATATCGCTCGGATCGCTCCCACTATTGTGCCAAATCAACACTGTCGCAAAATGCCGGTAACCCGTGGGTTCAGATTGTACGAGGAAAAAATTAAAAGCTCACTAAAAATGCCATGATGCATGGCAAAACATGCGACTGACTTACACATGAAGGAGACTGCAACTGCAGCCTATCCGTGTTGCTTGATCACTGATCATTATTCAGTTCAATTCAATTCAAATGGCTTCATTGGCATGAGAAAACATACATTTACATTGTCGAAGCAAGAACAGAACAACAAGAAATAGCTACAATATAACAAGAAAACACATATAACAAGCTTGATCATTGATCATTAGCAAGAAGAAGGGGGGGGATCACACCCGTGTGAAGAGAAGTAGTGCAACTGCATGTGGTGGTCTCTGGGGGTTCCCCCGAACTTGCAAACAACATTCACAGATGCTGAGATGATAAAAGAATGCATGCTGGCTGCAGGAGCTATATTTCTTTTCTCTTTTACCTCCACTATGATTTGCTGCTTCTGGCTTTACTGGAGTGAATATTTGATTAAATGAGCATGGTGGACACAATCAAACTTTATTATTATTTATTAATCATAGGCCTACTTGACATGTTGAAGACATTGAGATTCCAATGCACATGAATATATATTATATATATACAGTATATATATATATATATATATACAGTATATATATATATATATATATATATATATATATATATATATATATATATATATATATATATATATATATATATATATATATATATATATATATATATATATATTCATGTGCATTGGAATCTCAATGTCTTCAACATGTCAGGTAGGCCTATGGTTAATAAATAATAATAAAGTTTGATTGTATAGGGTATAGGGTATATCCTACCATAGGGTATAGGGTATAGGGTATATCCTACCATAGGGTATAGGGTATAGGGTATATCCTACCATAGGGTATAGGGTATAGGGTATAGGGTATATCCTACCATATCCTGCGCCACCTCTTCGGGCACATCACTGTACAGGTTGTAGAGGAACTCGATGGCGTTGTTGTCCTTGTACTTCCCTCTGAGCTGCCGGTGGTCCCCCATCCTCAGCCAAAGCTTCAGGGACCCCCTGCGGCCGTCGTCCTCCTCCGCCAGCTCAGCGCGGACCCCCTCACTGCTCTCCTGGAGGAAGACATGGTCCAAGAGGTCCTGGATGGACAACCTGGAGATGGATGGATGGATGGAGGAGAGTTTTTGAAGACTAAAGGCCTATTCAGAGATGGATTTTCGGTGCCCACCGCGACCACCGTTTCCTACAATATGACGTCATATCACCGCAACCACCGCACCTCCCAGCCCTCCTCTCGGATTTTACTAACCACCGCACCGCACCGCAGCAGTTGCTTGTTTTTAACGGCTGGTTAAAAAAAAAGAAAACACACAACACACCACAGCCTGACTTGGCAGGAGGAGAAGGAAGGGGGGGAATTCAATGATAGACAATGACATGATAAATAGAGTATGAAATAAACATAAAAGCAGCAGAAATTATTATAATTGAGGCAGGTAGGAAGTGGAGAGAGAAACAGAGGGGGAATAAACAACAATGGACGCGAGGAGAACGGGGCGGGGGGAGAGAGGAGGAGCGGCGCTGCTGGTAGTGGAAGAACTTCGAAGAATAGCGGTGGTCGCGGTGCTCTGTGCGGTGCTCTGTGCGGTGCTCTGTGCGGTGCTCTGAGCGGTGCTCTGTGCTCTGTGCGGTGCTCTGAGCGGTGCTCTGTGCGGTGCTCTGAGCGGTGCTCTGTGCGGTGCTCTGTGCTCTGTGCGGTGCTCTGTGCGGTTCTCTGTGCGGTGCTCTGTGCGGTGCTCTGTGCTCTGTGCTCTGTGCGGTGCTCTGTGCGGTTCTCTGTGCGGTGCTCTGTGCGGTGCTCTGTGCGGTGCTCTGTGCTCTGTGCGGTGCTCTGTGCTCGGTGCTCTGTGCGGTGCTCTGTGCGGTGCTCTGTGCGGTGCTCTGTGCGGTGCTCTGTGCGGTGCTCTGAGCGGTGCTCTGTGCGGTGCTCTGTGCGGTGCTCTGTGCGGTGCTCTGAGCGGTGCTCTGTGCGGTGCTCTGTGCGGTGCTCTGTGCGGTGCTCTGTGCTCTGTGCGGTGCTCTGTGCGGTGCTCTGTGCGGTGCTCTGTGCTCTGTGCGGTGCTCTGTGCTCTGAGCGGCGCTCTGTGCGGTGCTCTGTGCGGTGCTCTGTGCGGTGCTCTGTGCGGTGCTCTGTGCGGTGCTCTGTGCGGTGCTCGCGGTGGCCACCGAAATTCTCAACTCTGAAGAGCCTTTGGCCTACGTTTTAACGGCGGGGTTGGATTAAAAATCGACGCCAGATATGAGCGACGGTCATTACCTTAAATTCTGGCTTAGAATGGCATGCAAAATGAGTACCGTAAACGACGGTGCTGTGGTGCACTGAAAAAAAATAGTATGGTGGAGGAGGAAGTGGGACGGAACTAGGAACCAAACTGCACCCAATGGTTTTGGCCAAGCAGCACTTGGCTCTGATTGGTTATCCCCGGCCAAACGTCGGCCGATTGGGGCAAAAAGCTCATCAATTTTTATCTTTCCGCCCACGTCGCCCGACGTCGCCCGTTCTGCTGCTGTCGCCCGAATCGGCGGCTCCCATAGAGAAATAATGGATGTCGGGCGACAACGCTTTATCATCGACGACGCTTTGCATGCCATCATGTTTAGTGGGGCAGACTGGGCATACCCCCCCCCCCCCCCCCCATGCCCATGCCTAGATCCAGCCCTGGCGTATTGAGCTTTGAGCTTCAAGAGACTTTAAAGTCAAAGTCGCAGTTGGCAATCTGGGAGATATCAAAGTAAAAGCATCAATCCTTCTATAGTTCACCAAAGTAAAAGCATGGCTCCTTCTATACTGTAGTTTACCAAAGTAAAAGCATTGATCCTTCTATAGTTCAAAGTAAAAGCATCAATCCTTCTATAGCTTACCAAAGTAAAAGCATTGATCCTTCTATAGTTCACCAAAGTAAAAGCATCAATCCTTCTGTAGCTTACCAAAGTAAAAGCATGGATCCTTCTATAGTTCACCAAAGTAAAAGTATTGATCCTTATATAGTTTAACAAAGTAAAAGCATGGATCCTACTATACTGTAGAGTTTACCAAAGTAAAAGCCTGACCTCTCATTAGTGTTGGTGCGAATGCATCCTTCAATGATCTCCCTCAGCTCTGGGACTGTTACTTTGAAGAAGTTATCTGGCTTTATGCCCTAGAGGAGACAAGGAGAGGAGACAAGGAGAGGAGAGGAGGAAAGGAGAGGAGAGAAGGAGAGGAGAGGATGAGAGGAGAGGAGACAAGGAGAGGAGACAAGGAGGGAGAAGAGGGAGGAGACAAGGAAGGATAGAGAGGAGAGGAGACAAGGATAGGAGACAAGGAAGGATAGAGAGGAGAGGAGACAAGGAGAGGAGACAAGGAAGGATAGAGAGGAGAGGAGACAAGGAGAGGAGACAAGGAAGGATAGTGAGGAGAGGAGAGGAGGAGGGGTAGAGAGGAGAGGAAACAAGAAAGGAAAGGTTTTCATAGTTTCCTAATAGGATTGAAGTGAAACAAATGGATTTAATCTTCTGGTAGAAAAAACAATGAATTCTTTCACTGTCCAAGGTCTGTGTGCGTGTGTATGTGTGTGTGTGTGTGTGTGTGTGTGTGTGTGTGTGTGTCTCTGTGTGTGTGTGTGTGTGTGTCTGTCTCTGTGTGTGTGTGTGTGTGTGTGTGTGTGTGTGTGTGTGTGTGTGTGTGTGTGTGTGTGTGTGTGTGTGTGTGTGTGTGTGTGTGTGTGTGTGTGTGTCTGTCTCTGTGTGTGTGCGTGCGTGTCTCTGTGTGTGTGTGTGTGTGTGTGTGTGTGTGTGTGTGTGTGTGTGTGTGTGTGTGTGTGTGTGTGTGTGTGTGTGTGTGTGTGTGTGTGTGTGTGTGTGTGTCTCTGTCCGTGTGTGTGTGTGTGTGTGTGTCTCTGTCCGTGTGTGTGTGTGTGTGTGTGTGTCTCTGTCCGTGTGTCTCTGTCCGTGTGTGTGTGTGTGTGTGTGTGTGTGTGTGTGTGTGTGTGTGTGTGTGTGTGTGTGTATCTTACAGACGTAACCTTCCTGTAGATCTGCGCTGCGTTGGTACATTCAGAATAAGGATATTCTGACGTTGCCATCTCCAACATGCACATCCCAAACGCATACACATCCACACCCTCATCATAATGCTCTTCATACATCTCTGGGGCCATGAACTCTGGAGTACCTGTATACACACACACGGAGACACACACACACACACACACGCACGCACGCGCACACGCACACGCACGCACCCCCTTATTAGTAGAGTCATAATCTGAGGTTTTGTGACCATCCTCTCGGAAGGATGGTTTGATGATTGATCGTTGGACCCTTTAGAAAAGATTTAGCCTCCAGGTCCCTCGCAAAAATCCCAGCATTTTTTGCTAGAGGCCCAAAATCCAAAATGTCTGCCCAGAAATGTGGTTTTTCCTTCCTCTATCCTTCATAACTTGAAATGCATTGATTTTACGCCCCATAAATGTATTGAACGCTAATACAAAGTTGGGCATTGCGGACAATTTGGTACCAAGTACATGTCTGTATCTCCTACGGTTCCCGAGATACAGCATATAGGTACTTTCACAGAATGAGGAGAGCAAGACATTTGTAACATTTATTCTTAAGTCAATCAAATGGTGATACAGGCATGAAAATTGCTACACACACTCTTCAAACCCCACTATTTCTAAAAGTACTGCGTACCCTGCAAAATTATAAGATGGAAGCCCCCAAAATCCAAGATGTCCGTCCAAAAAAGTGTTTTTTCATTCATAACTCGAAATACAAAGATTTTAAGCCCAATAAATGTATTGAACGTTAATATAAAGTTGGGTATTACGGATACCAAGTACATGTCTGTATGTACTACGGTTCTTGAGTTATAACATATTGGTAGTGATGAGGCACCACAAGGGTAACATTTTGGCATGTTTCACTCTTTTACTCAAAGATCCCTTTATGACCATATCTACTATTTTCAGGAAACGGACCTACATGTGTCTGCTATCATAAACCACTTCAAGTTTTTCAATTGATGAAACGGTTCGAAAGTTATTAAACCAAATGTGAATGCTTTTCCGGTGTTAAATTTGCTGCGTATATTTGGCTAGCATAAGCCAACCATGTGCATCTGTGCATCACACTGACTCTGTGCTTCACAATAAGTGTATATGTGAAGCGGACGCACCAAGTGTGGCATGTGTGATAGTGTAATGGTATAATGTGCTAATAGGTGTAATAGAGTAATATATGCAATAGTGTAATAGGGCTAATAGTGTAATATCTGTGCATTAGGGTAATAATGTAATGGTGTAATATATGCTTAGTGGTATAGTGTAATAGGTAATATGTGTAATGGTGTAATAGGATAATATGTGTAATAGGGTGATATGTGTAATACGTGTAATAGGGTAATATGTGTAATAGTGTCATAGTGTAACATGTGTAATAGTGTAATATGTAATAAGTGTAATAGGCTAATAAGTGTAATATTTCTCCATTAGGGTAGTAGTGTAATAGTGCAATGTATGCAATAGCAGTATAGTGTAATATGGTAGTATGTGTAATATTGTCATAGTGTAACATGTGTAATAGTGTAATATGTAATAAGTGTAATAGGATAATAAGTGTAATATTTCTCCATTAGGGTAGTAGTGTAATAGTGTAATAGTGCAATATATGCAATAGCAGTATAGTGTAATATGGTAGTATGTGTAATAGTGTCATAGTGTAACATGTGTAATAGTGTAATATGTAATAAGTGTAATAGGATAATAAGTGTAATAGTGTAATATTTGTGCATTAGGGTAGTAGTGTAATATTGAACTTGGCCCTCTAGCTGAGGGGCCTGGAGGCTAAATCTTTTATAAAGGGTCCATAGATGTCAAATCAATCATCAAACCATCCTTCCGAGAGGATGGTCACAGAACCTAAGATTATGACTCCACTATTACACTTATTAGCCTATTGCACTTATTGCACATATTACACTATTACACATGTTACACTATGACACTATTACACATATTACACCATATTACTCCATATTATACTATACTGCTATTGCATTTATTACACTATTACACTACTACCCTAATGCACAAATATCACACTATTACACTTATTATCCTATTACACTTATTACATATTACACTATTACACATGTTACACTATGACACTATTACACATACTACCATATTACACTATACTGCTATTGCATATATTGCACTATTACACTACTACCCTAATGAACAAATATTACACTTATTATCCTATTACACTTATTACATATTACACTATTACACATGTTACACTATGACACTATTACACATACTACCATATTACACTATACTGCTATTGCATATATTGCACTATTACACTACTACCCTAATGGACAAATATTACACTTATTATCCTATTACACTTATTACATATTACACTATTACACATGTTACACTATGACACTATTACACATACTACCATATTACACTATACTGCTATTGCATATATTGCACTATTACACTACTACCCTAATGGAGAAATATTACACTTATTAGCCTATTACACTTATTACATATTACACTATTACACATGTTACACTATGACACTATTACACATATCACCCTATTACACATATTATCCTATTACACTATTACACATATTACCTATTACACTATACCACTATTGCATATATTACACCATTACATTATTACCCTAATGCACAGATATTACGCTATTAGCCCTATTACACTATTGCATATATTACTCTATTACACCTATTAGCACATTATACCATTACACTATCACACATGCCACACTTGGTGCGTCCGCTTCACATATACACTTATTGTGAAGCACAGAGTCAGTGTGATGCACAGACAGACATTTCTGCATGGCTTATGCTAGCCAAATATACGCAGCAAATTTAACACCGGAAAAGCATTCACATTTGGTTTAATAACTTCCGAACCGTTTCATCAATTGAAAAACTTGAAGTGGTTTATGATAGCAGACACATGTAGGTCCGTTTCCTGAAAATAGTAGATATGGTCATAAAGGGATCTTTGAGTAAAAGAGTGAAACATGCCAAAATGTTACCCTTGTGGTGCCTCATCACTACCAATATGTTATAACTCAAGAACCGTAGTACATACAGACATGTACTTGGTATCAAAATGTCCGTAATACCCAACCTTATATTAACGTTCAATACATTTATTGGGCTTAAAATCTTTGTATTTCGAGTTATGAATGAAAAAACACTTTTTTGGACGGACATCTTGGATTTTGAGGGCTTCCATCTTATAATTTTGCAGGGTACGCAGCACTTTTAGAAATAGTGGGGTTTGAAGAGTGTGTGTACCAATTTTCATGCCTGTATCACCTTTGATTGACTTAAGAATAAATGTTACAAATGTCTTGCTCTCCTCATTCTGTGAAAGTACCTATATGCTGTATCTCGGGAACCGTAGGAGATACAGACATGTACTTGGTACCAAATTGTCCGCAATGCCCAACTTTGTATTAGCGTTCAATACATTTATGGGGCGTAAAATCAATGCATTTCAAGTTATGAAGGATAGAGGAAGGAAAAACCACATTTCTGGGCAGACATTTTGGATTTTGGGCCTCTAGCAAAAAATGCTGGGATTTTTGCGAGGGACCTGGAGGCTAAATCTTTTCTAAAGGGTCCAACGATGTCAAATCAATCATCAAACCATCCTTCCGAGAGGATGGTCACAAAACCTCAGATTATGACTCTACTATATTGAAGCAGCTTTCTGCTTAAATCAAAGTTTAAAGTTGTGGTGCAACAGGTTTGACAACTGTGAAAAATAAATACATGATTAAAAAACAAAAGCCAAGATTAAAAGGATGGTTTAAAACTAAACCCGTGAAATCTAGGTTTAAAGTTTGGTGCAACTGAAATTATAGATGATCCTTGATTTAAACCAGATTAGGGTTTAGTCCTTCTTGGTGCAAACGACACTAAGGGTGTGTTCCGATACCCAAAATCTCGGCCACTCGCTCACTCCCACTCGTTTCCTCGGGGTCATTTCAGCCGTGAACCGGAAATGGTTAACATTCCGATTCTCATCGAGGAGACGAGTGGAGGAGTCGAGGAGGCTTCTGAGGCCGCATAGAGCGAGGATACATCGAGTGTTCCCTCGGTGCAGCATTTCGTCTCCTCTCGGCGGATGTCCGCATCACGTGTACACTTTTTTTTCCTTCTCCAGTGACATAAGCCCTCCTCCTCCTCCTCCTCCTCCACTCCACATGTGGAGACGCGCTCAGACAACACTGCTTGAAACCCGATACCCCCCCTCCACTAGCGCTGCAGCTCGTACGCACGGACACACATTACACTTTTTTTTGTGTTTTTTTATGTTTGTTGAAGACACATTTTCGCTGAAATATAGACCTTCAGAATGATAAAGCAGCCTACATATATAAAGTGAAAGGACAACAACAAAGCAGTGGCTGTGGCTTTATTGCATCATGATATGTGATATAAGGATAATAAATAAAAGCTATATAAATTATATTATATCCATTTAATCTTCCACAAAAGCTAAATCCACTATGCATTCCTGAATGCACAGACTGAATGACGGAAACGAAAACGTATTTATTCATATGTGGACAGAACTACAAGTCAGAGAGACTACTGTCCTAATCTTTTTTTTTTTTTTTTTTTTTCTTTTTTTTTATACTTTATATTTTTATTTTATGTGAAGACACCAGTGCATACAGATATACAAACAACATCAAATAATGACAATCTCACAATTGACAAAGGGAAAAAAAAAAAAAAAAAAAAAAAAGGCTATATAACAAACCAAGAGGAAACAAAGCGACTACAATGGAGCGGCTTAAAGAAGGAGAGAGAAAAAAAAAAAAAAAAAAAAATAACCACTCCAGCCTAAGATGCAGTGCGGGCGATGGGGCCCGGCTAAGGTCTCATTTCCGCTGTAACTATTGATTATTTCTAATATATAAGTATTTTTGCCCTGCCTGTAGTCATGTGCGTACGCACAGACGCCCACGCACACACACACACACACACACACACACACACACACACGCACACCCACCCACACCGCACACAGTGCTAAAACCCTATTTGGTTGTTGACTTCACGAATTGAATTGTTTTATTTATTAGTTATTTATTGTGTATTTATTTGTTCATTGTTTACTTAATTAATTATTATGGTAAAATTTTGGCTTTGGTAAGGCTGGGGTATTGTAGAGTTATAAGCTATGGGCCTGCCCCTTCCTCTCTCCCACCTTCCAGGTATCTCTCCCATTTATGCCATAGGGCGGTACCCCCCTCCGGATTCCCTCTAATTTTATATGTTAACTGCTCCATTACTTTTATTTGTTCTATTAATATTTTCCAGTCTTCTACCTTGGGTCTTAGTTTTTGACGCCAGTTTTTAGTTATAAGTTTAAGGGCCGTTAATCTTAATATTTTAATGAGGTACTTGTCCTCCGGACTGTCTGCGCCATTTGGGGTTTTCCCCAAAAGAATGTGCTCATAGTTGATATTCATATTAATTTGGAAGACTTGAGATATTTCCTTTCCAATTTTTTCCCAATAGTCTTTCAATATGGGACAGAACCAGAAGATGTGACTATAGTTGGCCTGGTTTTCTCCACACTCTCTCCAGCAGCTTGCCGATGCTGGTCTTTGAAATTTTGCTAGTTGGACGGGTGTCAAAAAGTATCTCATTTGGATTTTCCACGCGTATTCTCGCCATAGTTGTGAAGCTGTTGTCTTATAAGATGACAGGCTCATATTTTCCCATTCGGTTTCGGAAATTATTATTTGTAATTCTTCTTGCCAATTTATTTTCTGCTTCAGTTCTTCTGTGTTTTTATGGTCTGTCAGGATATTGTATAGTGTGGAGATTTGATGCTTAATGCTTATACACTTATAGTTTTTTACGAAGAATTGTATCAGTGGATGGAAGTCTGTAATGGTCTTTTTCTGTCTGGTGTTACTTTGGAGATAACTTCTTACTTGCGAGTATCTATAGAAATGAGAATGTGGTAGGTTAAAAACTCTTTGTAGTGACTCAAAACTCACATAACCCTTCTTGTCCATGAATTGGCCAAATATCTTCAGTCCCTTATTGTTCCAAATTTTAAAAATACTGTCCTCTTTATTTGGGGCAAAGTCAGGATCTCCCTTTATTTCTCTTAATAGCACAACTTCGTTGTGGATCCCTAGCTCATTCCTGACTTTGTCCCAGACTATAAGTGTGTTTTTGAGCCATATATTTTCAATTTTTTGTTTTGGGATTTTAGTGAGGAACGGAAGAAGTTTTCCCCCTTCCCCACATTCTAATGCTTCTATAGCCCTCCATTTTACCTGTATCTCTTCGTTTAACCCCATTTGTATTGTTTGTATCTGTGCTGCGTAATAATAGTTTTGCAGGTTAGGTAGGGCAACCCCGCCTTTCTTTTTTGGTAGTTTTAGTGTTTTCATCTTAACCCTTGGTTTTTTACTGTCCCATATAAATTTGAGAAGCATACGGTCCCAGCTCTTGAACACCAATGGGCTAATATATAGAGGGAGTGCCTTAAACAAAAATAGAAATCTCGGTAATATGTTCATTCTTATTGTATCGATCCTTCCCATTAAGGTCAGGGGGACCAGGCTCCATCTATTCAAGTCTTGTTTTATTATTGACTCTAATTTGTCGTAATTAAATTTATATAGAGACTCCAAATTCCTGGGTACTTCTATTCCTAAATATTTAACTTTTTCTCGGTCCCATTTCCATGGATATTTCTTTTTATAGTCTGCTGGAATGGGTTCTCCCCAGCTAATAGCTTCACATTTTTGTGTGTTCAATTTGTACCCCGATACTATGCTGTACTCTTTAATGCTCTCCATTAGGGCTGGGAGAGTACCTTCTAGTTTTGTTAAATATAGGATGACGTCATCTGCGTATAAAGCCAGTTTATTCTGCTGATCACCGATTTTAACGCCCACTATTTCATCTGTTTTTCTAATACTTTCTGCCAATGTTTCGATACATAAAGTATAGATTAGTGGTGAGAGCGGGTCCCCTTGCTTTGTACCCCTTCTGATTGGGAAGGAACTTGATAATGTCCCGTTAACTCTAACTTGTGCTTTAGATGTGCTATACATAGTCTGTAACCATGATATAAAGGTATTACTAAAACCAAATCTTCTACACGACTCAAGGATAAAGGTCCACGATACACGGTCGAATGCTTTTTCAGCGTCAAGAGTCAATATGAGCGCTTGTTCGTCATTTTTTTGTATGTGCTGTATTATGTTCAAAGTACGTCTAACATTGTCTGTTAGTTGTCTATTTGTGATGAAGCCTGTCTGGTCTAAGTGTATAATGCTTGGCATAATATTTGCTAATCTGTTAGCCATTATGCTACTCAGCAATTTTTGATCAACGTTTAATAATGTTATGGGCCTATATCCTTCGACCTGTGTTGGTTCTTTGCCTTCCTTGTGTATTACTGTTATTATTGAGTTACACCATGAGTCGGCCCATGTCTTGTGTACTAAGGCCCAACTGAAAGCTTTATGGAGAATAGGAGCAAGTTGTACTTTAAAAGCTTTGTAAAATTCTCCAGTAAAGCCGTCGCTGCCTGGGCTCTTATCTGATTTCAAGCTTTGTATCATTTTAGTGATTTCCTCCAGGCTGATTGGTCTAATAAGTGTTTCGTTCTGTGCTTCAGTCAGTTGAGGCAGGTCTAAACCTTGCAAGTAATCTCTTATCTGTGTTTGAGTTTTCTCTTCCTCATTGCTATATAGCCGTTTATAGTATTCTGCAAATTCTTCTGCAATCTCCTGTTTACCTGTTGACAGTTTATTTGTAATATTATTCTTAATAGCTACTATGTTTGATTTTGTCTGTTGCCTTTTCAATTTATAGGAAAGTATTTTGAGTGATTTTGCTCCTCCGTCGTAATATTTCTGTTTAGTGAAGACCAATTCTCTTACCACACTCTCAGTTAATTGACTATCTAGTTCTTTCCTTGTTTTATTTAGTTCAATCAGGACTGGGGCCTCGCCTTTTGTTTTGTGTTTTCGTTCTAGATTCTTTATTTTTAGTTCCAGAGTGGCTATTGTTTTTTCCCTTTCCTTTTTTTTCCGTGATGAAAAACAGATGATTTCTCCTCTAGTAACTGCTTTCAAGCCCTCCCAGACAATTACTGGGTTGACTTCACCTGTGTCGTTGATTTCCAAATAGTCTTCAATAACACTTTTTATTTTAGTTTTGAATTCTAGTATTTGCAATAATGAGTTGTTGAGTCTCCACAGCGACCTCCCCTTTTCCCTGCCTATATCCATTGTTAATGATATTAAAGAGTGGTCTGAGAGGGTTATTTCATGTATCTTGCATTCTTGCACCCTAAACATATCGTTCTTGAAGAGGAAAAAATAGTCCAGTCTAGAATATTTATCATACGATTTTGAATAGTACGAATAGTCCGTCTCTGTAGGGTTAAGAGTTCTCCATACATCCACAATTCCGATCTCTGTTGTTGCTCTTCGCAATATTCTAGCCGCTGGCTCAGAACTATGTCTTTTATTTCCTTGTGAGTCGAGTTTGGCGTCCATAATGAGATTTAAGTCGCCTGCCATTATGGTTATTCCTTTACTTTGGGAGGCCAGTATATCCACTACTTTTTTTACTAGGTCTGGGCCTTCTTCTGGTGGATTATATACATTTAACAATGAGACTGTAGTGTTATCAATTTTTCCAATGGCCATGACGTATCTGCCTTCTTTATCAGATAAAACTTGTTCTACCTGGAATGTACAATGAGGCCATATTAGTATTGCAACACCTCTTCTTGATGATGTATGTGATGAGTAGAAGACCTGCCCTGATATCCTTTTACCTAATTTATCATGTTCCGAGCGGCTTAGATGAGTTTCTTGTATAAATGCTATGTCCCCTCCTTCTTTTTTGAGTTGCTGTAGAATCTTTTTCTGCTTAATGGGGTTATTACTGTCCTAATCACTACTGTCCTAATCACTGTTATTATAGTAGGCTATCATTTAAAATGCAGCAGTGCTGTGTTGCGGGACTGGGGGGGGGGGGGGGGGGCGTGAGCTGCGGGCAGGTCACATTTCCTTCACAATCTAATAATATAAGTGTGTGAAGGTTTAAATGCTTTGCATATGTTACCCCAGAATATAATGACGTGGGCAGCATTGATGAATTGTTTATCTTGCATTCATACAGCCTACTGTACCACAGAAGGCGCAGGGCTCTAGTTTCCAGCTGATCCAGCTGTGTGCACAGTATATTGCTCCACCTTTGCTTTGGCAATGTAAACATGTGTTTTCCAAAGCCAATAAAGCCCATTGAATTGAATTGAAGTAATGAACGTCATAAGTAATCGCGGACGTGCCGTCGCTTTGAAATGACATCTTGAGTACATTCCAAATCTCAAGTCAAATCCACTTGACCACTCTGTCCTCGCATCTCCTCCTCTCCTCCTCACTGGGGGCGGAGCTAAGGTGGCGAGTGGAGGACACCAGGGGAGTGAGCGAGTGTTAAAGATGCGGTATCGGAACACACCCTTAGTGAAGGATGCTATCTTCAGGGTTGCCAGGTCCTATACCTTTAACACTCTTAGCGAAGTATCTTCAGGGTTGCCAGGTCCTATACCTATAACACTCTTAGCGAAGTATCTTCAGGGTTGCCAGGTCCTACCTATAACACTCTTAGCGAAGTATCTTCAGGGTTGCCAGGTCCTACCTATAACACTCTTAGCGAAGGATGCTATCTTCAGGGTTGCCAGGTCCTACCTATAACACTCTTAGTGAAGGATGCTATCTTCAGGGTTGCCAGGTCCTACCTATAACACTCTTAGCGAAGTATCTTCAGGGTTGCCAGGTCCTACCTATAACACTCTTAGCAAAGTATCTTCAGGGTTGCCAGGTCCTACCTATAACACTCTTAGCGAAGTATCTTCAGGGTTGCCAGGTCCTACCTATAACACTCTTAGTGAAGTATCTTCAGGGTTGCCAGGTCCTACCTATAACACTCTTAGCGAAGTATCTTCAGGGTTGCCAGGTCCTACCTATAACACTCTTAGCGAAGGAGGCTATCTTCAGGGTTGCCAGGTCCTATACCTATAACACTCTTAGCGAAGGAGGCTATCTTCAGGGTTGCCAGGTCCTACCTATAACACTCTTAGCGAAGTATCTTCAGGGTTGCCAGGTCCTACCTATAACACTCTAAGTCACATGTGTCAAAGTCAAGGCCCGCGGGCCAGATCCGGCAAAAATGTCTGAGTCTATTAAAAAAAAAAACTAAGTCTCTAGCACGTTCCTATCAAAAGTTATGATCGTTTTAAGAAATGCTTTTGAGCTCTCTTCTGAACGGCATGTAATGCATGTTGTCCAGCAGGGGGAGTCGTTTTACCAGGCTAGGCTGCTGGCACTGCAAAGTGAGAACTATATTTCAGCAGTACAAGGGTGTGTAACCGAGAGAACTATACTTCAGCAGTACAAGGGTGTGTAACCGAGAGAACTATACTTCAGCAGTACAAGGGTATGTAACCGAGAGAACTATACTTCAGCAGTACAAGGGTGTGTAACCGAGAACTATACTTAGTTAACTATACATACTTAAATTTAGTATTTGAAATTTAAATGCTATTTTCGTATGGTTTATTGATGCTCTGTAAATAAAAATAGCATCTTTCATAGCAAATGTCTTAATCTAGGCTACAAGTATAAAACCAATAATGAAAAGTCATTAACATATATTAATAGCTATTCTTAATAATAAATATGACTTGTGCGATATACTGTAGTGTAGAAGTAACGGCTGTGTAAGTAAACATGTGTGTGCCGTGCATGCTTGCGGTCTGCGACTGGTTGCACCGCGGCGCTCCGGCCCCCATGAAGTCACATTAAGTCCAATGCGGCCCCCACCCAAATGACTTTGACACCACTGCTCTAAGTGAAGTATATTCAGGGTTGCCAGGTCCTACCTATAACACTCTTAGCGAAGGAGGCTATCTTCAGGGTTGCCAGGTCCTACCTATAACACTCTTAATGAAGTATATTCAAGGTTGCCAGGTCCTACCTATAACACTCTTAGTGAAGTATATTCAGGGTTGCCAGGTCCTACCTATAACACTCTTAGTGAAGTATATTCAGGGTTGCCAGGTCCTACCTATAATACTCTTAGCAAAGGAGGCTATCTTCAGGGTTGCCAGGTCCTACCTATAGCACTCTTAGCGAAGGAGGCTATCTTCAGGGTTGCCAGGTCCTACCTATAACACTCTTAGCGAAGGAGGCTATCTTCAGGGTTGCCAGGTCCTACCTATAACACTCTTAGCGAAGGAGGCTATCTTCAGGGTTGCCAGACCCAGGTCTCCTATCTTCACAGAGCCTGTAGGTCCTGTTATAAAGATGTTGTCACACTTGAGGTCGCGGTGGATGATGGGTGGCGACCGGCTGTGGAGGAAGTGTAATCCTCTGAGGATCTGAGCGCTCCAACGACGGAGCAGCTTCAGCTTCATCTGCTTGAAACGACGCAGGTACCTGGCAACGCACACAGACACGCACACATGTACGCACACATGTACGCACACATGCATCACACACGCACACGTAGCACGCACACGTAGCACACGCATGCACGTGCACGCGCACGCACGCACGCACACACACACACACACGTTCATTTTTCTACGTATGACAAGGACGTGTCACCTGACCACTAGTGAACCAATAGGATCTCTCTGGTGTGTCACGCAGCATGCATAAAGCTAAAGGTCTGACTCAGAGAGTTTTCTGTTTTCAATGATGAAATGCTGTTGGTTTAGTGGTGACACAGCTGTAGTTAGTTAGTAGCAGTAGTACGTTTGGTCATGTTTGGTGGGGCAGACTGGGCATTTAGGGGGGCATTGCCCCCCCATGCCCATGCCTAGATCCGCCCTGTGTGTGTGATACTCACGCCTTGAGCGTTCCAGAGGTCATGAGTTCAGTCACCAGAGTGATGACCTTCTGACCTTTGAAGGTGCTCTTCCAGGAGTCGTAGAAACGAACGATGTTTGGATGCTGCAGTCCTTTCAGCATCTCCACCTCCTCCTCGAACCGCTGGCGCTCCGCGCGGTTCAGACGGCGGGTCTGGAGAGAGGAGACAGACAGGGAGACAGGGAGACAGGGAGACAGGAGACAGGAAGGGAGACAGGGAGACAGGAGACAGGAGACAGGGAGGAGACAGGAGACAGGAGACAAATGACATTCAAATGTATTGCTTATATACTGTACACTTTAACAGACACTTAATGGATTGAGATTATATGACAGTTTTGAATTACATTCTGGAATAAAATCAGGTTTTACACAATGTCCTAATTGATTGAGACGGAGCTGAAGGTGCAGTATATACTATACTTAGTGACACCACTGGACTTTGGAGTGGTTTCACCTCTCAGGAATTCAAACATAAACTGGTGTAGAACCTCAGTCTACTGCTACTCTCCTTCACACAGAGACACATTCAGCAGGAACAGCTGGCTCCAACACACTGCTTTTCAAAACTTTTCATACCACCACTATTTATTCACCATTTGAGCCACAGAGGACCATTGGAGGACATTTTTAGCCCCACAGACCCTAAAACTAAAGATTTATTTTGCTTTTTGTCCACAATTCCAGGCTGGATTTGGGAAACCAAACAGTCCAACATACAGATCAAAATGACCATTAATCTTCTACATTCTCTAGTTGTGTAGACTTGGGATAATTCAAATGATGAATATTTTAACTCTTGAGAGCGTAAACATGAAACCAAATGGACCCGCAAGGGTCCATTTGGTTTCATGTTTACGCTCTCAAAGAGTTACACCTGGTTAAGCAGCTTTCCATCATTTCGCCTGGGGACTACCTGGAACGATCTCAAGGACCACTGGTGGTCCCTGGAACCACCTGTTGAAAACCCCTGCTCCTCTCTGACTGTAAGGAAGGTTCTGGGCAGACAGCCAGCAGAGCGCTGCGTTCGCTATCTGCCCCTGGCAGCTGTCCTTCTGACTGTAACTGGATCTGTGTGTGTGTGTGTGTGTGTGTGTGTGTGTGTGTGTGTGTGTGTGTGTGTGTGTGTGTGTGTGTGTGTGTGTGTGCGCGCGCCTCTGTTTTTCTCAGATTCTTTTCCATGTATTTTTGCTATCTGTCTTTTATTTGCTGACTTGTATTTTTTTGTAGGATTATTTTGTTGAAGTTAATTACATTAAATGACTACATGTTAGAGTTCTCAACGGGCCTGAAAATTAAGGCCCGGCCCTAACTGGGCCCTAACTGATCAGGCCCAAAGCCCGGCCCTAACTTGGCCCTAACTGATCAGGCCCAAAGCCCTAACTGGGCCCTAACTGATCAGACCCAAAGCCCAGCCCTAACTGGGCCCTAACTGATCAGGCCCAAAGCCCAGCCCTAACTGGGCCCTAACTGATCAGACCCAAAGCCAGCCCTAACTGGGCCCTAACTGATCAGGCCCAAAGCCCAGCCCTAACTGGGCCCTAACTGATCAGACCCAAAGCCCAGCCCTAACTGGGCCCTAACTGATCAGGCCCAAAGCCCAGCCCTAACTGGGCCCTAACTGATCAGGCCCAAAGCCCAGCCCTAACTGATCAGGCCCAAAGCCCTAACTGGACCCTAACTGATCAGGCCCAAAACCCGGCCCTAACTGGGCCCTAACTGATCAGGCCCAAAGCCCGGCCCAGCCCAACCAATTAGCATAGTTTTTAGGCCCGACCCGGCCCTACAATCTCGGGTCGGGCCTGGTCGGGTTTGGGTAGAATTTGAGCACTCTACACTGAGTAAAAGTGAAAATACCAATCAGCACCATCTTCATAAGAGGTAAATACACAGACAGACAGAACAGAATTGTTATTTTTATCATAATAAAACAATTCAATATATATTTCTTTTTTCATAGAGCCCTATAGGCCCGACCCGGCCCTACTGATCTGCATACATTTTAGGCCCGAGCCTGACCCTAAAATGTCGGGTCGGGCCTGGTCGGGTTCGGGCAGAGTCTGAGAACTCTACAAGATGTGGGGAAGTGAACCGCCGTGGGTGTGAGACTCACAGGATTCATGCAAATCATGTGATTTGCATGAATCCTGCCTGGAGGTGCGCGCACACACACACACACGCACGCACGCACACACACACACACACACGCGCACGCACACACACACACACACACACACACACACACGCACACACACACACACACACACACACACACACACACGTACAGACCTGTACAATGAGGTGAAAAACCACATAAACACAACACTGTAAATCATGTCTGGTAATAATTACAGTTCAGGATTTTAGGATTATGTCACCATTGTAAAACCACTGGAGAATACTAATACTCCACACGCCCCAGACCCTTTTCCCTACTGGCCACAAAACTATGGAATGGAGTTCTCATTGCAGTTTCTGACACTAGATTCTAGTTTCTGACACCAGATTCTAGTTTCTGACACTAGATTCTAGTTTCTGACACCAGATTCTAGTTTCTGACACTAGATTCTAGTTTCTGACACCAGATTCTAGTTTCTGACACTAGATTCTAGTTTCTGACACTAGATTCTAGTTTCAGACACCCGATTCTAGTTTCTGACACTAGATTCCCTAGTTTCGGACACTAGATTTTAGTTTCTGACACAAGATTCTAGTGTGTGTGTGTGTGTGTGTGTGTGTGTGTGTGTGTGTGTGTGTGTGTGTGTGTGTGCATCTACCTGCAGTTCGCACCAGGCCACCTCCACGGTGGTCTCAGTATCCAGACCTTTGTAAACGGTCTTGAAGGATCCCTGACCGATCTCTACGTTGAACTTCAGGAAGCGTCCGGTGGGGGAGGAGGCCACGGCGCGTGTCTCCACCTCCTCCTGTTCCTCCTGCTGCTGGGGGGCCCTGGAGGGGGGCCCCGGGCTGGAGGGGGGCCCCGGGGCAACGCTGGGGGTCCCTGACACCCTGGGGGCGGGCGGCGTCAGACTCTTCCTGGTCTGAGGAGGAGGAGGAGGAGGATGAAGAGAGGACCTCTGGAGTGGAGGCGCTTTCTGAGGACATTCTGATGCTTTCTGAGGACATTCTGATGCTTTCTGGAGTGGAGGATGATTCTGAGGACATTCTGATGCTTTCTGAGGACATTCTGATGCTCTCTGGAGTGGAGGCTGATTCTGAGGACATTCTGATGCTTTCTGAGGACATTCTGATGCTCTCTGGAGTGGAGGATGATTCTGAGGACATTCTGACGCTCTCTGGAGTGGAGGATGATTCTGAGGACATTCTGGAGCTCTCTGGAGTAGAGGATGATTCTGAGGACATTCTGACGCTTTCTGAGGACATTCTGAGCTCTCTGGAGTGGAGGCTGATTCTGAGGACATTCTGGTGCTTTCTGGAGAGAGAGAACACAAGTTTCAAGATTTAAGCAGTACAGTGAGACATTAAATTCTAGTCCCTGGCGCGAGGTTCTACTTTTTCTGGAAAAATCTCTTTCTGTGTCAGTGATTCTTAACATATTTCATAGGAAGGACCCCCAGAAATATCTATTATTTAGCTGCAGAACCTTATCTAAAAACACGTTGTCATATGGATCCCCCAGAAGCAAAGATTTCGGTTAAAAATGTCTGCTTCCGAAATAATGTATTCAAAGATTTGCACCACATTTCACATTTTTTCAAAAATAGTAGATCTACAAGCTCATATCGCGCCACTCGGTGGCGCGACATGAGCTTGTTGATCTGCTATTTTTCAATAGCTAAACCACCAAAACGCGTTGAGGACACAAAGGGTTAAATAACTTTATTGCGGTGCGTTTTCAACCTTTTTCATCCCAGGGCCGGACCATTTATTCAGCATTTGAGTCACGGAGGAAGACCACCATTTGAGGACATTTTAGCCCCCAAACTAAAGATTTATTTTGCTTAATCCTCTAGTCGTGTAGATTTGGACTAATTTGCACGATGAATATTGTTGAGCTCTTGAGAGTGTGAAAATGAAACCAAATGGACCCGCCAGAGTCCATTTGGTTTCATTTTTACATTCTCAAGAGTTACATCTGGTTAACCAACTTAGCTGGGGACCACCTGGAACCCTCTCAGGGACCACTGGTGGTCCCCGGACCACCTGTTGAAAACCCCTGATACAGAGGACAACAAGAAGACATCCATGTTAGTGACCAGGGGCGGATCTAGGCATGGGCATGGGGGGGGGGCGCCCCTCTAAATGCCCTGACTGACTGCCAAACCAAACATGATGGCATGCAAAAAAAAAACAAATTTCATATTAATTTGATATTTCAAATTAAAGTGCTTCTATTTAAAATGATGTGAACCACTACTACTGCTACTAACTAACTACAGCTGTGTCACCACTAAACCAACAGCATTTCATCATTGAAAACAGAAAACTCTCTGAGTCAGACCTTTAGCTTTATGCATGCTGCGTGTCTGTTGCAACTTCAACAACAACTGATGTTATTATTGATGCTTTACTTGACTAATAAAAGTCCTGGAACTGAAAATGGTATGAGTGCCGCACCCCACCAATACCATTTTCTCTTGCCCCCATTTGGGAAATGTTACATCCGCCCTGCTCCTTGAGGCAGTGCATCTGTTTGGCTCTGACAGAGAGAGGGAGCGCTTCATTTCGTTTTGTTGACATTCCTCTGGTGTTACGGTCACTTTGAACTGGTCAACGCTCAGGACTAGTGCAGTTGGCAGGGGCGGATTGGCCATCTGGAGTACAGGGAGTTTTCCCGGTGGCCTAAGTGCGCCACCTAGTGGCCTGGACAGTTTTTTTTTTTTTTTTTTTTTCAAAAAAGAAAAGGTGTCCTACACCAGAGCCTTCAAGTAGGAGAGATCTTCTACATTCTCCAGTTGTGTAGACTAAGTTGGGCTAATTTACATGATGAATATTTTAACTCTTGAGGGTGTAAAAATGAAACCAAATGGACCCGCAAGGGTCCATTTGGTTTCATTTTTACGCTCTCAAAGAGTTACATCTGGTTAACCAGTGGCCTGGCAAAAGCAAAATTGTCCCGGTGGGAAAATATGTGCCAATCCGCCCCTGGCAGGTGGTTTTCAACAGGTGGTCCAGGGACCACCAAAATCAACTGGTGGTCCCTCCTCTGTGGCGAAAATGCAGAATAACCTTATTTGACCTAGACATCTACTTGGGAAAAAAAACTGCTTTCAACTACTATCTTTCAATATAATGAATGTTCTAGACATTCTAATAATCACTCAACAAATCAATCAAACTTAAGCATAACATCTAATGTTATGGTTCAGTTTTTATTGTTAATTATTCATCCTTATCAATAGTCATGCGATTTCTGATAAGAGGTGTGTGTGTGTGTGTGTGTGTGTGTGTGTGTGTGTGTGTGTGTGTGTGTGTGTGTGTGTGTGTGTGTGTGTGTGTGTGTGTGTGTGTTTGTTATCTTGTAGTGTCAGAGGGTTCAAAGTTCCACATGCATTCACACAAACACAGTATATTTAGGACACAGTTTTAACCAAATGGACCCTCATCCAACTGTATTCCAGATCAGGGGTTTTCAACAGGTGGTCCGGGGACCACCAGTGGTCCTTGAGAGGGTTCCAGGTGGTCCCCAGGCTAAATGATGGAAAGTTGGTTAACCAGATGTACTGAAACTCTTGAGAATGTATCCTCTCTCTAAATGCAAGAGGTCACACACACACACACACACACACACACACACACACACACACACACACACACACACACACACACACACACACACACACACACACACACACCACACAGAGATAAAACCAAGCAGCCGCTGCTAGAGATAAGACAGACGTCAACATTCCTTCCAATAAATACAAAGTACAACTATGACTGTCTAGTAGAACTACAGCTAAACAAACTATGGAACATTAGAGTGTCTAAAACTACAGCTAAACAAACTATGGAACATTAGAGTGTCTAAAACTACAGCTAAACTCAAACTATGGAACATTAGAGTGTCTAAAACTACAGCTAAACATAAACTATGGAACATTAGAGTGTCTAAAACTACAGCTAAACAAACTATGGAACATTAGAGTGTCTAAAACTACAGCTAAACTATGGAACATTAGAGTGTCTAAAACTACAGCTAAACTACAGCTAAACTACAGCTAAACTATGGAACATTAGAGTGTCTAAAACTACAGCTAAACTACAGCTAAACTACAGCTAAACTATGGAACATTAGAGTGTCTAAAACTACAGCTAAACTATGGAACATTAGAGTGTCTAAAACTACAGCTAAACAAACTATGGAACATTAGAGTGTCTAAAACTACAGCTAAACACACTATGGAACATTAGAGTGTCTAAAAACTACAGCTAAACACACTATAGAACATTAGAGTGTCTAAAACTACAGCTAAACACAAACTATGGAACATTAGAGTGTCTAAAACTACAGCTAAACTATGGAACATTAGAGTGTCTAAAACTACAGCTAAACTATGGAACATTAGAGTGTCTAAAACTACAGCTAAACACACTATGGAACATTAGAGTGTCTAAAACTACAGCTAAACACACTATGGAACATTAGAGTGTCTAAAACTACAGCTAAACACAAACTATGGAACATTAGAGTGTCTAAAACTACAGCTAAACTATGGAACATTAGAGTGTCTAAAACTACAGCTAAACTATGGAACATTAGAGTGTCTAAAACTACAGCTAAACATAAACTATGGAACATTAGAGTGTCTAAAACTACAGCTAAACATAAACTATGGAACATTAGAGTGTCTAAAACTACAGCTAAACATAAACTATGGAACATTAGTGTGTTGTTGTTGTTGTTTACCTGTCGTTGTGACATGCATGAAGACACTGTTCCTGTCTGTGGTGTTGTGAGGTCTCTCTCTCTGTCTGTCTGTCTGTCTGTCTCTGCTTCTATCAGTAGAAGCGTGCGTACACACACACACACACACACACACACACACACACACACACACACACACACACACACACACACACACACACACACACACACACACACACTCCGCCCCCTGCTCTGCTTGAGACGCTCTCCACTGCTGCACTTATGTCAAAGATACTCGATGTATAAAGATAGGCAACTCCCATTGGCACCACTATAGACCTGCGCAGTGGATTCACCAGCCCTGTTCCACTAGTGGATTCCTCATTCATTTTCCTCATAGACTTTTCAGTGACGTCACCAGCCCTGTTCCACTAGTGGATTCCTCATTCATTTTCCTCATAGACTTTTCAGTGACGTCACCAGCCCTGTTCCACTAGTGGATTCCTCATTCATTTTCCTCATAGACTTTTCAGTGACGTCACCAGCCCTGTTCCACTAGTGGATTCCTCATTCATTTTTTTCATAGACTTTTCGAAAATGGTTAATAAAAACACGATAGCGCCGCGGCCAAAGTCAACTCTGGTCGTGACAAATCATGCCAATAAACACAATATTGTCATATAATATATAATTAGGAAGAAGTAGAAAACGGCATGATACAAGACTTTTTGTTTCGTTTTTCATCTTAGAAATTATTTGATTGTCCCAAAAGTTTGTGTGTGTCATCATGATTCGTCACGACTCGAGTTGGCTTTGTCCACGGCGTAATCGTCTTTATATAAATTATTTTCGAAAAGCCTATGAGAAAAATGAATGGGGAATCCATTTCTGGAACAGGGGCGGTGACGTCACTGCGCAGGTCTATATAGGGGACATCATGGACTACAAAGATACTCTATGTATAAAGATAGCCATACTCCCATTGGCACCACTATATAGGTGACATGGACTACAAAGCCTACAAATGGTCTCCTAAGTCAGGGGTTTTCAACCAGTTTCATCTCAGGGCCCACTATTCATCCACGGACCACCATTTGATTACAGTTTCACACCAAAGACCTAAAATTAAAGAATTATTTTGGTTTTGTCCACAATTCCAGGCTGGATTTTGCCAACAAAACAGTGTGAACGTATTAATTATGCAGTGCTAATTCAGATGATGAATATTTTAACTCTTGAGAGTGTGAAAATGAAACCAAATGGACCCGCAAGGGTCCATTTGGTTTCATTTTTACATTTAGCAGCTTTTACCCCCTCATGGCGCCCTAGGCAACTGTCTAGTCTGCCTAATGGCAAAAACGCCCCTGCACACAGGCAAGCTAGTTGTATTATCCAAGAGGTCAATAGCAAGAGGTATGTTGGCTTTGCTTCCTGACTCTAGATAAAGGGGGCGGGTACAAAAATATGAGACCGATAGGAGGGCACGGTGGCACAGTGGTTAGTGCTGTCGCCTCACAGCTAGAAGGTCCTGGGTTCGATTCCCGCTAGGGGCGCTGCTGTGGGTCCTGGCGGCGTGTCTGCTCACTGGAAAAAATCCCCCTCAAAAAACAAGTAAAAAAAAACATAAAACAAGAGCGTTTTTGCTTGATATAAGTAAAAAAATCTGCCAATGGAACAAGCCGTTTTCACTTGTCAAGATTTCTTGAAATAAGACACATTATTTGGGCAAAAACGAAGCTCAAAACAAGCTGGATAGAGCTTATTTTGAGCTTTGTTAACTCAAAGTAAGTTCTATGATAATTCAATTATTAGCTGGAAAAATCTCAAATTGGAACATTTGATACTAGTATTAGGAAATACATTTAGGGTCAAAATATGACTTGGCAAGCCTATACAGCTCAATTCAAGTTTAATTAGCTTATTCATTCAAGTGTAAGTGACTTATTATGAGCTAAATTAAGGTGTATTTAAGACCCATCACCTACTACAAATGAGACAAAAGCAATTAAATAAAGTATCACAATAAACAATATTTATTCTTCAAAAACAGCCAAATGTATAAGAAAACTGAGCTGCAAAAACAGCCAAATGTATTAAGAAAACTGAGCTGAAAAAACAGCCAAAATGTGCATTTAGTACTGAGCTGCCAAACATCAGCAACAAAACAAAAAACAACAACCAAAAACAATATATTGCACATTTACTCACATTTACTACAATTGAGTTGTCCCGATACTACTTTTTCAGTACTTTGTACTCGCTGATACAGAGAAGCAGTATGAGTACTTAGATCTGCTCTTTTTAGTGAATTGATTTAGTGTTGGGTCTGGCTCCAATTGCATTTGTTGAGCCTAGTGTCAATTTGATGTTCTGAGTACCAAGTAAGAGAACTTGAGGGTGGTATCGGGAAAAACTCCACAACATTTTAGATTATAGAACTCACTGTTGAACAAAAATATGTATTTCAACCACAAACAAAAGAAAAAAAATCACATAACTTAACCAATTGTCAAGATTCTACAACAGATCTTCCAAATCAAAGTCTCTATATCAATGGTTCTCCAATCATTCCAAGTCAAGAGCAACCTGCCTCGCCTCTGTGCCCGGTATGTTGTAGACCGTGTGTTGCAGAAACTACCATGGATGTGTACACTGCTTGGGGTAGTCAATGTCAAATACATAAAATGATTTGAAGCAGACATCGACTGCCCAAGCAGTGTATTTTCCGGGATTGTCTGACCTGCCATAATGACAAATGCCTGGACAGCACATCTTTGAGGTTCCCCCAAGGACCAGGACAGATGGGGGCCTTCCTTCAGCCAGCGAGAGGTACTCGACGATATTTGTACCAACCTAGACAGGAACAAAGAAAGATAAAGAAAAGTGAATGCAAGGAGACAACCAGGTGCTCACCAGAGACGTATAGGTAGATAGACTGATCCAGGAGCACGTTTTTACTAATTTTAAAAAACGGGATAAAACATGTAGTCAAAAAAATGTGGGCACACAAAATCTAAAAAGGAAAACTATACACTAAGTTGCATAATAAAGTTTCTTCCTTTTTATGTTGTGCCCATATCTCCACTTTTTTCCTACAAATAAAAGTGAATGTTGATAAGATAACAAAATACCAGTTTGGAGGATATAACAAATAAGCCAAATAAAAAAACTAACCTGCAGCAGTAATGTTTCTTTCGCTTTGGGGAAAGAAACATTACAGTAGCCCAGAGATGTGCCCTGATCCTAACGGTTTTGCAGTAATCAGAAGCTCTCACCATTTCAATCTATTCCAATAAAGCCAAACGATAATAAAAAAGGAAAAAAAAAAAGGAAAAAATAAGAAAAGAAAAAAAGGAAAAGGAAATTGTATTTACAGGCTTCAGGTCGACGAAGGCTGCCCGGGCCTCTTCAGCCGAGTGCCTAACAGACTTCTTGCTCGATCTGTAGACAGACTGTGGTAGCAGGCGGGGTAGCAGTCTGATAGCAAGTTCTCCTTTGGCATCTGGAAATCAACAATAAATGTTTAATACATACATTTTAAGACCTTTTCAATAATTCACAAAAAACAATACTGTGGAAAAACATTAGACTATCCAGTATTTAAGCAGTGACTTAAGTGCTCCCTCCAGAGATACTTTCAGGTCCATCGGGGGTGTTTGAACCAATCTGACAAGCGGTCTGCCTCACACTGAATACTATGACCATTATATTTTATTGTGTCAACTTGCAGAACTTTTGACATGTTTAGATATTGCTATTTACAATAAGAAGCAGACGGGACCTGGTGCCATTTGAAACAGGAGGTAACGTAGGTTTCTCCAATCATGGTCTCATGACTGGAGAAACCTATTTACCTGTAGTCACAGAATCATTGATATCATACAGAAAGACATACCCGGTGTCATGTCATCGACAGGAAATGCGAGTTTTCCATCTTGTTCGGCCAGGTGCAGGACTTTATCCGCATATTTGGTCACCTACGTCTCAAACAACTTTAGTGCAGCCTCGCCATACAGCTCTGAGAAGTCCTGCGATATCTAACAAAAAGACAAAAAAACAACAACAACATTGAAGTTATTGCAACAGCTGTCAGTTTAATAGGTGAGGTATGCAATTCGGGGAAGGTCCATAGATCTGAAGTACCATTAGTCCGAAGGCATTAAGGATGGCAACCATGCACTTGGGGTTATGTTTCGAGATGTTTAGAGATAGTGTTAGTATGGTTCAGACTAATGGGAGGTCGAACCAATGACATGTTAGTAGTAGCCTATATCATACCATGCTTGGACTGATGAGACGAGGGTACTCTGCTAGGATCTCTTTGATGTCCTTCGATGTATTCGCCCATATCCATCTGGCTCTGCAGAGAACAGAGTCCTTCATAAACTTCTGCACCTGGGCGAAGGCCTCCTCGTCAACGTCTTGAGCTGAAAGACATAAATACAGAAACACAGACATCTTAGAATTTTCACAGTAATAGAATTTCCATCCAGGGTGCCGACATTGTGCATGTAGGCTCACTGGAAACACTATGCTAAACAAGTGGGTCTTTAAGTGGGATCTAGGGACCCTCATGGTTCCTTGAGGAGGTTCCTTAACCCATTTGGCACAGAACACTACGCACTTCTACACACCAAATTAAATAGAGCCTTAAAGGTATAGTTACATTTTTGGAAGTTATGCTGTATGAAATACGGTCCTTTAATATATTGGTGTCGACTGTATTAATTGATGTGGTGGGAATTCTGCTCTGGTTTTGGTGAATATTAAGTACGTCATTTTGTGGAGATTACTGGGGTCATGCAATAAAAGTAAATTAATCCACAAAACTAAGGTTATTCGTTTTGTTGAATTATTTCTAATATATTAGCACATCCTTCATTCATTTTTGACCCCACTATAACATGGAACTTTTTGGGTGTAGTAATATGGACACAGAAAAATGAAAAGGATATGTTAATATTTTAGAAATGGGCCAACAATACAAATGAAAAAATGACCAGAACTACTTCATATTTCACCAAAACCATATAGCAGAGCTCAAACCGTGGGGCTCTGGACATTAATTACGGTAATACAGTTGACACCACTATAATAATGTCAAGTACTTCATGCAACTTAACTGATTAGACTGCTATTCAAATAAAAGAAATTATTAAAGCAATTCATGGTGTCTTTAGGCTTATTCTGACTGCTCAGTTCATTAAAGAACAGCTACAAAGTCTGTCTAAAAGGAACAGTACTCTTCTGAATTCAATATTCAAGCTGTAAGGGGAATTCCAAACGTTTTCAAATTCAAAAATAGTGTACAAATGTGAACCAAATTTTGTACACCCTCAGAAAGAAATGTTCTAAAAGAATAATCATTAAAATGGTGAAACATAACTTGATGATGTCACCAAGTTGTGTTTCACCATGTTAATGATTTTTTCCCCCCAGACCTCCATTTCTAGTAAACACAAAATGGGGGTAACTTTTTTATCATGTCCACACAACATCTCTAAGGTATATTAATGACAGAGTAAAATGTTGAAAATGGGTGAAAGTGGGGAAATATCCACAGTAACCCCAGTGATTATTGCAGGTCCAATTCATTGATTATTAGTTGACAACTAATGAAATATTGGTTTGATTAATCATTGCAATCAATACAGATAAAAGCTATACTAAACAAAAATTCTTAGGTATGGACACACTTTGTATGGCATAAAAGTGCACCTTTAAAATTGCTGATAAGTTCTGGAAGCTGCCACTCAGCTAATTTGGACTCTACAAAGTTGACAATTCAGAACGACCTGAAATAAAACAGAAAAGCATTGTTTAAAATAAAATTGCAGCATTGCTTTTATATCACAGCAAGTGAACAATATAACTAACATCATTATTTCTGTATGCAAACGAAGGGTTTATTAAATTTACTAGACAACAATACCTAGTCACAACATCTAGCAACCAGCTAGCTCCAATGACGATATTGGGGCTATGGAGAAGACAATTGCAACATTGAGGGGGGCAGAAAAAGCCTGGTCACGTGCGTTTTGTAACCTCCGGTTGTCCCCATTTAGTTATAGATCTATGTAGAACAGCCGCCATTGGACTGACCCCATAAAATAAACGGAGTTGTCGTAACTATGCCCATACTCTATAGAGACAAACTGTTCTCAACGTGTTACGACAACATACAGTATGACCAATAAAGATAAACTGCTGATAGAATATCGTTTGAACATACAAAAGGTACACGGATTGATATCATAGTACATCAACCAACCATAGCATTATACGAACGTAAACACTAGTTAGCTGCTTAGCCATAACAGTAGTAGGCTTATGCTGTTAGCCATTAGCTTCGGAGCTAGTCTTTAGTATCGTAAATATTAGCATAAATATATGATAGACCGACGTGACATTCATACTGTGTGTGCGAGCAAATGTATAACCTTACACAAACACATGTTTACCTTGAATGGGATGCACGACGACGAGGACGTCTTTTACTGTTGATCTTTGCCGGGGAGACAGACAGTTTCTTCTGCTTTTTCTTTGTTTTCTTTTCACACAAAGTTTGAACCAAGGAAGCGGCAGGAAGGAGGGGGTGGGGCGTGCATACGTATGTGCATGCGTGCGTGCGTGTGTGTGCTTAACGACAGTAATAAGGGTAGTAGCCTAATAATAATAATAATAATAAATAATAAGGGTAATAATAATAAGGGTAATAATAATAATAATAATAATAATAATAATAATAATAATAATAATAATAATAATAATAATATAAGAAGAGCAAGGTTATTTTTGCAAACTTTTGATAACGTATTAATTCAAACAATCCAGGTGGTCCCCAGCTAAATGAGGGAGAGATGGTAACCAAATGGACCCTTATTTGTTAAACACTACTTATTTTACGATAAGTGTAAAAAGTACAGAATATAGAAGAATTGTTATATTGATCAAGGTTTGCCATATCCCTCCTAAAGGTACTGAAACATCAATCTGTTACAGCATGGAACTGTTATCTCTAATGGTACCGCCATCAATACAGACAACATCTCACTATCCAATGAGAACAAAATATGTTAGATCCGAGAGGCTACTGTAAATGTCATCAAATGGTGGCCCATGGCTCAAATGCCAGAAGAATAAATAATATGAAAAGGGTTCTAGACAACTGAATCCATCAATAAATCAATTCAACCAAAGTCTGTGACCTAACAGATTGGTTATTCTCATTAAAACAACCCATGAATTCGGTCAAAATAAAATCCCTGCAACCCAGGAAAAGGTTATAGACTATTTTTGTGTAATTAAATAAAGTATCACAATAAACAATATTTATTCTATTTTTTAAGTGCCAGCGCAAAATGAGTAAAAATATTCATTCACATTCACTTAACAGTCAAGGGCATAGACAGGTAGGGTTGTGAAGCAGCCTTGACCTGGTGCAACTCAAAAATCCACGGTGAAAGAGCTCAGGTGGAAAGAGCAACCATACAACGATGAACAATATAAATCTATACAGACACTACATGGTGGAATGACCGTTATTTAGCATATGAGAAGTTCCTCTTCAGGCGCAAGGCAATATTTTTGTTGATGCTGGAGAAATTGTCGATCATATGCCATACTACTATGTTACAGCAAATGATAAAAAGTATGTTCCAATCAAGTATGATCTGACCGACATCATTGCAGAACATAATTTCTAATAAAGATCTTTCTTTTTTTTACTAAGTCTTTTTCTTAAAATGAGGTGATATGACTAAGTATTTATCTTAAAATGAGTTGATAAGTCTTTCATTAACACCACATCAGCTTGTACGGGCCTTGGTAATGACTGATATGGCAAAAAAAACTTGTTATAGGTGAGGCATGACTCAATACAAGTTCGTTTCAAGATTTTTTCACTAGGTAAGATATTTAAGTTAAACAGTCTTAAAACAAGTCCCTTTGTCTCACAGAAATTTGACTGGTTAAGATAATGCATCTTAAAGTAAGTGCAATGAGTGATTTTGTATAGAAATAAGCCAGTCTGACTTGGTAAGATTTTGTGTTTTTGCAGTGCTCCTCCACGTCATCAGTGCCCATACCCGAGGCGGGGTTGGCGAAAGGGCCTTTCTGTGTGGAGTTTGCATGTTCTCCCCGTGTCCCCTAGGGTAGATACCCTCACAAAAACATGCAGTAATCCTGGACTCTAAACTGTCTCCCCCTGGCCAGCCGGGGCGCCTGATGGAGGGGACAGGAACTGGTTGGAATAACGTGTTCCTTCCATGCGCTACGTCCAACCAGGGAAACTCCCCCCTGTCAGGTGAAAAGAAGGCGGCTTGGACTCCTCATGCATTGAAGGAAGCATGAGGCCAGTCCGCTGCCTCCCCAGGTTGGTGGAGGGTGTGTAGAGCCCAGGATCACATTAGGAATTGGCACTGGGTGAAAAAATGGGTTACAAAATCGTGGGATAAAAAAATATTTAAAAAAAATATATATATGAGACCGGAAGAAGGTTGGAGTCTGTTCATTTCCAATGAATTCCAATGAAGGTGAACACAACCTATGATCCATTCCTTAAAAGGATCCCTGTCTAATAAGATAAACGTTGCTTAAAACATTATACTTTCCCTATATAACTAGAATAAACAAATAAAAACACCAATGGCATCTTATTTCTTTCATAAATAGAGAATATTTCACTCAACAGGAACTGCTCCTGTCGCAGGATGATGATGTCACGTGTGATCTAGCTCTATAGAATATATGGTCCCCAGGCTAAAATGGAAAGTTGGTTAACCAGATGTAACTCTTTGAGAGCGTAAACATGAAACCAATTAAATTGGTTTCATGTTTACGGTCTCAAAGAGTTAAAATATTCATCATGTGAATTATCCCAAGTCGACACAACTAGAGAATGTAGAAGATTAATGGTCATTTTGATCTGTATGTTGGACTGTTTGGTTTCCCCAAATCCAGCCTGGAATTGTGAACAAAAGCAAAATAATTATTTAGTTTTGGGGTCTGTGGGACTAAAATGTCATCAAATGGTGGTCCTTCGTGGCTCAAATACTAAATAAGTAGTGGGCCCTGGTATCAAAAATGTTGAAAACCACTGCTTCAAATAAAACATAAAAACTTTGCCCATACATCGTGCCATTTTTCCAGCCCACCCTAGTAGGGCTGGCTGAATCCGTCTGAAGTAAGGGCATGGACACTGCATACTCAGACTCACTAGTCCAGTAATAATGTCATTTGACCTAGAACTAATTGCAAAAAAATAAATAAATGAATAAATAAAAATAAAAAACAATCAAACTCAGCTGATTTTGTATCTTCAATATATCCTGAATAACAGATAAAAAGTTGCCTGGAATTGTCGGAGGGGAAAGCTTTGAAAATGGCATTTACAGTATGTCCACCATTGACATTCTATTGAAGGCAAATATTTTCTAAATTTCATTGTGCTTTAAGTAGCACAGTGACATATCAAACTAGAGAGTTTTCATGATGCTGAATCCATTCTTAGCATTAGTTTTGCACAAAATCACTCATTGGGTGAAATATCGCCATAACAACTTGCCCAAATGTGCTGACGTCATCCATATTTGTCAACACAGTTATGGCATTAATGCTTGGAAATGTATTCAGCATCATGAAAACCCTATAGTTTGATGTCACTTGCTACTTAAACCATGAATGAATGAAATTTAGAAAATATTTGCCATCAATAGAAAGTCAATGGTGGACATACTGTAAATGCCATTTTCAAAGCTTTCCCCTCCGACAATTCCAGGCAACTTTTTATCTGTTATTCAGGATATATTGAAGATAGCTCTGGTCCAGAGCTCCATGCTTCTGAGTCTGACTTGCATTGGAGCTCTGCTTGTCTCCGTGCATTCTGCCATTACTGCACCCGACCAGCCTCTCTTCTCTAGTGGATATATAAAGAACGTTTTACCTACCAGTGTTGTTTTTGTCGACTAAGACTAAAGACTAAGTCGACTAAAGTTTTTGATATTTAGTCGACTAAGACTAGACTAACAAAAATGAATTTCAGAAGACTAATTGGGACTAAAAGATGTGTGTTTTCAAAAGACTAAGACTAAGACGAAGACTAAATCATGACCTAAGACTAATGGAAATAGGAAACATTTTTAACTTCTTTTTATCGTTCTTTTTAAGTATGTGAACATATCTGCAGTATAGATTGCATACGTTTTCAGGAAAGGAACTTATTACAAATGCAGTAATTGTATACAAAGAAATAAAACCAGACATCTTTCACACTAAAAACTATAAATCTGTATAACATATATAAACCTACAATGCATTTGTATGTAAGACTAAACTATACCAAGACTAAGACTGAAAGACTAAGACTAAAAAAAGACTAAGACTAATAAAAGACTAAGACTGAGACTAAGACTAAATGGATGCTAATATTTCGTCGACTAAGACTAGACTAAAAAAATGAATTTCATAAGACTAAATGGGACTAAAAGACTAAATGTGGGTTACTCAAAAGACTAAGACTAAGACTAAGACAAAATATTCTCAAACAAACAACACTGTTACCTACTCACCAAAATAAACACGTCTTGTGTCATTAGAAAGCCTACTTACCTTAGTGGTCACACTCTGAGCCCCCCACCACACGGATAAAATGGACTTTTTGGCCAGAACGCAATCGTTTTTCACCGGAAAAACAACCAGGATTTGCGCCCTCCCGATACTGCCAATAGAAAAGTTCCATAGGGAATATTTTTCCTTCAGTGAAAAACTCAAGCAGTTTGCTATGGACAAGGAGACTAAGGACATGGATTATTGGAAACAAGTCCTGTGGTCTGATGAGGCTAACAAACTTTTTGAGGGCTTTCTTGTGCATCATCATGAGAAAAGGCTTTCTTCTGGGATTACAGCCATAGAGGCCAAGTTGATGCAGCATGTGGCGTATTGTCTGAGCACTGACAGGGTGACCCCCCACCCTTCTAACCTCTGTAGCAATGATCACACCCTCAACTTCTTTGGTCAACCATGAGGCCTGTTCTGAGTGGATCCTGTCCTTTTAAACTGCTGTATGCCCTCGGCCATGGTGCTGCAGCTTAAATTCAGGATGGTGGCAATCTTCTTATAGCTGAGGCCCATGTTATCTAGAGCAACAATAATTTTTTTGGATCCTCAAGAGAGTTTTTTTGCCATGAGGTGCCATGTTGAACTTCTAGTGACCAATATGAGATGTAGGGGGCGATATTACCAAATTTAACACACCTGCTCACCTCTCACACCTGTGACCTTGTTAACACTAACAAGTCTCATACAACTGGAGAGAGAAAATGTCTACTTGGACGGCTTGGGCCCAATTTGGACATTTTTTAGTGAAGGGTGTACTTAGTTTTGTTGCCATCAGTTTAGACATTAATGGCTGTCTTTCAGTTCTTTTGATGAAAACATGAAATGTACACCATTTCCAATCTCTAAAGTGGCTACTTTATATTGTACTGAAGTGTCATTTCATCAAAGTTTTCCCAAGAACGGATATCAATAAATATTTGAAAAGATGCGAGAGGTGTACTTGTACTTTTGTGACATACTGTATATATAGGGGTGGGACTCGATTATTATTTTTTTATCTAATTAACTTGAAGCTTTGTAATTAATTCATCTCAATTAATCACATACTAATATTTGATCTGAGAAGCATTTTTTGTGTCAATTAAAACAGGTTGGTAGTGTGTGAGTGAGTTTTTCTAAATCCAAACTGTGTCCACACTGTAACATGTTATGTTGAGAGTTACAGTGTGGGCAGACTACAGGATGGACGCCGGACTTTTTACGCTCTAAAGTGAGGCTCTTTGAAATACTTCCGAGGCTTTGGGCGGTTCCGAGAGGAGACGCACAGCAGAGCCAAAGTGGGACAGAGTTACGACACCACTGTTCAAAAGTGTATTGAGCTACTGCTCCACATAGACCTCTATTGAACTGTGACAACTAGGCAGAAATGCATTCAACTCAGGCAACAGCCCAGCTTTAATGATCTTAAACCCCTTGATTTTAGATCGTTTTGTAGCTTTAGCTTTAGTTGTTACTGTACAATACTTTAAAACAGTTGCCATGTTTCACACAATCCTAAAATAGCTCTTATTTGCGCCGCCCTTGTTGAAAACAAATTGTATTTCCAACTCCACGTTGTCCCTATTCAGGCTGCATGAACAGTGCGCTCAGTTTCCAACCCCTCAATGTCGCAACTCTTCCACTAGATGGCTGTGGACGTACGGTGGAGAAGCTGCTAGCTGCTTCTGTTCCATTGGCTGGTGTCTATCGCTGCCGGGTGACGCGCATTTGTAGGCAGCGTTAGAGTTCTCATTTTGTACCCGAACCCGAGAAAACCCGGCCCGGCCCAGGCCGAAAAAATAATCTAATTAGTCGGGCCGGGTCGAGCCTCGGGCTCTGTGGAAAAAAATAAAAAATATAAATAAATAATAATAATTGTGAAAGTGCCTGTATACTCTGCGCTAGACACAGAGTCGCCACTGGCCTGCACAGCTGGCAGGCTGAACTATACTTAATTGCTAGCTGGTGTTGCGCACACGATATCCATTAGATCATCTGACGGTCATCTGAAGTCTATAATGCATCACGATCTAACACCTTTGGTACATGGAGATCGGTTCCTAACAGGGCCATAAATCAGACACGTGTCCGTGTCCGTGAAACAATAAACATTGTTGAATTACAAAACATAACATTCTTCTTTTATTATTATTATTACCTATCATCACCCTCTTTTCTTCCCCTTGCTTTTGATACACTTTGTTTTTCTATGATGATGTTATAAGTGTCTCTTAAAAAAGAAAAGAAAATAAAGAACATTTTCTGCCACGCAGATGCATGTAGGCCTATCGCAACAGAAATAATGCTTACATAGGCGAGGCATATTCCCTTTGTTTATTTTACTATTTGCTATATTGTGAGCTAACATTCTTCTTTTATTATTATTATTATTATTATTATTAATATTATTATTACCACACCAACATTATATTCTGAATCAATCTGTGAATACAAGCACAGCGGCACATCGGATATAATTTCGTTTCGTTTCTTTTCCATTTCCACGGAAATGATGACTTATTTGCATGACAAAACAGACATTTTACATTGCCAAATCAAGTGTCACAAAAAATGAAAATGGAAAATATGCGCAGGTTCACAACAACAACAGAAAAAAAAAGTTTAGTGCAGAGAGAAAGAGAGAGAGAGAGAGAGAGAGAGAGAGAGAGAGAGAGAGAGAGAGAGAGAGAGAGAGAGAGAGGGAGAGAGAGAGAGGGCGGTGAATTGACCGCGAATGCTTTTATTTAGAAATTATTACAGTCGCAAAGAAAAACAGAGATGAGTTCAATTGCATATTTAGGAAAATCATGGAAGGGGAACTTTTTCAGACCATCACAGGCAGAGAAAATCCACTTCAAAATCTTAAAAACAAGTGCCGTTGTTCTAGTACAGGGGTCAGCAACCTGCGGCTCAGGAGCCGCATGCGGCTCTAGAGCACAGCCCTAGTGGCTCAGTGGCTGTAGCATTATTACATACACACTGGGCTCTAGAACACAGCCCTAGTGGCTCAGTGGCTGTAGCATTATTACATACACACTGGGCTCTAGAACACAGCCCTAGTGGCTCCCTGTAGCATTATTACATACACACTGGGCTCTAGAACACAGCCCTAGTGGCTCAGTGGCTGTAGCATTATTACATACACACTGGGGCTCTAGAACACAGTCCTAGTGGCTCCCTGTAGCATTATTACATACACACTGGGCTCTAGAACACAGCCCTAGTGGCTCAGTGGCTGTAGCATTATTACATACACACTGGGCTCTAGAACACAGCCCTAGTGGCTCCCTGGCTGTAGCATTATTACATACACACTGGGCTCTAGAACACAGCCCTAGTGGCTCCCTGGCTGTAGCATTATTACATACACACTGGGCTCTAGAACACAGCCCTAGTGGCTCCCTGTAGCATTATTACATACACACTGGGCTCTAGAACACAGCCCTAGTGGCTCAGTGGCTGTAGCATTATTACATACACACTGGGCTCTAGAACACAGCCCTAGTGGCTCCCTGGCTGTAGCATTATTACATACACACTGGGCTCTAGAACACAGCCCTAGTGGCTCCCTGGCTGTAGCATTATTACATACACACTGGGCTCTAGAACACAGCCCTAGTGGCTCAGTGGCTGTAGCATTATTACATACACACTGGGCTCTAGAACACAGCCCTAGTGGCTCCCTGGCTGTAGCATTATTACATACACACTGGGCTCTAGAACACAGCCCTAGTGGCTCAGTGACTGTAGCATTATTACATACACACTGGGCTCTAGAACACAGCCCTAGTGGCTCCCTGTAGCATTATTACATACACACTGGGCTCTAGAACACAGCCCTAGTGGATCCCTGGATGTAGCATTATTACATACACACTGGGCTCTAGAACACAGCCCTAGTGGCTCCCTGGCTGTAGCATTATTACATACACACTGGGCTCTAGAACACAGCCCTAGTGGCCCCCTGGCTGTAGCATTATTACATACACACTGGGCTCTAGAACACAGCCCTAGTGGCTCCCTGGATGTAGCATTATTACATACACACTGGGCTCTAGAACACAGCCCTAGTGGCTCCCTGGCTGTAGCATTATTACATACACACTGGGCTCTAGAACACAGCCCTAGTGGCTCCCTGGCTGTAGCATTATTACATACACACTGGGCTCTAGAACACAGCCCTAGTGGCTCCCTGTAGCATTATTACATACACACTGGGCTCTAGAACACAGCCCTAGTGGCTCAGTGGCTGTAGCATTATTACATACACACTGGGCTCTAGAACACAGCCCTAGTGGCTCCCTGGCTGTAGCATTATTACATACACACTGGGCTGTAGAACACAACCCTAGTGGCTCCCTGGCTGTAGCATTATTACATACACACTGGGCTCTAGAACACAGCCCTAGTGGCTCAGTGGCTGTAGCATTATTACATACACACTGGGCTGTAGAACACAACCCTAGTGGCTCCCTGGCTGTAGCATTATTACATACACACTGGGCTCTAGAACACAGCCCTAGTGGCTCAGTGACTGTAGCATTATTACATACACACTGGGCTCTAGAACACAGCCCTAGTGGCTCCCTGTAGCATTATTACATACACACTGGGCTCTAGAACACAGCCCTAGTGGATCCCTGGATGTAGCATTATTACATACACACTGGGCTCTAGAACACAGCCCTAGTGGCTCCCTGTAGCATTATTACATACACACTGGGCTCTAGAACACAGCCCTAGTGGCTCCCTGGCTGTAGCATTATAACATACACACTGGGCTCTAGAACACAGCCCTAGTGGCTCCCTGGATGTAGCATTATTACATACACACTGGGCTCTAGAACACAGCCCTAGTGGCTCAGTGGATGTAGCATTATTACATACACACTGGGCTCTAGAACACAGCTCTAGTGGCTCCCTGGCTGTAGCATTATTACATACACACTGGGCTCTAGAACACAGCCCTAGTGGCTCCCTGGCTGTAGCATTATTACATACACACTGGGCTCTAGAACACAGCCCTAGTGGCTCAGTGGCTGTAGCATTATTACATACACACTGGGCTCTAGAACACAGCCCTAGTGGCTCAGTGGCTGTAGCATTATTACATACACACTGGGCTCTAGAACACAGCTCTAGTGGCTCCCTGGCTGTAGCATTATTACATACACACTGGGCTCTAGAACACAGCCCTAGTGGCTCCCTGGTTGTAGCATTATTACATACACACTGGGCTCTAGAACACAGCCCTAGTGGCTCCCTGTAGCATTATTACATACACACTGGGCTCTAGAACACAGCCCTAGTGGCTCAGTGGCTGTAGCATTATTACATACACACTGGGCTCTAGAACACAGCCCTAGTGGCTCCCTGGCTGTAGCATTATTACATACACACTGGGCTGTAGAACACAACCCTAGTGGCTCCCTGGCTGTAGCATTATTACATACACACTGGGCTCTAGAACACAGCCCTAGTGGCTCAGTGGCTGTAGCATTATTACATACACACTGGGCTGTAGAACACAACCCTAGTGGCTCCCTGGCTGTAGCATTATTACATACACACTAGGCTCTAGAACACAGCCCTAGTGGCTCAGTGGCTGTAGCATTATTACATACACACTGGGCTCTAGAACACAGCCCTAGTGGCTCCCTGGCTGTAGCATTATTACATACACACTGGGCTCTAGAACACAGCCCTAGTGGCTCCCTGTAGCATTATTACATACACACTGGGCTCTAGAACACAGCCCTAGTGGATCCCTGGATGTAGCATTATTACATACACACTGGGCTCTAGAACACAGCCCTAGTGGCTCCCTGTAGCATTATTACATACACACTGGGCTCTAGAACACAGCCCTAGTGGCTCCCTGGCTGTAGCATTATTACATACACACTGGGCTCTAGAACACAGCCCTAGTGGCTCCCTGGATGTAGCATTATTACATACACACTGGGCTCTAGAACACAGCCCTAGTGGCTCAGTGGATGTAGCATTATTACATACACACTGGGCTCTAGAACACAGCTCTAGTGGCTCCCTGGCTGTAGCATTATTACATACACACTGGGCTCTAGAACACAGCCCTAGTGGCTCCCTGGCTGTAGCATTATTACATACACACTGGGCTCTAGAACACAGCCCTAGTGGCTCCCTGGATGTAGCATTATTACATACACACTGGGCTCTAGAACACAGCCCTAGTGGCTCCCTGGATGTAGCATTATTACATACACACTGGGGCTCTAGAACACAGCCCTAGTGGCTCCCTGGCTGTAGCATTATTACATACACACTGGGCTCTAGAACACAGCCCTAGTGGCTCAGTGGCTGTAGCATTATTACATACACACTGGGCTCTAGAACACAGCCCTAGTGGCTCAGTGGCTGTAGCATTATTACATACACACTGGGCTCTAGAACACAGCTCTAGTGGCTCCCTGGCTGTAGCATTATTACATACACACTGGGCTCTAGAACACAGCCCTAGTGGCTCCCTGGCTGTAGCATTATTACATACACACTGGGCTCTAGAACACAGCCCTAGTGGCTCAGTGGCTGTAGCATTATTACATACACACACTGGGGTGATCCACACCAAAATAATATAAACATTTCAGTCACCCAAAACGCGTTGCGCTGTCTAACAGTTGCCAGTTAAAGTAGCACTTGGCCATGTCAAAAAAGCCCAGCAGTTATCAGAGGTGGAGCTTTCAATCTGAACCACCCATTTTCAAAGGTTTACTCAGTTTACTATGTCATTAATATACCTTAGAGGTGTTGAAATGGAGTTCTGTAAAACTCCTTTATTTTTCATTTTTGATTTTTCTTTTTTTCTTTGAGGACCTTTTTTCTGAGAGTGTGCAAATGGAACCAAATGGACTCGCCAGGGTCCATTTGGTTCACATTTGCACACTCAGGAAAAAAAATAATAAAATACGGCTCTAGACAGATTTTGAATTTAATTTGGGGTAGAAAATGGCTCTTTCAACATCTTGGGTTGCCGACCCCTGTTCTAGTGTGAAGATGCAGGCGAGGCACGCAGCGCAGCAACTCAGCTCCTCAAGCAGGGTCGGATATAGACTTCTAGAGGGGGGCAGAGCTCACCCAAACGTAAATCCAATGTGAAAAACTTCGGAGACGCCCCTGCCATTCCTTCAGCCCCCATAGACTGACTAAATCAGGCCTGACCTCAAGCAGAGTAGCCCATAGCTTAAAATCAGAAAGGTGCCGTTTCGGAGATTAGGCCTATATAGGCTAAACAAAAGCCAAGTCGATTTTTAAACAGACTTGCTCGTCTGTCATCTCCTTCTAACCACTAGCGCCATCTATTGTACAAGTAGGATACATTAGGCTTATTAAAAAAAAAAAAAAAAAAAAAAAAAAAAAAAGTCTGGCCTTTTGTCGGGCTTCGGGCCTAAAATTGCGGTAATTAATAGGGCCGGGCCGGGCTTTGGGCTGAGCCAATTAGGGCTCAGTAGGGCCGGGCTTAAAAAAATTAGGCCCGTTGAGAACTCTAGGCAGCGTCTTTTTTCCACCAGGCCAGGCGCACCAAAGAAGCTGGTCTTTGCGGCACTTTTCCGCAACAGCCATTTTTTATTTCCCATCCACATCCATTCAAAAACTCCAAAGATGGCGGAAAGCCGCCGGACTTTTTGCGCTGTGGTGTAACCACGGCCTTAGAGATAGCGTTAGTAATATCAGACCAATGGGAGGACAGAACAGTGGGAGTTTGGTTCAATGTCAGTCCTTATTGGTAACCACAGCCATAGATTATAGTTTTACGGAGACATAGCTGGGTGTCTCCCTGTAACCAGAGCCATAGAGTATAGTTTTACAGAGACATATAGCTGTGTGTCTCCCTGTAACCAGAGCCATAGAGTATAGTTTTACAGAGACATATAGCTGTGTGTCTCCCTGTAACCAGAGCCATAGAGTATAGTTTTACAGAGACATATAGCTGTGTGTCTCCCTGTAACCAGAGCCATAGAGTATAGTTTTACAGAGACATATAGCTGTGTGTCTCCCTGTAACCAGAGCCATAGAGTATAGTTTTACAGAGACATATAGCTGTGTGTCTCCCTGTAACCAGAGCCATAGAGTATAGTTTTACAGAGACATATAGCTGTGTGTCTCCCTGTAACCAGAGCCATAGAGTATAGTTTTACAGAGACATATAGCTGTGTGTCTCCCTGTAACCAGAGCCATAGAGTATAGTTTTACAGAGACATATAGCTGTGTGTCTCCCTGTAACCAGAGCCATAGAGTATAGTTTTACAGAGACATATAGCTGTGTGTCTCCCTGTAACCAGAGACATAGAGTATAGTTTTACAGAGACATATAGCTGTGTGTCTCCCTGTAACCAGAGCCATAGAGTATAGTTTTACAGAGACATATAGCTGTGTGTCTCCCTGTAACCAGAGCCATAGAGTATAGTTTTACAGAGACATATAGCTGTGTGTCTCCCTGTAACCAGAGCCATAGAGTATAGTTTTACAGAGACATATAGCTGTGTGTCTCCCTGTAACCAGAGCCATATAGTATAGTTTTACAGAGACATAGCTGTGTGTCTCCCTGTAACCAGAGCCATAGAGTATAGCTGGAGGATGGGGCTTGTACCTATTTTGATAAATACTAATAAACAAAATAAATAAACAGATTTTCCCAGATTCTTTTTTCTTTTTTTAATGTTCAAATCCTGTAAATGAAAACATGCATATTTTAGAATGACTTTGAATGTTGATTAATCATGATTAAATTAATTTTAAAGCTGTGATTAATTTTTAATGATTCAACAGAACTAACACACACACGTGTGTGTGTACGTGTGTGCGCGTGTGTGTGTGTGTGTGTGTGTGTGTGTGTGTGTGCGTGCGTGTGTGTGCGTGTGTGTGTGTGTGTGTGCCTATGCATTTGTGGTAAATTATGAGAACCCACATTAAACTATATAGTTAACTTATATTATTGGTGAGTCTAAAAGTTTACACGTAGACATACGTGTATTACCCAAACATCTGTGCAAAAGTTTATTCAGTTGGAGCTAAAAATGTTGTCTAGGGTGAAGTCCAGTCTAACAGACATGCTATGAAGGAGAAGTTCAACAAAGGTTGACCACATCATGTTGTCTAGGGTGAAGTCCAGTCTAACAGACATGCTATGAAGGAGAAGTTCAACAAAGGTTGACCACATCATGTTGTCTAGGGTGAAGTCCAGTCTAACAGACATGCTATGAAGGAGAAGTTCAACAAAGGTTGACCACATCATGCCTTACCGTAGACACCAGGGACCACCATTTATTCAGCATTTCAGCTACGGACCACCATTTGATGACAGTTTAGCCCCAAAGACCTAAAACTAAAGAATCCTTTTGGTTTTGTTCACAATTATTTCTCCCAAGGGACCAAATGAGATACATAAAATATTGTGGAGAAGCCAAGACTAAAGGCTGAGCTAAAGTCTGCGTAATATTAATTTCATTTCAAGATAAAAGTAAGAGTAAGACCAACCATTTTGACATCAGGGCCCACTTTATTCAATATTTGAGTCACAGAGGACCACCATTTGATGCCATTTTAGCCCACAGATCCCAAAACTTTCTTCAAGATTTCTTTTGTTTTTGTCCACAATTCCAGGCTGGATTTGGGAAACAAAACAGGATAACAAAAATGACCATTCTCTGATTGAATGTGTAGACTTTGGGCTAATTCAGATGATGAATATTTTAACTCTTGAGAGTGTAAAAATGAAACCAAATGGACCCGCAAGGGTCCATTTGGTTTCATTTATACGCTCTCAAAGAGTTACATCTACACAGAGAAAAACCAATGGTCAAAAACAACCTAACTTCGGTCAAATTTCAACCAAACGTAGAGGTTGAATAAGGACCAACTGGGTCTTTGGTCAATCTGACCGAATAATGCGTGTTATTATATTTGACCGAATGCATTTGGTTACATTAATAACCCAATTATGAGGGTCAACATAACCTAAGTACCAGTTGATTTGACCGAACATATTAGCTCGCATTAATAACCTAATTTTGAGGGTCAAGATTACCCAACTGCCAGTTGAATTGATACAGAATATTCAGTTAACCCATTTGTTTTATTAAAGGGAAATTCCACCCATTTAAAGGGGAACTTCGCCACTTTTCAACACTCTTTGTGTGGTGTTGGTCATTAGCATACATGCTAATGGCCTCCTGATTAATAACATTGGGATTCTGTGGCTCCAGCGCCGTGCTTCCCAAGTTGTCAGATTCTGACCCAGTGACGTCATTGGGTCAGAACGTCCCACTGACTTAAACTACAGCGAGTATGTGGACGGGTAAGGTTACCGTACCGGTCTGAGTAACGGTCTGAGTGCCGGTCTGAAGGAAAAGTCGTTGCAGTGTTGTGTTTACAGTGTTGGATGCATTCCTCGGCATTAGTATCCTATCTGTTCCTGTAAAAAGTATAAATAATTTCATTTTTTCGTCATTTTGTCCGAGAAATTCTACAATACCCACAGTGCACCGCGGCATCAACCAAAGTCTGTGACCTAACAAATTGGTTATTCTCATTAAAACAACCCAAAACCAATAACCAAATAAAACAACCCATGAATTCGGTCAAAATAAAATCCCTGCAACCCAGGAAAAGGTTATGGCTTCAAGAAATAACCCAGGAAAGTGACCTAACACCATTGACTGAAGTGTTTAGTTGCAATTTTGACCGATTAGTTTTTTGTGTGTAGTTAACCAACTTTCCTTAACTGGAACTCTCTCAAGGACCACTGGTGGTCCCCGGGACGGCCAGTCAACCAAAGGGCCGCGTTTGGCCCCCGGGCGCATAATGCCCATTTATACTCTTGAGAGTGTGAAAATGAAACCAAATGGACCCGCAAGGGTCCATTTGGTTTCATTTTTACATTCTCAAGAGTTACATCTGGTTAACCAACTTACCATCATTTAACCTGGGGACCACCTGGAACCCTCTCAAGGACCACTGGTAGTCCTCGGACCACCTGTTGAAAACCCCTGCCTTACAGTAGCCTGTGTTGGGCTAACCAAATAAATCAATGGTTAGGTGCAGATTAGGCCAGAATAGAACAGTACTTCTATGTTTAGATTGAGTAACTAATCAACTAATCAATCATTGTTGATTAATCTAATTAATCACGTCTGTCTGAAGGTTCTGGAAAGATCACCACCTGACAAGCACACACACGCACACACACACACACACACACACACACACACACACACACACACACACACACACACACACACACACACACACACACACACACACACACACACACGCACACACACACACACTAATGTAATATTTGCAGCGTTGGGCAGTAACTAATTTTAGATTACATATTACTGTAATATTATTACTTTTGCTCCAAAAAGTAAAGTAACGAGATTAATCTGCAAAAATGGGTAATAAGTAACGCATTACTTTGCAAGTAACGCCAAGTTACTTGTTTAAAATGAGCTTGTTATTGCATGCAAAAATAGAACAGATTTACAAGCTATTGACAGGTGCTGTAACAACAGAGATGTGCACTAGATTGTAGATCCAGTCCACACGCTGCATCCTGTGCACAGTTATGTACACTACAAATCGCTTGCTGCTTTATTTTGTATTTTATATTTAGATAAAAGACCTCAACTGTCTTTGAAAACAATTGTGAAAAAAGTTTAAAAAAGTCAAAGAGACAATTATTATTCCAATAAATTGGATTCAGTTCTAAAAAGAGCTCGCTAAACAGATTACTGTATGTTGTACATCTCTATTTTTTCAAATGTAGGAGTTGAGAACTTGGGAAAGTAATAACGTAATATGTAATATATTACTCTTCGATTCCAGTAATAAGTAAAGTAATGATATTACTTTGTCTAAGGGAGTAAAGTAAAGAAGTTACTTTCCTAAGTAATATTGACCAACACTGAATATTTGTAATATAATGACCTGTTTGTCAAGTGAGGAAAGTCACTCCTGCAGCGACATGTCTGTAAGCAGTTGTTAAAGGAGAATTCCACACCAAAACACTATGGGCATCAATCGACCTCAGGGGTTTTCAACAGGTGGTCCTAGAAGTTGGACAAGTTTTGGGGTGTGTGGGGTTAAAATGTCCTCAGATGGTGGTCCGTGGCTCAAATGCTGAATAAATGGTGGGCCCTGGTATCAAATAGGTTGAAAACCACTGGTCTACCTTGATTCCTGTGACATGATGCATAATGCTCTTGATTTTTGTCACAGATGCCCCGCACATTTCAAGCTACTCAGCTACACTAGCAGCACTTTTTGTGGTTAATGCAGTAATTGTGTTGTATTTGTGGGGATTTTACAGTGTTAATAGATCAGCATTAGTAGATGTCACTCGGAAACAAATACTTGACATATCTATATGTTTAACAAGGTCCTGGTGTTTCACAATACAAGCCTATTTTGACTATTTTTTCCCCTTTTCTTCTTTTTTAATTGCTTTGGCACTTTTGGTAGACACTGCTGTCTACAGACAGGGTGGTAAATCTGGGGACATCCTAAAGATATGAAAAAATGATGTCCCGTCTTGTTCTACCTCGGGGAGGGGTATGGGGAACTTTTGGGCTCTTGGTTCCTGGCCTAAATTGCTTTGTATAGGAAGGCAGCTAAAATGAACATCAAACATCCAAACAGTGAATGGAGTAACTTATAAACTGTCTGGGGTGTTCACCAGACTCAGTAGACCAATGGTTTTCAACCAGTGGTCCTTGAGAGGGTTCCAGGTGGTCCCCAGGCTAAATGATGGGAAGTTGGTTAACCAGATGTAAAGGGTCCATTTGGTTTCAACCTATTCATCATCTGAATCAGCCCAAAGTCTACACAAATAGTAGAATGGACATTTTTCATCTGTATGTTTGACCCTTTTGTCTTTTTGAAATCCAGCCTGGAATTGTGGACAATAAAAGCAAAATAAATCTTTAGTTTTGGGGTCTGTGGGGCTAAATGTCCTCAAATGGTGGGTCAAATGCTGAATAAATAGTGGGCCCTGGGACCCTGCAGTAGACCATAAAATGAACATGTTGAAGCCTCTGACAGCTCTTCATGCTAATTCTCCAGGTTTCTCTATCTCAGGGCTTTGATCAGGACTGGGAATCAAACCTTTGAGCTCTGTGACAGAGAGGCCACTGTTGTCACGTGACAGCAGCTGATTTGGTTTGATCTGATGTGATTAAAGCAGGGCTTTTCAACAGGTGGTCTGGGGACCACCAGTGGTCCCTGAGAGGGTTCCAGGTGGTCCCCAGCTAAGTTGGTTTAACCAGATGTAACTCTTGAGAACGTAAAAATGAAACCAAATGGACCCTTACGGGTCCATTTGGTTTCATTTTTACACTCTCAAGAGTTAAAATATTCATCATCTGAATTAGCCGTTTTGGAATGTATGTTTTGCTTGTTTTGTTTCCCCAAATCCAGCCTGGAATTGTGGACAAAAGCAAAATAAATCTTTAGATTTGGGGTCTGTGGGGCTAAAATATCCTCAAATGGTGGTCGGTGGCTCAAATCCTGAATAAATGGTGGTCGGTGGCTCAAATCCTGAATAAATGGTGGTCTGTGGCTCAAATCCTGAATAAATGGTGGTCGGTGGCTCAAATCCTGAATAAATGGTGGTCGGTGGCTCAAATCCTGAATAAATGGTGGTCTGTGGCTCAAATCCTGAATAAATGGTGGTCGGTGGCTCAAATCCTGAATAAATGGTGGTCTGTGGCTCAAATCCTGAATAAATGGTGGTCGGTGGCTCAAATCCTGAATAAATGGTGGTCGGTGGCTCAAATCCTGAATAAATGGTGGTCGGTGGCTCAAATCCTGAATAAATGGTGGTCTGTGGCTCAAATCCTGAATAAATGGTGGTCGGTGGCTCAAATCCTGAATAAATGGTGGTCTGTGGCTCAAATCCTGAATAAATGGTGGTCTGTGGCTCAAATCCTGAATAAATGGTGGTCTGTGGCTCAAATCCTGAATAAATGGTGGTCGGTGGCTCAAATCCTGAATAAATGGTGGTCGGTGGCTCAAATCCTGAATAAATGGTGGTCGGTGGCTCAAATCCTGAATAAATGGTGGTCCGTGGCTCAAATCCTGAATAAATGGTGGTCCCTGGGATGAAAAAGGTTGAAAACCCCTGGAATAAAGGGATAGTTCAGGGTTTTTTAAGTTAAGCTGTATGAAATACTGTCCATTAATATAGTGGTGTCAACTGTATTAACTGATGTCCAGAGTCCTGTGTTGGGAGTTCTGCTGTGGTTTTGGTGAAACACTAAGTAGTTCTGGTCATTTTGTCAATCCAAAAAACTAACTTGCTTTGCATTGTTGACCCATTTCTAAAACATTAGCACATCCTTCAGCACACAGAGAAACCAAAAGGACCCTCACGGGTCCATTTGGTTTCATTTTACACTCTCTAGAGTTAACTCCTTGACTGTTTTACTGTTTGTTTCACACACTTTACAACTATCATTAATAAATGATAAATTGTATAACTTTAAATGCATTTATCTCTGAATGAGCCCTGGAAACAGTGAAATGTGAAAATACAGGCTGCTTTGTCAAATGTATTAAAAAAAAAAAACTGAAACATATCAACTGATTTTATTTCTTCCCTTAAAGGTAGGGGTAGACACCTTAAGCTGTCTTTGGGGCTCATTCATTTGCACAACTTCACAACAAAGTTTTTTCTATAAATTATTTAGTTGCTATTGAACCTAATGGGAGCGAGCCTAGCTTTTCTGCTAATCTGTCAAAGAGTTAAATTATATTGAACGTACTTCATTTTCAAGAATACACATTTATAAAATGTAGAAGAATTTTGCCAGTTTGTAGAACGTTTTGCCAGTTCAACTCTCCTAAATTGTGGACAAAAACTTACTTTTGGGTCAGAGATTAAACTCAACATCAAAGGTGGTCCTCCGTGGCTAAAATGCTGAGTAAATGGTGGACCCTGGTATGAAGGAGGTTGAAAACCACTGCTGTGCAGTATGTACAGTCTTCAAAAAATATGATATTTTTATTCAGCCACATAAATATTGAATATTGAAGTTTTTCATCCTAAATGGGTTAATAGACAGTATTTCATACAACTTAGGTTCCACAAATCTGAACTATGCTTTTATTGACTTTAAATCATTTTTTTTTCCAATAATATCACAACATACACATTACAGAGATTTTAGTTGTCACTGAACAATAGTTTAAAACAGTTGTCATGTTGCATATACAGTATAACTAAAATTGTGAATATTGGCGGTTTTCTCGTCAAAAAACAGTTAGGGGTTTTACAGACGGCCAAATCGGACAAAGTAATAATGTGCATATTATTTTTTATTAAAAAAAAAAATCCTTAAAATTAATTTGTGAACTTCTCCTTTGTGTGTTCAGACATTCCTAAGAGCTGTGACATTGGTCCAGTGAAGAAAAAATAAATACATAAATAAATAAAAAATAATTTATTTATTGTGTGATTAAAAAGGGATGACATGAATTTCAACTTTTTTTTAATTGCTCAGTCTTTCATATCATAGAGGAGCTTTAATGTACATTTCTCTCAGGAAACAGCTGATCTGATTTGGGCCTCATGATGATGTCATCATGATGATGTCATCAATCTATCCTACTGTGTGTAACTCCTCCTCTCCTTCACTCATCATCTCATCATCTAGTCTCCTCCCAGCTGGATCCACCATAAAGTCTCACCAACATCACTTTACTGTCATTACCCTGAGATCACCTCTAGAGACCAGGACTTGGTTGGATCCATCAGGACTCATAGCAGATCACCTCTAGACCAGGACTTGGTTGGATCCATCAGGACTCATAGCAGATCACCTCTAGAGACCAGGACTTGGTTGGATCCATCAGGACTCATAGCAGATCATCTCTAGACCAGGACTTGGTTGGATCCATCAGGACTCATAGCAGGTAAGAGCTGCTACAAAACATTCAGTATATCTATAAATCTATTTTGATTTGTGGCTAAAAAGTTAGCTCTGTTATCTTAGGTTTAAAGGAGGTTTAAACATTTTAAATTGAATTTAGATTAAAAGGCCACTACAATCCTCTCTCCTTGTCTTCAGTCAACAATGGCACTGGACTTCTTTCTGGACTTCTTTCTGTTCTTCTTTCTGTTCTTCTTTCTGGACTTCTTTCTGTTCTTCTTTCTGGACTTCTTTCTGGACTTCTTTCTGGACTTCTTTCAACTCACCGAACCCTCTGAACCTGAAACCATCGGTTCCTGGACGGTGATGGACGAGAGTTGTTTCAGCAAGAAGGAGAGAGACTGGAAGCTGCTTGGTGCAGGAGGATTCGGTCAAGTCTCCAAGGTCAAACATCGTCAGTGGAAAAAGGAGGTGGCCGTGAAAACAATATTTAAATACGACGGGTAAGTTGAAAGCATAGAGTAATAAAATATAGAGTCGTAACCGGAGCCATAGCCCCGCCCCCTTGCCATTCATCCATACAAGTTGCTCATTGGCGTCTTGAAGCACCACGGAAGTGCGCCTAGGAAATACTTCCGCATTTGGACACCAAATTTTAGTGTCCAGATGCGGGAGTATTTCCTCCATGAACGTGCCTGAAGCAAGGGATCATGGGAAGGGAAAGGATTCATGAATGAGAGGTAGTATATGACGTGAGGACCGCTGGTTCATCTTATTATCTGTCATATAATACATCCGTTATGTTTTGAGAGGTAGTATATGACGTGAGGACCGCTGGTTCATCTTATTATCTGTCATATAATACATCTGTTATGTTTTGAGAGGTAGTATATGACGTGAGGACCGCTGGTTCATCTTATTATCTGTCATATAATACATACAGTACGTTATGTTTTGAGAGGTAGTATATGACGTGAGGACCGCTGGTTCATCTTATTATCTGTCATATAATACATCCGTTATGTTTTGAGAGGTAGTATATGACGTGAGGACCGCTGGTTCATCTTATTATCTGTCATATAATACATCCGTTATGTTTTGAGAGGTAGTATATGACGTGAGGACCGCTGGTTCATCCAGAAAACAGCGTAAACACAAACTGCCCTGTCTGCGTTCACAAAGTAAACCAGCGTGCGTGCTCTCAGGGTGCTCTGCATGAATTGCACCCACCTGCAGTACCAAACTTGACCACCAGGGCCCACAGCTTCAAGCCTGGAGGCGCTATCTGTGGATGTGGTTGAAAGACACTCAACCAGTACTTGAGTCACTACATTATACTACTGGTCAAGTATCATGTTATACCACATGGTATAACATAATACCATCTGGTATTATTAAAGAGTTGAGTATCATGTTATACCAGATGGTATAACATAATACCATCTGGTATTATTAAAGAGGAGAGGTCATCGCCTAAAGTTACATTTACAAACCTTTTTGAGAGGACTCTGTAGAGAGAAAGAAAGGTGTCATGTGTCATCTACAGATCAACTATAGTTACATATATGTCATGTTTCATCTACATATCAACTATAGTTACATACACTGTGTTCCAACTTATTATGCAAATCATGTTTTTGTTTGATTTCACATATTTACATATTTGATGCAAATGTTGATCCGCATAATTTTCAAGTCATTAGCTGTCAATTTATATTTCAAATGTTATTGAACAAAACTCCTAATGAAAACAGAATTTAGAAAATAAAGTTTGTAAAGAACTGAAAATAGTAATTTGTTGAATTCATAGCAATAAGGAGGTCATACGTACTAGGGGAAAAAAGCTATTTCAATCCAAAACATGTTAACAGGTCCAGTTACATGTTAACATGGGACCCCTTGTTTGATAGCAGCTTGCGTCCATAAAACTTGTGAGTTTATGGAGAGTTTCTGCTTGAATGTCTTTGCAGGATGTCAGAACAGCCTCCCAGAGTTGCTGTTTGGATGTGAACTGCCTCCCACCCTCATACTGTACACGAAGACCAATTTTCAAACAGTCTTGTTCACTGATGAGTGCCGTCCAACAAGGCTGCGACGTCAGCAAGGAGGTGGCCGAGTCATGTTTTGGGCCGGAATCCTAGGGAAAGATCTGTTTGGCCCCTTTAGGGTCCCTGAAGGTGTGAAAATGACTTCTGCAAAGTATTCCACGGTACAAAAGGGAAGAATCATGCTTTCTGAAACAAAATCATCTTCAAGCATGACAATGCACCATCTCATGCTGCAAGGAATACCTCAGCTTCATTGACTGCTATGGGCATAAAAGGGGGAAAAAATCACGGTGTGGGCCCTCCCCCCCCCTGACCTCAATCCTATTGAGAATGTATGGAGCATCCTCGAGCGAAAGATCTAAAGGGGCCGACCAGGTCTTTCCCTAGGATTCCGGCCTAAAATATGACTCCGCCACCTCCTTGCTGACGTTGCAGCCTTGTTGGGACATGGTGGCCAAACTGGCCATGCACCAACCATCCACTACTCCATCCATCTGGACCATCCAGGGTTGCACGGCACTCATCACTGAACAAGACTGTTTTGAAAAATGTACAGTATGAGGGTGGGAGGCAGTTCACATCCAAACAGCAACTCTGGGAGGCTGTTCTGACATCCTGCAAAGACATTCAAGCAGAAACTCTCCATAAACTCACAAGTTTTATGGACGCAAGCTGCTATCAAACAAGGGGTCCCATGTTAACATGTAACTGGACCTCTTAACATGTTTTGGATTGAAATAGCTTTTTTTCCCCAGTACATATGACCTCCTTATTGCTATGAATTCAACAAATTACTATTTTCAGTTCTTTACAAACTAGAAAATGTCTTGAAACTATGATGTGCATAATAGTCTGGAACAGTGCGAAACGCACTGTTCCAAGTTTTTCATTTATTTTCCAAATTCTGTTTTCATTAGGAGTTTTGTTCAATAACATTTGAAATATAAATTGACAGCTAATGACTTGAAAATTATGCTGATCATCATTTGCATCAAACATGTTGGAAAATCAAACAAAAACATGATTTGCATAATAAGTTGGAACACAGTGTATATGTCATCTACAGATCAACTATAGTTACATATATGTCATGTTTCATCTACAGATCAACTATAGTTACATATATGTCATGTTTCATCTACAGATCAACTATAGTTACATATATGTCATCTACAGATCAACTATAGTTACATGTATGTCATCTACAGATCAACTATAGTTACATATATGTCATCTACAGATCAACTATAGTTACATATATGTCACCTACAGATCAACTATAGTTACATATATGTCATCTACAGATCAACTATAGTACATATATGTCATCTACAGATCAACTATAGTTACATACTATATGTCACCTACAGATCAACTATAGTTACATATATGTCATGTGTCATCTACAGATCAACTATAGTTACATATATGTCACCTACAGATCAACTATAGTTACATATATGTCATGTGTCATCTACAGATCAACTATAGTTACATATATGTCACCTACAGATCAACTATAGTTACATATATGTCATGTGTCATCTACAGATCAACTATAGTTACATATATGTCATGTCTCATCTACAGATCAACTATAGTTACATATATGTCATCTACAGATCAACTATAGTTACATATATGTCATGTTTCATCTACAGATCAACTATAGTTACATATATGTCATCTACAGATCAACTATAGTTACATATATGTCTTGTTTCATCTACAGACGCTCAGAGGAGGAAGTTCTTCATGAGGCTGACTTTATGCGACGTGCAGAAAGTCCTCACATCATGAAGGTCTTGGGGATCTTCAAAGGTTGTACACCGTATTCCACAATGGTTGCAGTGGGTGTGGTGATGGATGTGATGGAGAGAGGATCCATCAGTTCCTTGCAGGTAAGCTATAATAATAATAATAATGATAAAAGAACACGACCATCTTGACACACGTCTCGGTCCATGACACTCAATATGTTATAATAATAAGAGATTAAAGCAAAACTTCAATTAAGACAGCATATAAACTAATGTGAGTGTGAATTAAACTTTTCTCACCAGGACAAACTCAGGCCCCGGCCTCTACCCTGGCCTCTGGTCTTCAGACTGGTCCACCAAATAGCTGAGGGCCTGAACTACCTTCACACTCTAGAAGAGCCTATCATCCACCAGGATGTCAAACCTGGCAACATCCTGCTGGACTCAGACCTAAATGCCAAGGTGAGTCTCTTTTGGGGAGGATTAACACCAATGATGTTGTTGCAGTATCAGTTCCATTGATGTTGTCTCCATTCTCCTCTCTTATTCATCAGGTCTCTGACTTTGGCATCGCCAAGTTTGCCGAAAATAAGACACGCACTCGTGACGAGGGGGCGCACACGGCGTTCTTCTCCCCTCCCGAGGCAGACCAAGGTGGAGCCACCACTGCCTACGACGTCTACAGGTATTCATCATTCTCTGTGTTGTTTTCTGGGTGACTGGGACCTGTGTGTCACTGCAAAGCTCTGTGAACATCCACCACAATGCATGGATGTCTGCTTAGCTGTAGTGGATAATATGCTCCATAGCAGCAAGTAGAACCTTCCGTTTCATTACATGTTTGGTGTTTCAGGAAGTAGATTAATGTTGGTACTTACCGTGTATAACAGTGTAGACTAAAGACATTTCAAATGTGTTTGTATCTTAAGACATGAAATCAGTGATATCATGTGAGGCAAAAAGTAGATAAGCTCCTGTTTCTCATTGTTTTTCTACTGAGAGGACCATAATGGAAACATGGCTTATTTCCATTATGGTATCTGCACAAATGACCCTGTAAATGATCAGAGATAGCATATAGGTCATAATTTCATAGTTGTGCAGCCCAAATCTTTGCCTCTCAAATGTATCTTCAGAGTGATTTTATCCTGTTTGTAAAAGTCCAAAACAGCTGCTGTCTGTCCATGTGTGACAACAGGTGGGTGATAATGTAATCTAATAATAATGTAAACTAATCAATGTTTCCTTTTATTTTAGTTACGCAATTCTGGTCTGGACCATTTTAAGTGAGTAATTCATTCTTCTCCTTCATCTCCTTCATTTTCAGTTCTTTCTCCATTAATCTCTTTCTACTTGATGTCGTGTCCACAAACACTCTGTAATGTTAATTCCTCTCCACTGTCTCAGATCCTGCTCACGTCGTTGGAGAATACTCCTACCCAAAGAGACCATCCCTAGAGGAGGTCAGGAGAATGGAGGTCCCAGGCCTGATGGAGCTGCTGGACCTCATGGAGAGATGCTGGCATGAAGATCCCAAGAAAAGACCAACGTTTGGAGGTGAGAAGACTGTCCTGTGACAAGCATCACTTAGATACTGGTGAATACTGGTGAACTGGTCATAGATACTGGTGAACTGGTCATAGATACTGGTGAACTGATCATAGATACTGGTGAACTGGTCATAGATACTGGTGAACCGGAGACATTAAATGGCACTGAACGGAAGAATCAGATGAAATATAATAAGTTAATATGAACATAATTCAATATAATTAGAACTTAATTATGAGTTCTTCAAAAGCCACTAACAAAGTGGAAGATTTAAATGTTTGTGTGATGTTTCTAGATAAATGTTTCTTCTAAAATCTTCCACATTCCTCTGTCTGAGCAGATGAATAAACTGTGTGTCTGTGTTGTTCCCAGAATGCACTGCAGTAACCAGACGCCTCTATGAGATGAACCAGGGTAGCATTGAAGTCGCTGTCAGCAGTGTGAAATGTAAGCTGGTAAAGATCTGTCTGTCTGTTGTTCAATAGATGGCATATTGTGGCTGTGGCTGTGGAATCGTCTCAGAGTGGATTCTACAGCAGATTGGTTGTGATGGGTAAGGTCCTAGTTGGTTGAAATTCATTACAACCAACTAGGACCTTACCCGTTTCAATATAATGAACACCAAAATATGTACTGTGGGTTTTGTGATCTAATAGATCACATTGTCCTGTGAATTTCCTGACGGTCCCAAGCATGTTCTAACAGGGAGATCCAATCGGAAACTAACTTCACGTGTGTGTGTGTGTGTGTGTGTGTGTGTGTGTGTGTGTGTGTGTGTGTGTGTGTGTGTGTGTGCGTGTGTGTGAGCGCGCGCACATGTATGTTTTGCATTGCCCCCTATGGCTGAAAAGGGAATTGTTTTTTGTAATATTAAGTGGAAATTTGAATGCACCAAAAAGTCATTATTAATGAACAATTTGTTAATTTGAAAAAAGTGCTTCATCAGTCCTAATATTATGGTCAAAGACTGTGTACTGCAGGGGGGGGGGGGCTTCAGGGTGCAGATCCGGTTCCTCTTTGCTATTCTGTACAAACGGTAAAGCAAGGCGAGCTTTAAGCAGGATCTCACCAGTGTTGTAGTGGTACTTTTAGAAGTGGGGGGACGCCTCTTAAAGGGGAGCTCCTCCCATTTTCATTTTTTTTTTCTGAGAGTGTACAAATGTGAACCAAATAGACCCTAGCGGGTCCATTTGGTTGTTTACCCAGATGTAACTCTTGTATACTCGTGTAGAATGTAAAAATGAAACCAAATGGACCCTGAAGCAAAGGAAATCTTTAGTTTTGGGGGGGCTGTGGGGCTAAAATGTCCTCAAATGGTGGTCCGTGGCTCAAATGCTGAATAAATGTGGGCCCTGGGATGAAAAAGGTTGAAAACCCCTGTTCTAGAGGCAATTGGTGCATGTACTGGGATATAAAAAGATACATTTTATATAAAAATATTATTTTCCCAAACCATGGTGTATGCAACTCAAAGCATGGAGTATTTATAGCATGATGATGATTCCTGGCTTGATACTGTATACATGTCACAGCTTTTTTGTGGGACCTGAAAGTGTACTGAAAATGGCCTTTTTTAGTCAGTGCATGGAGTATTGTAAGCCCCCCTAAAGACGAATGCACCATGCTATAAACATAATTCTTTTTTCAGAGTAAACTGGACACATGCAGCTTTCAAATGAGCAATAGTTTGAAGCTGTAGACATGTCACAACATTTTTTGTGGGACCTGAAAGTGTAGTGAAATTGGCATTGAAAACACATCCTTTAGTCAGAGTCAGAGCATGACGTATTGTAAGCCCCCCAAAAAATGAATGCAAAATGCTATAAACAATTTCTTTTTCAGAGTAAACTGGACACATGCAGCTCTTGAATGAGCTATAGTTTGATACTGTAGAAATGTCACAGGATTTTTTGTGGGACCTGAAAGAGTAGCGAAAATCGCCTTGGCAATCACCTTTTTTAGTCAGTGCATGGTGTATTGTAAGCCCCCCCAAAGACGAATGCAACATGGTATAAACATGATTCCCTTTTCAGAGTAAAGTAGACAGATGCAGCTTTCAAATAAGGTATTGTGTGATAATGTAGACCATTCCCACAGTGTCCTATGGGCAGAGAAAGAAAAAAAAACTAAAGACAGCTGTATCTCAGAATGACCTCTCAGCAGGGCATTTTCTGGTCTAACCAACCAGGTATTAGAATGCTCATAAGTAAATAACGGTACATGCTAGAGTGATATTTTTTTTTTCTGTGTAAACTGGAGACCTGTACCTTTCAAATGAGACATTTTGTTAAGTTTTGGTCATATCACACATTATTCTATAGATATTCAAATATTTAGATTATGTATTGATTGAGATGGCCTGATAAGGTAATTAAATAATTAGGGCGTGGCCATCAAGGGGTTAACGTGCAGCAGCTGCTGTTACATTGTCCTGATTGGAATTATATCACCGGCGTTTAATTCTAGCCTGGGTTCAGCCCACAGGCCCCGCCCACTCAGCTGGGTTCTGTGGCTCAGAGTCTGACAATCAGGCTAGTTTAATTCTAGAATATTTTTTATCACAGACCCCGAAAACAGCACTGTTGACCTAAACAAGGTGAAACAGCACTTAATAAATGAATAGTGTTTAATAAATGAATAGTGTTTAATGAATTAACAGCGTTTAATACATTAATATTATGAAGTTAAAGCTCCTCCTCCTCATATGTGGATAAAGACGTTTTAAAACACTGTGTTGAGTGTAGTGACTTCAGACTCTGCCTAATAAGACAAATGTGCCTTAACACACTATACTTGCCTTCTATATCTAAAACATGCAGATAAAAACACCTTCAATACTTTATTTCTTTCATAAATAGAGAATCTTTCACTCTATGGGAGGTTCTCCTGTCGCAGGATGATGATGTCACAGAGCATGTTCATCCATATATTCCATAGAGCTAGATCACACATGGACATGTGACATCATCATCCTGTGCCAGGAGCAGTTCCTGTTGAGTGAAATATTCTCTATTTATGAAAGAAATAAGATTCCAATGGTGTTTTTATTTGTTTATTTTAGTTATATAGGGAAAGTATAATTCTTTAAGCAATCTTTATCTTATTAGACAGGGATCCTTTTAAAGGGATATTACAATTTCAAAAACCTTTTGGTCATTTTATGTTCTACTCACACAACACACCAGACAGTTTATAAGTTACTACATTCACTATTTAGATATTTGATGTTCATTTCAGCGTATTCACCTCGTTTCTATACAAACCCATTATAACTTAAAACTCCATGACAGATTATTTAAAAACAACTCATCTTTTTTCTGCTGACTGATATTGTCCTCCTAATACGCGAGAACACCATGGAATTCCATCTACAGTATTCATTCATTTTTTAAATAATGTTTGGAAAATGTAGCCACCTCCATATTTGGGCATGCCTACCCAAATGAATAAAATATGGTGTCATTCTTCTGATTGGCTGATATTTGCCCGTAATCACTTGCAGCTTTAATTATGTGTAAATGTGGTGAGAATACCGTGTGTGTGTGTGTGTGTGTGTGTGTGTGTGTGTGTGTGTGTGTGTGTGTGTGTTGTGTGTGTGTGTGTGTGTGTGTGTGTGTGTGTGCGCGTGTGTGTGCGTGTGCAGTGTTTGTTTCATTCAGTGAAATTACTATGTAAGCCAGGCAGAAATGCCTGTGTGTCTTGTGTACTTCCTTGTGTATTTAATGTGTACTGTGTTGTTTTCTCATCAGATCTCCAGCGTCTCACACTGGACCCAAACACAGCACACAGAAACCTCTCTCTGTCTGAGAACAACAGGAAGGTCAGATGGGTTAGGATGGATCAACCATATCCTGATCATCAGGACAGGTTTGATGGGAGCTGGCCTCAGGTTCTGTGTTCAGAGAGTCTGACTGGATGCTGCTACTGGGAGGTGGAGTGGAAAGGATGGGTTGAGATAGCAGTGACTTACAGAGGAATCAGCAGGAAAGGACGTGGTTATGACTGTTGGCTTGGAGGGAATGACAAGTCCTGGTGTCTGGAGTGTGAGCCCAATGGTACTTATGGTGACAGGTACTCAGTCAGACACAACGGAGAGCAGACTGTCCTCCCTGTCAGACCTTCTAGAGTCAGAGTGGATAAGGGTTATCGTGTCTTCAGGGCAGCAGTCTACTTGGACCATCCTAGAGGGACTCTGTCCTTCTATGAAGTTTCTTCCTCAGACACACTGACTCACCTGTACACCTTCCAGACCTCATTCACTGAACCTCTCTATGCTGGGTTCAGGGTGTGGTGGTGGTGGGGGGAGCGGTCCTCAGTGTATCTGTGTGAATAGAGATAGTCTCTATGATGGTTCAGGGTGGGGGGGGGGCTCAGTGTATCTGTGTGAATAGAGATAGTCTCTATGATGGTTCAGGGTGGGGGGGGAGGCTCAGTGTATCTGTGTGAATAGAGATAGTCTCTATGATGGTTCAGGGTGGGGGGGGGGGGCTCAGTGTATCTGTGTGAATAGAGATAGTCTCTATGATGGTTCAGGGTGGGGGGGGGGGGGGGGTCCTCAGTGTATCTGTGTGAATAGAGATAGTCTCTATGATGGTTCAGGGTGGGGGGGGGGGCTCAGTGTATCTGTGTGAATAGAGATAGTCTCTATGATGGTTCAGGGTGGGGGGGGGGGGGTCCTCAGTGTATCTGTGTGAATAGAGATAGTCTCTATGATGGTTCAGGGTGGGGGGGGGGGGGGTCCTCAGTGTATCTGTGTGAATAGAGATAGTCTCTATGATGGTTCAGGGTGGGGGGGGGGGGCTCAGTGTATCTGTGTGAATAGAGATAGTCTCTATGATGGTTCAGGGGGGGGGGGGGGGGGGGTCTGTCACTTCTGTGACATCACAGAACTCCATATTTGGACATGGTGACATCATTGTGCCGTCATCATCAATAAAACACGCAGCCAGGACGTATAAGAGAAGCTTTGTGTTTACTCACCTATTTATTCACATTTAATTGTTCTCTAAAGCATGTCTACAAGCTCACAACCTGTCACATGGTGATTGATTGATTGATATTTGTATTTGACCCAATAAACAATGTAAAAGCAGTTCAACGGTACAGTTATTCATAGTCTCTGTGAGTAAAGACCTGCTGGTCTTGTTTACATTTGGGTCCAAAGCCAAATGTCTGTACAACACAATATACAATAAAAAAACAACTAAGGTTATTCAGATTGACGTGATCAAAATATAAATGGTAAATGGTGCATTTATATAGCGACTTTATCCAAGACGCTACACCACATTCACCCATTCATTTATAGTTTTCATTTATTTTTTAAAATATTGTTCTGTACTCCACCAAAATACCCTTGTACCTGTCCTATTCCAAATACTTCCTAAATGACAATGAGGTTCACTCCCACAACACCAGAGGGAGTGTCACTAACCATGTTCAACCCAGATTTGGCACAAACAAGGGTCTTAATTCCTTCCGCTCATATGCGACCAAAATGTGGAACGC
>CM076965.1:7299540-7307040 GCA_039105355.1 Benthosema pterotum
CTGGAAGGCTCTGGTGTAGAGACACCTTTTCTTTTTTGAAGGATAGAAACACTAGTTTGCCTGGCCTGGGCCTGGTGCCCTGGTCTGCCTGGACTGTTCAAAAAAAAAAAAACCCTGTCCAGGCCAGTAGGTGGCGCAGGCCACCGGGAAAACTCCCTGTACTCCAGATGGCCAATCCGCCCCTGCGTTGACAACAATGTGCAAACACAGCAGCAGCAAGACGTGTGAAGAAGACTGACCAATGGAATACAAGCACCCTAAGGACTACGGCCTGTATTATCTAGACAAGTGGTTTTCAACCAGTGGTCCCTGAGAGGATTCCAGGTGGTCCCCAGGCTAAATGATAGTTGGTGACCAAGTCAATTTCCTTAAAGATCTGTAACTCTTGAGAGTGTAAATTGAAACCAAATGGACCCCGGAGGGTCCATTTGGTTTCATATTTACACTCTCAAGAGAGTTAAATTATATCACCCTTATATCACCCTAACAAGAATCTACACAATGACAAAATGTAGAAGAGTTTTGACAGTTTTTCTCTCCTAAATTATGGACACAAACTTGAAAACGTTATAGTTAAAACTCAACACCAAGGTCCTCCATGGCTACAATGAAGAACAAATAGTGGTCCAAAAACACTGATCTAGACCAGGAGGACCACCAGTGGTCCTTGAGAAGGTTCCAGGTGGTCCCCAGGCTAAATGATGGAAAGTTGGTTAACCAGATGTAACTCTTGAGAGTGTAAACATGAAACCAAATGGACCCTTGCGGGTCTCTACCAAATCTCTGTGTGTGTGTGTGCGTGTGTGCGTGTGTGTGTGTGTGTGTGTGTGTGGTGTGTGTGTGTGTGTGTGTGTGTGTGTGTGTGTGGTGTGTGTGGGTGTGTGTGTGTGTGGTGTGTGTGGTGTGGTGTGTGTTGTGTGTGTGTGTGTGTGTGTGTGTGTGTGTGGTGTGTGTGTGTGTGTGTGTGTGTGTGTGTGTGTGTGTGTGTGTGTGTGTGTGTGTGTGTGTGGTGTGTGAGTGAGTGAGTGAGTGAGTGTCTGTGTGTGTGTGTGTGTGTGTGTGTGTGTGTGTGTGTGTGTGTGTGTGTGGTGTGTGTGTGTGTGTGTGTGTGTGTGTGTGTGTGTGAGGCAGGAAGTTGGTGAATGTCTGTTGTGTTTTTTTGTTGTGAACAAATCAGATTCTGTGTAAGACCCCCCCCCCCCTCAACTGACACACACACACAACACACACACACACAACACACACACACACACACACACACACACACACACACACACACACACACACACACACACACACAGTGGCTGTGACAGTGATGGATTGGGGGTGGGACCATTGAATGACCTCTCCACCAATGAGAGGCCGTCGCTGTGACCTCCGAACCAATCACGGGGCTTCCAGGTTATAGTGGGGTTTCGTCTCCATGTTAATGTGGATGTCATTTACAACTCTTGTAAAAGTTTCACTTTCAGTCCTAATTTGTTGGTGAGGGTCTATAGAACCATTTTGGTTCGAGTGGCCCGCACACAGATTAAATATTTGGCCTGTAGGGGGCGTAACAAGGTGCCAACCCTACCAAAACATGTAAACTGTTGTAACTTTTGATCAAATTGTCCAATCTGTACATATGGGATATCTATGGATTCACAATCAGGAGTAGCATTTGCTACCTAGACCTAATTTCACATAAAATATATTTTTTCATCCATTATTGGTGTATATCGACAAAAATAGCAAGCAAAACAAGCTAAAATTAGCTAAAACCGAAGTGAGTTTCCATCTCCATGTTAAATTTAGTTGCCGTTTACAAATTTTAAACGTTTAACTTTCAATACTAAATTCTAGGTGAGGTAACCATTTTGGTTAGGGTGGCCAGCACGCAGATAAAGATTATTAGGGGGGGCTTCCAAAATATGATATAAGACTGTCGTAACTTATCCAATCTGAACATATGACATATTCACATTCAGAAGTAGTATTTAGTCATTTAGACCATATTACCCCAGACCCCCCCCCCCCCCCCCTCCCCACCCCCTTGTGTGTATCCACAAGAATAGCACGTAGTCCAGCCTCTATGTGCAGTATTTTGATGATAACAGCATGAATTTTGGAACACAGTTGGAGCATGTCATTAGGAGCATCGTTGGCTATGGCACCATCACAGATTTGTCCCTTGGTAATCCTGACAGCTATTTTCTAAAATATTAATTCTAGTAAATAGTCCCACATTGTCAATGATGAGGAATTCATTGGTACTATTTACATTTGTCCTGTGACCTTGGTAGATATTTCCATATAAATGGCCACCACCTGCTGATATTTTAACAGTAATTAAAATTCTCTGATCCTGATTCTGGTAACTAATCCTACGTTTTCAAGGACGAGGTCTAAAGGATGAGGTGGGGTGAGGGCTTCCAGCCAGAGTTTCTCCTCACTTCTTATGGCCTCAGTGTTCTGGGGCTATGTCAACTATGTCAATGCCATTGTCTTTGCTGAAGGTTTCTTTCCAAGTCTCTAGCTCAGCCCTGCAAGGTCCAACCCAGACTTGTGCAGATGGCTGCTGGCTCATCTGGAGGCCCGGTTTGTGTGATTAGGTGGGGTTGACTGCCGCAATCAGGATTAGGGGCTTGACCCTTTCAAACTGTGGCAGTCTAGCCAAGTGCCTGCATTTGTTTTGGAGGCTATATACAGGAGACAGTTTCTCACCAGCACCAGGTGTCATGAGGTGAAGGCTCCTTCAATTGACGTTGTTGTTGAGTCTTCATGGGGAGAAGAATTATGCATTCCAAACCATCTTCAAGAAGGACATGAGAGTCGAAAAGAATGGTCACCATGGTGCAATATAACTACTTTGAGTATGACTATTTTCCTGTCAACTAGCTTGTGTGTGAAGGTACAGCACTTCAGCAGGGGTTTTCACCAGACAGCTTTTACTGTATGGATCTGGATGGGATCTGGCTAGAAGTACACAGACTGGTGTTGGATCTGGATGGGGATCTGGCTAGAAGTATACAGACTGGTGTTGGATCTGGATGGGGATCTGGCTAGAAGTACACAGACTGGTGTTGGATCTGGGTGGGGATCTGGCTAGAAGTACACACGACTGGTGTTGGATCTGGATGGGGATCTGGCTAGAAGTATACAGACTGGTGTTGGATCTGGATGGGGATCTGGCTAGAAGTACACAGACTGGTGTTGGATCTGGATGGGGATCTGGTTAGAAGTACACAGACTGGTGTTCTGAACTCACTGGGTACTGGTCAATCGGGTAGAGCTGGTTTGAGTTGGAGTGAGTACTAAGAATATGTCAGCTGATTTCATGGGCTCACTTGATTTTCACATATAGGGTAGAAGACCTGGATTTACTGCCTACATCAATACATCAATATTACACATTTTGATGATTTGACTATTATCTAGCATTTTATAAAAAATCATAATCCTTGAAAACGTTTTGTCATCAGAATCAAGATTGTATGTTGTATGAGCTGAATTGGTAAAATAACAGCAGATGATGGCCACCATAGCTGTCATCACAGACCCATAGCCAAAACAATTCCTTATGGCAGGCTTTAACTTTGTGCCAAATGTCATGCTTTCATTGAAAAGTGCACAATTTCACACAGAGGCTGGGCTATAAGTGGGTATGTCTAACTTTAGTCCACCCAATACTGTATTGTTTCTATTTATTTACAATTTATACCATTACTCATTCATGATAGGTAGGCACTAACTTCATCCTTCTAGGTTCAACAGAATCTTATATTAGGGCCATTAGAAGTAATTTGATGTACATGAGCGTCCATTTTTTCCATATCATATTCCAAACATTAATATTTGAAATCCAGTTAATTCCTGGGTTAGTATTGACTTGATATAGTAAAAGAAAACAAAGAAAAAACAGCAATTGTGAGAAAATAAAGACTTTTAAGAAAAACAAAAATCCGATTTTGGTCAATTTTGAAATTAGGCAAAAAATGCATATTTTTTTCATCTACAGATGGGCCACTCGAACTAAAATTGTTCTATAGGTCATCATCTACAAATTAGAAGCGAAAGTCAAACTTTTACAAGAGTTGTAAATGACGGTGTGTCGTGGGACCCCACTATTAAGAACGCGACCCGAGGGAGGGAGGGGAGAGAGAGAGAGAGAGAGAGAGAGAGAGAGAGAGAGACAGAGAGACAGAGAGAGAGACAGAGAGAGAGAGAGAGAGAGACAGAGAGAGAGACAGAGAGAGAGAGAGAGAGAGAGAGACAGAGAGACAGAGAGACAGAGAGAGAGAGAGAGAGAGAGAGAGAGAGAGAGAGAGAGAGAGAGAGAGAGAGAGAGAGAGAGAGACAGAGAGAGAGAGACAAGAGAGAGAGAGAGAGAGAGAGACAGAGACAGAGACAGAGACAGAGACAGAGAGAGAGAGAGAGAGAGAGAGAGAGAGAAGAGAGAGAGAGGAGAGAGAGAGAGAGAGAGAGGTATGGATGTGGCTTCATGAAGTCGCCCCCATACCATTTTCAGTTCCAGGACTTTTATTATTCAAGTAAAGCATCAATAATAACATCAGTTGTTGTTGAAGTTGCAACAGACACGCAGCATGCATAAAGCTAAAGGTCTGACTCAGAGAGTTTTCTGTTTTCAATGATGAAATGCTGTTGGTTTAGTGGTGACACAGCTGTAGTTAGTCAGTAGCAGTAGTAGTGTTTCACATCATTTTAAATATAAGCACTTTAATCTGAAATATCTTGGGTTGTTTTGCATGGCATCATGTTTGGTGGAGCAGTCAGGGCATTTAGGGGGGCATTGCCCCCCCCATGCCCATGCCTAGATCCGCCCCTGGTTGTGATGAATCAGTTGCTCCAGAATGTGTCTGTTTTCTGTCAGAGGAGGAAATGTAATTAGTGTAGAATGAACAGCAGCTGCTGCTATCTGCTAGCTCTGCTCCATAAATTCATTATATAACACACACACACACACACACACACACACACACACACACACACACACACACACCACACACACACAACACACACACACACACACACACACACACACACACACACACACAGGCGTACCTAGCAATTCTGGGACCCCTGCAAAGCATTTTCAACATTTATTCTGAGAGCGCACAAATGCGTACAAACGCTCTCAGAAAAAAAAAGAAGCGTGTAAAGAAATCCATTAACATGGTAATGAAAATACATCTTGATGATGTCATCAAGATGTTTCACCATGTTAGTGGTTTTCTTCAGACCTCCATTTCTAGGAAACACAGAATGGGGAAACGTTTTCATCATGTCCACCCAGCACCTCTAGGGTATACTAATGACATATTAGAATGTTGAAAATGGGTGGAATTCCCCTTTAAAATGCTTCAATCTGGTGCACTTTGAGATCAAATATTTTTTTATAATAATCAATAAAAATAAAACCTTATTAATGCAAGCTTTTAGTGAGCCCCCCTGGCTTTGGGCCCCACTAAAATTGTCTAACTTTTCCCCACCTATCGATGCCACTGTGCACGCGCGCGCGCGCGCGCGCGCACACACACACACACACACACACACACACACACACACAACACACACACACACACACACACACACACACACACACACACACACACACACACACACACACACACGAGCCTGGGGGTCTCAAATCCAGCCGCTTTGGTTGGCTTGGGTCAATTCTGTATCTCTGAGCACTGAGCATCCATAGTTATGGATTTTTAGTATTTAGTTTAAGTTAGTTTTAGTTTAGTTATAGCAGTGGTTTTCAACTTTTTGTAACCAGGGACCACCATTTATTCAGAATTTGAGCCACAGAGGACCGCCACTTGAGGACATTTTAGCCCCATACCCCAAAACTAAAAAAATCCTTTGCTTCTGTTCATGACCATTAATCTTCTAGTTGTGTAAATTTAGGACTAATTCACATGATGGATATTTTAACTCTTGAAAGTGTAAAAATGAAACCAAATGGACCCACAAGGGTACGTTTGGTTTCATTTTTACGTTCTCAAGAGTTACATCTGGTTAACCAACTTAGCTGGGGACAACCTGGAACCCTCTCAGGGACCACTGGTGGTCCCTGGACCACCTGTTGAAAACCTTGAGTTATAGTTTTAGTTATTTAGTAGTTTTTTTTTTTTTTTTGTTCTTCAGTTGTCAGGTATAGGATTATAAATGTACCAAAGTAGGAAACAGTTGTTATCCAACCCTTGCTTTGAGTTTCTTAGTAGATTGGATGATTGCACTCTCCCACAAGAACACAATGTTTACCCCCAGTGTTTATGGAACTCAGTCGTGCAGAGGTTTTCAACAGGTGGTCCCTGAGAGGGTTCCAGGTGGTCCCCAGCAACGTTGGTTAACCAGATGTAACTCTTGAGAACATAAAAACGAAACCAAATGGACCCACAAGGGTCCATTTGGTTTTGTTTTTACGGTTTTGTTTCGTTTTTACAATATTCATCACCTGAATTAGCCCCAAGTCTACACAACTAGAAGATTGACAAAAGCAAAAGAAATCTTTAGTTTTGGGTCTGTGGGGCTAAAATGTAATCAAATGGTGGTCCGTGGCTAAAATGCTGAATGAATGGTGGTCCCTGGTGTCAAAAAGGTTGAAAACCCCTGCAGTATAGTGGATAGAAGATCTAGAAGCATCTCCTCCTCATGCTGGTCACCAACACATTTTGGATTTAAAAGCTTTATAAAAACTAAAACTAAGGGTATTTTGGGTATAATTTCAGTTAGCTTTCTGAACCCACATTACAGTTTTAGTTTAGTTATCGTTTTTTTTTTTTTTTTTTTTTTTTTCATCCGTTTTTAGTTTTTATTAGTTTCAGTTAACTCAAATGTTTTTGGAGTTTTAGTTTTAGTTTTTAGTTAGTTTTAGTTCACTATTCTAACCTGCCTCTGAGTTGTAGTCCTTATAGAGGTCCATTTGGTGTGTGTGTGTGTGTGTGTCTGTGTGTCTGTGTGTCTGTGTGTGCGTGCGTGCGTGCATGTGTGCGCGCGTGTGCGTGCATGCGTGCGTGCGTGTGTGCGTATGTGCGTGTGTGTGTGTGTGTGTATGTGTGTGTGTGTGTGTGCGCGCGTGTGCGTGCGTGCGTGTGTGTGTGTGCGCGTGGACACAGGCCAGTGTTGGGTTAGTTCTTATATGTTGTATAACAAACGATGTCTGAGTGTTTAAATAAACATTCTGGTCTCTGATTGGAGGAGAAAGGCCCAGCAGAGCGTTGGTGTAATTAAACATCCTGGTCTCTGATTGGAGGAGAGCGTTGGTGTAATTAGCACCCTGACAGACCATTTATAACGAACAGAAACAAAAACACAGAACTTAAACCACAGCTTTCCATCAGCTCTGCTCTGCTGACACAGCGGAACGCACCGCCGTCACATTAATACTCTGTTAGCACACGATTCTACTAAATACACTATACCAGGGGTTTTCAACCAGTGGTCCCTGAGACAGCAGGGGCGAAATCCAAAAGCGACCTCGCCCGCGGG
>CM076965.1:7312040-7349540 GCA_039105355.1 Benthosema pterotum
CTGCAGCCACTGGTGACTGCAGCCACTGGTGACTGCAGCCACTGGTTACTGCAGCTGATTACTGCAGCCACTGGTTACTGCAGCCACTGATTACTGCAGCCACTGGTTACTGCAGCTGATTACTGCAGCCACTGGTGACTGCAGCCACTGGTGACTGCAGCCACTGGTGACTGCAGCTGATTACTGCAGCCACTGATTACTGCAGCTGATTACTGCAGCCACTGGTGACTGCAGCCACTGATTACTGCAGCCACTGGTTACTGCAGCCACTGGTTACTGCAGCCACTGGTGACTGCAGCCACTGGTTACTGCAGCCACTGATTACTGCAGCCACTGGTGACTGCAGCTGATTACTGCAGCCACTGGTGACTGCAGCCACTGATTACTGCAGCTGATTACTGCAGCCACTGATTACTGCAGCTGATTACTGCAGCCACTGGTTACTGCAGCCACTGGTGACTGCAGCCACTGGTGGCTGCAGCCACTGGTTACTGCAGCTGATTACTGCAGCCACTGGTTACTGCAGCCACTGATTACTGCAGCCACTGGTGACTGCAGCTGATTACTGCAGCCACTGGTGACTGCAGCCACTGGTGACTGCAGCCACTGGTGACTGCAGCTGATTACTGCAGCCACTGGTGACTGCAGCCACTGGTGACTGCAGCCACTTATTACTGCAGCCACTGATTACTGCAGCCACCTGTTACTGCAGCCACTGGTTACTGCAGCTGATTACTGCAGCCACTGGTTACTGCAGCCACTGGTGACTGCAGCCACTGGTGACTGCAGCCACTGGTGACTGCAGCCACTGGTTAATGCAGCCACTGGTGGCTGCAGCCACTGGTGACTGCAGCCACTGGTTACTGCAGCTGATTACTGCAGCCACTGGTTACTGCAGCCACTGGTTACTGCAGCCACTGGTTACTGCAGCCACTGGTTACTGCAGCCACTGATTACTGCAGCCACTGATTACTGCAGCTGATTACTGCAGCCACTGGTTACTGCAGCCAATGGTGACTGCAGCCACTGGTTACTGCAGCTGATTACTGCAGCCACTGGTTACTGCAGCCACTGATTACTGCAGCCACTGGTTACTGCAGCTGATTACTGCAGCCACTGGTGACTGCAGCCACTGGTGACTGCAGCCACTGGTGACTGCAGCTGATTACTGCAGCCACTGATTACTGCAGCTGATTACTGCAGCCACTGGTGACTGCAGCCACTGATTACTGCAGCTGATTACTGCAGCCACTGGTGACTGCAGCCACTGATTACTGCAGCCACTGGTTACTGCAGCCACTGGTTACTGCAGCCACTGGTGACTGCAGCCACTGGTTACTGCAGCCACTGATTACTGCAGCCACTGGTGACTGCAGCTGATTACTGCAGCCACTGGTGACTGCAGCCACTGATTACTGCAGCTGATTACTGCAGCCACTGATTACTGCAGCTGATTACTGCAGCCACTGGTTACTGCAGCCACTGGTGACTGCAGCCACTGGTGGCTGCAGCCACTGGTTACTGCAGCTGATTACTGCAGCCACTGGTTACTGCAGCCACTGATTACTGCAGCCACTGGTGACTGCAGCTGATTACTGCAGCCACTGGTGACTGCAGCCACTGGTGACTGCAGCCACTGGTGACTGCAGCTGATTACTGCAGCCACTGGTGACTGCAGCCACTGGTGACTGCAGCTGATTACTGCAGCCACTGGTGACTGCAGCCACTGGTGACTGCAGCCACTGGTGACTGCAGCCACTGGTGACTGCAGCTGATTACTGCAGCCACTGGTGACTGCAGCCACTGGTGACTGCAGCCACTTATTACTGCAGCCACTGGTTACTGCAGCCACTGGTGACTGCAGCCACTGGTGACTGCAGCCACTGGTGACTGCAGCTGATTACTGCAGCCACTGGTGACTGCAGCCACTGGTGACTGCAGCCACTGGTGACTGCAGCCACTTATTACTGCAGCCACTGATTACTGCAGCCACCTGTTACTGCAGCCACTGGTTACTGCAGCTGATTACTGCAGCCACTGGTTACTGCAGCCACTGGTGACTGCAGCCACTGGTGACTGCAGCCACTGGTGACTGCAGCCACTGGTTAATGCAGCCACTGGTGGCTGCAGCCACTGGTTAATGCAGCCACTGGTTACTGCAGCCACTGATTACTGCAGCCACTGATTACTGCAGCCACTGGTGACTGCAGCTGATTACTGCAGCCACTGGTGACTGCAGCCACTGGTTACTGCAGCTGATTACTGCAGCCACTGGTGACTGCAGCCACTGGTGACTGCAGCCACTGGTGACTGCAGTCACTGGTGACTGCAGCCACTGGTGACTGCAGCCACTGGTTACTGCAGCCACTGGTGACTGCAGCCACTGGTGACTGCAGCCACTGGTGACTGCAGCCACTGGTTACTGCAGCTGATTACTGCAGCCACTGGTGACTGCAGCCACTGGTGACTGCAGCCACTGGTTAATGCAGCCACTGGTTACTGCAGCCACTGGTGACTGCAGCCACTGGTTAATGCAGCCACTGGTTACTGCAGCCACTGGTTAATGCAGCCACTGGTGACTGCAGCCACTGGTTGCTGCAGCCACTGGTTGCTGCAGCCACTGGTTGCTGCAGCCACTGGTTACTGCAGCCACTGGTGACTGCAGCCACTGGTTACTGCAGCCACTGGTTACTGCAGCCACTGGTGACTGCAGCCACTGGTTACTGCAGCTGATTACTGCAGCCACTGGTTACTGCAGCCACTGGTTACTGCAGCCACTGGTTACTGCAGCCACTGGTGACTGCAGCCACTGGTTACTGCAGCCACTGGTGACTGCAGCCACTGGTGACTGCAGCCACTGGTGAATGCAGCCACTGGTGACTGCAGCTGGTTACTGCAGCCACTGGTTACTGCAGCCACTGGTTACTGCAGCCACTGGTTGCTGCAGCCACTGGTTGCTGCAGCCACTGGTTGCTGCAGCCACTGGTTACTGCAGCCACTGGTGACTGCAGCCACTGGTGACTGCAGCCACTGGTTACTGCAGCCACTGGTGACTGCAGCTGGTTACTGCAGCCACTGGTTACTGCAGCCACTGGTTAATGCAGCCACTGGTTACTGCAGCCACTGGTGGCTGCAGCCACTGGTGACTGCAGCCACTGGTTACTGCAGCCACTGGTTACTGCAGCCACTGGTTACTGCAGCCACTGGTTACTGCAGCCACTGGTTAATGCAGCCACTGGTTACTGCAGCCACTGGTTAATGCAGCCACTGGTTACTGCAGCCACTGGTTACTGCAGCCACTGGTTACTGCAGCCACTGGTTACTGCAGCCACTGGTTACTGCAGCCACTGATTACTGCAGCCACTGGTTACTGCAGCCACTGGGAAAGCGTCATTTTCATTGTACAAGCTACAGTTCAAGGGCAATAGGCCAACACAAAGCAGAATGGTAGATTTGATTCATTAGACTGCTGAAAGTGTGAACAAACATAATATGTTTGTTCATATTATGTTATAGTTTGTGAAAATAAAAGTGCTCAACTGCTTATTGATGCAGAATGTCTAAAAACACAAAAAATTCAGAGGCCATTATATAGCAATTATATGCAATATTCATATACTGTGTTGCCCTATATAGTCGTACAGATAGTAGCAGGTTCTCAAACATGTTCCTGTTGAGAACAGCCTAGGACAGTGGTTTTCAAACTTTTTGACACCAGGGACCACCATTTATTCAGGTTTTGAGCCACGGACCACCATTTGAGTACATTTTAGCCCCAAAGAACCTAAAACTAAAGAATTCTTTTGGTTTTGTTCACAATTCCAGTCTGGATTTTGCAAACAAAACAGTGTAAACTTTTTAATTATAAGCGGTGCTAATTCAGATAAATATTTTAACTCTTGAGAGTGTAAAAATGAAACCAAATGGACCCGCAAGGGTCCATTTGGTTTCATTTTTACACTCTCAAGAGTTACATCTGGCTAGCCAACTTTCCATCATTTAGCCTGGGGACCACCTGGAACCTTCTCAGGGACCCCTGGCCTAGGAGATTACAGTGGAGAGCATGAAAGCTATGATGAGAATTATATGCAGTTATTAGTTGTTATTATTAGTTGGGGTATTAGTTGGGGTTTGGTTAAGGTTATGGTTAGGTAACCCTTTGCACTCTCTCTCTCTCTCGCAGGCTGATGCCCTCCTCCTCACATGAACAGAGAACTTAACACCATAATCATTAGACTTGTACCAAAACACACATTCCTTCACAAAGGGAAACTGAGAAGTACATGAGCTGTCAACTACTGGTGTAATCAAACACCCCTGCTTTGAAAATATGTATTTCTATATTCTACTGTAGCAGATGCCCTAAGTCCTACTAGTACATACTGTACATGCTAGGGTCTATTTGGTTCACATGTATATCCTCTCAGGAAAATTTAGAAAATGGGTGGAATTCCCCTTTAATTCATGAAAAAAAAAGTAGAATAATTTTACTCATATTTTACTCTGATAAACATCTGCTTATCTCTTCTAATGGAATATACCCTAGCATGGAATTGTGATTTGTTTGTGGAAAGAAAAACATTGCTTAATAACACACTGCAACAGCTTTCACTAAACTTTGGGACAATATCGTGCGTGTGTGTGTGTGCGTTCTGGTTTCACGCACCATATTCACATTGTCCAGAATAGTCTTGGGTTATATACTGGTATTACTGTTTACCACGATATTGGAAATCAATATCGAGTAATATCGTTGGTTTTATAAAAAATACCGAATATCGTCAAATAGCGACACTATAGTGTATTGTATTAAAGTATGAGCGATGATGATGATGCTCAATTATTACAGGACTTAGGTTAGCTTTGTAATAATATTACATCATAAAGATTACACAGACTTTTAGTTTTAACTGTCTTATATGTAGCTCTTAGCTCTGACTTAGCTGCAGCCACTGGTGACTGCAGCCACTGGTGACTGCAGCTGATTACTGCAGCCACTGGTGACTGCAGCCACTGGAAAAATGCACAATTTTGCGCTGGCTATACTGTGGCATTTCCTCCATGTTTGTTATCCAACCTGCAACAGCTTTCACTAAACTTTGGGACAATATCGTTGCATCTCTGTATGTATTTATAGTTTCGATTTAACGAATGGCAACCTGGAACCTGGAACCCTCTCAGGGACCACTGGTGGTCCCCGGACCACTTGTTGAAAACCCCTGCACTATGAGACGAGGTGCAGAGATGGAGCTTTAACTGATGCTCGCAATTATCAGTGCACGCACGCACACACACACACACACACACACACGCGCACACGCACACACACACACACACACACACACGCACGGCAGTCTGTTTATTTACAACAGGTTGATTGATTGTAAATTAAAACTGGTTCTTGATTAGCTGTGTGTGTGTGTGTGTGTGTGTGTGTGTGTGTGTGTGTGTGTGTGTGTGTGTGTGTGTGTGTGTGTGTGTGCGTGTGTGTGTTGATTGGTTGTAATGTTTAACACATGGCTTCAAATGACTGACAGACGCGCGCACACACACACACACACACACACACACACACACACACACACACACACACACACACACACACACACACACACACACACACACACAACACACACACACACACACACACACACACACACACACACACACACACACACACACACGTGGACGGGGACCTCATGGTGAAATGTAGAAAATCAAAAATCAAGACATTATGAATCATGTCACAGGAATCAAGGTAGATTGATGCCCAGTGTGTTTGGGTGTGGAATTCTCCTTTATCCGTTCCGTCTGATCCAGGTGCGGATCTAGGCATGGGGGGGGGGGGGGGGGGGGGGGGGGGCAATGCCCCCACTAAATGCCCAGTCTTCCCCCCCAAACACAATGCCATGCAAAACAACCCAAGATATTTCAAATTAAAGTGCTTCTATTTAAAATGATGTGAAACACTACTACTCCTACTAACTAACTACAGCTGTGTCACCACTAAACCAACAGCATTTCATCATTGAAAACAGAAAACTCTCTGAGTCAGACCTTTAGCTTTATGCATGCTGCGTGTCTGTTGCAACTTCAACAACAACTGATGTTATTATTGATGCTTTACTTGACTAATAAAAGTCCTGGAACTGAAAATGGTATGGGTGTGGCTTCATCGCCCATGGCGCCCCCTCCTGGCTCCTAAACGATGGATTGAACTTCCCACTGCACCAAATGGGGTCCATTTGGTTTCATGTTTACACTCTCAAGAGTTAAAATATTCATCATGTGAATTATCCCAAGTCTACACAACTAGAGAATGTAGAAGATTAATGGTCATTTTGATCTGTATGTTGGACTGTTTGGGTTCCCCAAATCCAGCCTGGAATTGTGGACAAAAAGCAAAATAAATCTTTAGTTTTGGGGTCTGTGGGGCTAAAATGTCCTCAAATGGTGGTCCTCTGTGGCTCAAATGCTGAATAAATAGTGGTCCCTGGTATGAAAAAGGTTGAAAACCACTGATATGTAAGTGTGAATGCTGTAGGTTGTGTAACACACTGTAGCAGCCCTGGTTTCATATGGATATAAACAGGGGCGGATGTAACAGGTCCCATTTGGGGGGGGGGGGGGGGGCAAGAGAACATGTTGGAGGGGCAAGAGAAAATGGTATGGGGGTGGCTTCATCGCCCGTGTCGCTTCGCACCACGGGCGATGACACTGCGCCCATACCATTTTCAGTTCCAGGACTTTTATTAGTCAAGTAAAGCATCAATAATAACATCAGTTGTTGTTGAAGTTGCAACAGACACGCAGCATGCATAAAGCTAAAGGTCTGACTCAGAGAGTTTTCTGTTTTCAATGATGAAATGCTGTTGGTTTAGTGGTGACACAGCTGTAGTTAGTTAGTAGCAGTAGTAGTGTTTCACATCATTTTAAATAGAAGCACTTTAATTTGAAATATCTTGGGTTGTTTTGCATGCCATCGTGTTTGGTGGGGCAGACTGGTATTTAGGGGGGCATTTAGGGGGCCCCCCCCCCCCCCCCCCATGCCCATGCCTAGATCCGCCCTGGATATAAATCTGACACACATGGAAACATGTGAACAGTTTACATTCAAACATCCATTTATTCATCCATGGTGTAATTCAATCACTTTATTTACAATGAAGGCTTTGTTGGAGACACTCCACACCCCCCCACCCTGTCTGTCTGTCTGTCTGTCTCTCTGTCTCTCTCTCTCTCTCTCTCCCTGCACACACTCACACACAAACTCCACCTCTCTCTCTGTCTCTTTCTTTCTCTCTCTCTCTAACACATGCACACACTCTCTCTCTCTCTCTCTCTCTCCTCCTCTCTCCCTCTCTCCCTCTCTCCCTCTCTCTCTCTCTCTCTCTCTCTCTCTAACACGCACATGCGTACACCTCTCTCTCTCTCTCTCTCTCTCTCTCTCTCTCTCTCTCTCTCTCTCTCTCTCTCTCTCTCTCTCTCTCTCTCTCTCTCTCGGCCCCTCCCACACACAGCGTGACATCATCACTCCAGACATCCAATCAGACTGCAGCCCATCCGTCAGTGTCACAGCCCTGGCCAATCAGCGGGCGTTATGCTAATGACCATCCAACCAATGACAGAGCAGAACACTCTGTCATGTGACCCGGCACCACTACCAGTGTGTCTGTGGTCAAAGTGTGGTCCAGGGACCCCCAGGGGTCAGGGTTCATGAAACCAGTGGTCCCTCAGAGCATCACAACCTCTGAGAGAACAGAGTGCAAATAAAAGGCTTCCTTTTTAGCTCAACAGTTCAACAGGTGGTCCGGGGACCACCAGTGGTCCCTGAGAGGGTTCCAGGTGGTCCCCAGGATAAATGATGGAAAGTTGGTTAACCAGATGTAACTCTTGAGAGTGTAAAAAAAATGAAACCAAATGTTTCATTTTTACACTCTCAAGAGTTAAAATATTCATCATCTGAATTAGCACTACTTAATTAAGAAGTCTACACTGCTTTGTTTGCAAAATACAGCCTGGAATTGTGGACAAAACCAAAAGAATTCTTTAATTTTAGGTCAAAATTATGGTCAATTTACTTTGGTCATCTAGATCATAGAAATATTGCACTTGGTGTGACATAAAGGAAAATAAATCAGAGCGAATATCATTATACAGTTCACAGTGCAAAAGCACATGGGCCTCGGACTCAACGCAGTTACTGCTGCATAAGGTACAGAGACTGCTATCTGCTGGGGTGTTTGTATATCTGCTGTTTCTAAGGCTAGAGGAGCCACCCCACATCTGAACTTAGTGAAAGCAGTATATCTGTTTCTAATGCTAGAGGAGCCACCCCACATCTGAACTTAGTGAAAGCAGTATATCTGCTGTTTCTAAGGCTAGAGGAGCCACGTACCCCACATCTGAACTTAGTGAAAGCAGTATATCTGTTTCTAAGGCTAGAGGAGCCACCCCACATCTGAACTTAGTGAAAGCAGTATATCTGTTTCTAAGGCTAGAGGAGCCACCCCACATCTGAACTTAGTGAAAGCAGTATATCTGCTGTTTCTAAGGCTAGAGGAGCCACCCCACATCTGAACTTAGTGAAAGCAGTATATCTGTTTCTAAGGCTAGAGGAGCCACCCCACATCTGAACTTAGTGAAAGCAGTATATCTGTTTCTAAGGCTAGAGGAGCCACCCCACATCTGAACTTAGTGAAAGCAGTATATCTGCTGTTTCTAATGCTAGAGGAGCCACGTACCCCACATCTGAACTTAGTGAAAGCAGTATATCTGTTTCTAAGGCTAGAGGAGCCACCCCACATCTGAACTTAGTGAAAGCAGTATATCTGTTTCTAAGGCTAGAGGAGCCACCCCACATCTGAACTTAGTGAAAGCAGTATATCTGCTGTTTCTAAGGCTAGAGGAGCCACCCCACATCTGAACTTAGTGAAAGCAGTATATCTGCTGTTTCTAATGCTAGAGGAGCCACGTACCCCACATCTGAACTTAGTGAAAGCAGCATATCTGTTTCTAAGGCTAGAGGAGCCACCCCACATCTGAACTTAGTGAAAGCAGTATATCTGTTTCTAAGGCTAGAGGAGCCACCCCACATCTGAACTTAGTGAAAGCAGTATATCTGTTTCTAAGGCTAGAGGAGCCACCCCACATCTGAACTTAGTGAAAGCAGTATATCTGCTGTTTCTAAGGCTAGAGGAGCCACCCCACATCTGAACTTAGCGAGACACTCCTATACTGCCTGGACATGATACATTGTACATATGGTTCCAGGGCCTTACCCGTTGTGAATATATGAGCACCAAATGATGTACTCACTGTATGGGTAATGTGAATCCTTCATCACATTATGTGATGAAGGATTTGATGAAGGATTGCTTTAATGCACACGCACAGACACTGCAATGGCCAGTCATAAAGTGTGTGTGTGTGTGTGTGTGTGTGTGTGTGTGTGTGTGTGTGTGTGTGTGTGTGTGTGTGTGTGTGTGTGTGTGTGTGTGTGTGTTTTGGTATTTGCATTGCCCCCTGTGGCCGAAAAGGGAATTGCCAATGTTAAGCGAATGGGGAAATTTAATTCACCAATAAATTCATTATTAATCAACAATTTGTTAATTTGAAAAAAGGGCTTCCTCAGTCTCTTCCTAATGTTATGGTCAATGACTGTGTGAAAAAACATAGTGATCGGTGCAGCCAGTGATGAGTTATGCTCGCTTCAGACATTCAGACAGACAACTAATTATAGTATTGATGGTTCCAGAGCTTGACACTAACACTTGCCCGCTTGCCCGGGGCAAGTAAAAAAATGGTGGGGCAAGTGATGACTGCTACATGCTTGCCCGATCGGGCAAGTGTGCAACTTAGTGCACTATAACACAACACAAGATAAATTTGTGCTTTCTAGATATCCACAATTCCAGGGGCCTATTTCACGAAAGGTGGATTAGGGGAAAAGCCAGGATTTAACTGATATCCCGGTTTATTATATCCTGGATTAGCGTTCATTCGGTTTCATGAAAACTGGTTAATCTTGCCAGATTAACTTGACCAGTTAACCTGGATATGTTGAGGCTTGATTTGGTTTCATGAAAGCAATGCCACCTTAGTTCCCATGGAAACTAATGCTATGCACTTAGCCTGCTCCGGACCAGGCTAACAGTCAGGTTTAACCTAATCCTCATGTCTTTGCTGTTTATTAGGCCAATCCAATGACTTTTTACACACGTTATTTCAACACCTGTGGTTGTATATGGACTCAACTTGATTAGCTCCACAGGGGTGCACTTCTGTGTGGAGTAGGGTTGCCAACCGTTCCGTATAATACGGAATCGTTCCTTAATTGAACACTAAATGATGCGTTCCGTATTGAATCGATACGGAACGCGGTTTGTTACGTATTTCCCTAAATGCCTCCTGTGCGATCCGTCGCACAAACATCAACACTGAATTTAACAGTAGTGGTATCCATAGTAGTGAACAAAATAAAGCAGGAGGTATATTTAAGACAGCACAATTGCTCTGTGGCGAGTGCACACTGGACTTCTCACGAGCAGAAACCAAACCAAAACGTGGCTGAAGATCTGCATGTGTGTGCGCGGTGCGCTGGTATCGCTGCTGCTCTGTGTGCCAAATCCTGCCGTGCCCAGAGCCATAGAGTAAGAGAGTTCCACAAACTCCCAGAGCCATATAGTAAGAGAGTTATGCAAACCCCCCACAACAACTGTCACAGACTCAGTTTTCATGAATGAAACTGCACCCAGAGATCGATTTGGTATGCTTATATCTTTTTACAAATGTTAAGTACTATTTATTTTTTCCTGCCTAAAGCTGCTGATGTGGGTATATGCCTATAGCCAGGCTATTTCAGTATATGGTTGACGATTTATTAGTAAAGTCTAATAAATGTGTGCGTATTCAATACAAATTGTGCCCATTAAAAAAAACTTCTTTAAAATCGGGATTCTTAATCTTATAAAGAGAATGGACTACTTGTTCATAATTAACAATTATACAGCACAATAGGCCTACTGGCCTATTCTTACTTACTGACCACAGTAAACAGGCCTTAACTGACCCCAAAGGGTAATATGGTATGTGAAATCATCCCTCCATCTTTAACCGCTTATCCGTAGTTGGGTCACAGGGCAACAGCTCCACCAGAAAACCACTTTCCTAACCTAATAACCGCGCTGCTTCGCCGCGTGGTCGTAGAAGTGTTCCTTATTCCAAGATCTCAGAGTTGGCAACCCTAGTGTGGAGGGACCCCCACCCGTGCAGTCGTAGATTTTAATTTTTTATGTTTAAAAATAATAGCAACACAGAAGTGATTTATCCACCTTCACTTACATTTAGGCTAACATTGAGGCTGCAGGCACTTACCATTCTGTAGTATGTTTTTGTGCTTTATTTCACATTGCTTTCATGTTATACCCCTCGTGCTTGTTCTGTATATCAAAAGTTAATATTAAATACTGAACAGTCTACCAAAATGTGATGGATAGATAGATCAGAGGTTTTCATCGAGTGGTCCGGGGACCACCAGTGGTCCATGAGAGGATGTGAGAGAGAGAGAGAGAGAGAGAGAGAGAGAGAGAGAGAGAGAGAGAGAGAGAGAGAGAGAGAGAGACGCATAATAGCATATAGGCCTACCTTATTTAGGCTACACACTTCGTTCGGGGAGCACAATGCAATCAGTGAACTATTTCAGCTTATAGCCCGATATAGCCGCGTTTTAAACAGCAGCTCACCCTCCCCATTTCGGAGATATGATATCATGAATATGGTCTTCAACTTTTATTTTTGACAACTTATGCAACTTCTTGCAAAATATTGCCATTGATCGGATCCGATCGCCATGCCATGTCCCTGGCCTTATTAATCGCGCTCGTATTGTCCTTTATTAATGATCGCCTTCGAGATCATCATCAGCTGCTGCTGCGTTTCTGCCGTGAAAGCCACGGCCATAGAAATATATAAGAAGCCTTTCTTATATAACTGCGTTTCTGCCGTGAAAGCCACGGCCATAGATATATATAAGAAGCCTTTCTTATATATATCTATGGGCTCGGCGCTTGCTGGTGTCGCACATGATTGGTCACGCTCAATGAATCTACAATCCTCATCAAGGCTTTTCAAGCAGTACGTGCACGAGCCAGCAAGCGAGGCTATATGATCGTGGCTCGTTAAATCCGCACATTTTGAGCCTCGCTTGGCTTTGGTGGAACAGAATGAACCAGGCTCTAAAGACCAGGATATAAAAAGCGTGGATTTGGCTTAAATCCCCGATTTTCTAATCCACCTTTCGTGAAATACCCCCCAGGCTGGATTTGGGTTACAAAACAAACAAATTAACATCAAAATGGCCATTAATCTTCTACAGTGTAGACCTGGGCTAATTAAGATGATGAATTTTAACTCTTGAGAGTGTAAAATGAAACCAAATGGACGCGCAAGGGTCCATTTGGTTTCATTTTTACATTCTCAAGAGTTACATCTGGTTAACCACTTAACTGGGGACCACCTGGAACCTGGGGGGCAAGTGACCATGACCTGAGGGCAAGTAGAACCTGACTTGCCCGATGGGCAAGTGCCTCGGAGACCTTAGTGTCAACCCCTGGGTTCTGTTTCAAATGTGTTCTTAAAAAAGGCAATAGGTGCGTAATTTGTTTCCCTCAGGTTTATTAATTAGTTCAAGCCACTTCTCCTCATCTGCCCTCTCAACCGCCTGGTCAAGGCTCTGTAGGCTCTTCAGAGTCTAGAATTTCGGTGTCCACCGCGAGCACCGCTCAGAGCACCGCGACCACCGCTATTTCATAGACCACTAGCAGCACCTCGCCCTCCCTCCCCTGTTCTCCTCGCGTCCATTGTTGTTTATTTTCCCCTCTGCTTTTCTCTCTACCTTCCTCAATTATAATAATTCTGCTGCTTTTATGTTTATTTCGTATTCTATTTATGTCATTGTGTCTATCATTGAATCCCTTCGTTCTCAATTCTCATCCTGGCCGTCGTGCTGTGGTGTGTCGCGGTGGTCGCGGTGGGCACCGAAAATCTATCTCCGAATAGACCTTATGTCACCCCTTGAGAGAACAATGTCTGTATTGGCCAGATGAGATAAGTGCAGAGAGCCAAAGAATCTTCTAACTGTATTAAGCATAATTCTTCACATTTCTAGTCTGGTTTGCCAACAGGAATACACGTTTACATAGTCTGTCGGTGGGCATACCACAAAACCGCCAGTGTTGGGACATGTGCACTATGTAACTTAATATATTACATAATATATTACCAAAATGCAGTAACTTGTAATATAAATATATTACATAACAAAAACAATCTAATATATTATACTTTTCTTTCTGCATTACTGCATTACTTTCAATATTACTTTCTGTCAATCTGTCTCGTTGCAAGTGTTCTTGTGAAATTATCTTGACAACTGCAGAAGTTAAATAATTACTTATTTTCATCATTTGTCATCAAATTATTTATGCAGGAGAGACGTTTTTTCAAATTTATTTCATATGGTTTTGGCCAGATATCCAAGTGCGCTTGCTTTATTGTAGGTATGCCACTGGCCTACGCAATATTTGATTAATAGTGACACTAAATATTTAATTATATATGTTTTACAACATTTTTCTTTTAAGTAATATGTAATAGTAATACTAATACATTACACTTGCTCAGACAGTAATATTGTAATATAATATGTAAGGGATAACACCCGACGAGGTGGTGATTTGTTTCCTATTAACTCATTGACCGCGATCGGATCTTCTTTGTTTCCTCTCCATTGCCGCGGCTCAAACCAGTTCGATCGGTAAAAAAGCCCTTATTTTGAAGCTCAGATCTCCTAAACAGGATGTGCTGTTTCTGTTATGCTGTGTCTGTTGTCTTGCCTAATCGATCATCTGGCGATGTACCCAAAAACATCCGGCTCACAAGTCAGGAAGAGCTGTGTAGCCCTGGCTGCTTAACCCATGCGCCAGCGACATTGAGGGGGCAAACCGGAGGAGAGCCGTTTGAATGCATTGGGTTGAATGCATGTCAATGGGACGGAAAAAAAAAAAAAGTTGTCCCCAATTCTGTCCAAATGAAAGTCAGCAACGGGATCTTCATCAGACGATGCGCTCGGACTAATAGTTGGATTAAAGAATGAAATCTACATCTCGTCGTGATACGAGCCGTCGTCGTGACCGGCGGGAGTAATCTAACGGGAAGTCCACGAGCAGCTCGAGAACGGCGCTTTAAGAATTAACTGACCGAGGCGCAGCCGAGGTCAGTTAGTTAGGAAACAAATCACCGCCTCGAAGGGTGTTATCCCGCTTATTACATGGCTTACGTCAGTGGTTTTCAACGCCCGAGGACCACCAGTGGTCCTTGAGAGGGTGACGGCAACGGCATGTAAACCACCAAATACGTAGCTGCTAACCAAATGGACCCGCTAACGGCGTGCTGGAACTAAATGCGGAAGCGCGCCGCGGGCTTACGTCAGTGGTTTTCAACGTCCGAGGATTACCAGTGGTCCTTGAGAAGGTGACGACAACGGCATGTAAACAACCAAATACGTAGCTAACCAAATGGACCCGCTAACGGCGTGCTGGAACTAAATGCGGAAGCGCAGCGCGGATTGATATGAACACAGCTGTTTGCACTTTGGGGAACTTGTTTATGCAGCGGTCAATAATGGCGAGGAGCGGTGATTATAGTGTATTATGTGACCGCTCACATGACCAGAACGCTGGCTTCTGATTGGAGCATTCATTCAAGGCATGTAATAAATTGCTTTAAAATGAAGGTAATAATTAGGCTAATAAGTAATATATTAAAGGTGGGATAGGCAACATCTTCATGAAAGCTAACCTGAAGCTAATCCTAACAATTCGCTAAAAATGAGTAAAGAAATGGAAAACGAAAAATAAAAACTATATATTTCTCTATTGTGACTTTTTTCAAAAATGTCAACAAATATGCTAAAATAATATTTGAAATATTATTTCGATCATGTGACGGACCGTCACTGTTTACCTTTTTTAATATGGGTTTCTATGGCTCCATTATATATGAATGGAGTCGCATCATCCAATGAGGTTGCACGATTCAGGGTTGCCAGTATCGTGCCTCGCCCTACAGCAAGTAGTCAAAGCATGCCTTCTCAACAGCAGACCACGACTTCCCAGCCAAAAAACACCAAAGTGGTGGTGGTGGTCGTGATGGAATGAAAGGTGTGCCGCCGTTGTACCGTGTCGTGCGCTGTTTCGTGGTGGTGGTGATAGAATGAAGCGGTCCGCGGCGTGCGCCGCCGTTGTACTGTGTTGTCAGTTCCGCCTCCTCCTGCGGTGTCGGCGGTGTTTTACTCTTTCTATAAACCAGTGGTTTTCATCTAGTGGTCCTTGGGGGGATTCCAGGCGGTCCCCAGTTAAATCATGGACAGTTGGAAACCAAATGGACCCTTTTAGATCTCAGATCATAAAATGAAACCAAATGCACCCACAGGGTCCATTTGGTTTCCTAATAACTTTACCTTCCTTTGTTTTATTTGGTATTATTATCGCCTCCTCCTGCCGTGTCGGCTTGTCCTTTTTCTCTTTCTATAAACCATACGGTTTTCATCCAGTGGTGCGGGAACCACCAGTGGTTCTTGAGGGGATCCCAGGTGGTCCCCAGCTAAATCATGGACAGTTGGTAACCAAATGGACCCTTTTAGATCTGAGATCGTAAAATGAAACCAAATGCACCCGCAGGGTCCATTTGGTTTCCTAATAACTTTATTTGGTGTTATGTATTTTTACAGAGCGCATCATCACTTACTATGAGCCGTCTCTGTAGGTGTCCCCAATTTGAAGAAGTCATTATGTCCCTCGATGTAGCCTAATCCAGACTGGATATAATCCAAACGACTCGTCAAAATTATCTTCCGTTATCCATTTTACCGATTGCTTGACTGACTGACTGACTGACTGACTGACTGACTGACTGACTGACTGCAAATCCATGTTAGATTTCTTCCAGTTGTATCCATGCCATTGTCCAGATATAGTATCCGTTCTTTTATCTGATTATGCCAACCATTCCTATACAAACTATTATATAGGCCTACAACGATAACTTCATGTGGTCTTTTTGCCTAAAACGGCTTTGTTTATACTTTCACTTTCCTGCTTCATCGATGATCGATGTGAAATGCGTCAAGCCCATATAGGCCTACAAGCGCCATCTAGTGGCCTTAAAAGCCCTGCATTATAAAAGAGGATTTAGGGTAGAAAAGTACAGTATAGTATAGTATAGTATAGTATAGTATAGTATAGTATAGTATAGTATAGTATAGTATAGTATAGTATAGTATAGTATACTATAGTATAGTATAGTATAGTATAGTATAGTATAGTATAGTATAGTATAGTATAGTATAGTATAGTATAGTATAGTATAGTATTAGTATAAATATAGTATAGCATAGTATAGATTCTATGCTACAGTTACTGTAGCATAGAATCTATACTATGCTATACTATATTTATAGGGGTTTTCAACAGGTGGTCCGGGGACCACCAGTGGTCCTTGAGAGGGTTCCAGGTGGTCCCCAGGCTAAATGATGGAAAGTTGGTTAACCAGATGTAACTCTTGAGAGTGTGAAAATGAAACCAAATGGACCCGCCAAGGGTCCAGAATATTCATCATCTGAATTAGCACTATTTAATTAAGAAGTCTACACTGTTTTGTTTGCAGAATCCTGCCTGGAATTGTCAACAAAACCAAAAGCATTCTTTAGTTTTAGGTCTTTGGGGCCAAAATGTTGTGAAATGGTGGTCCGTGACTCAAATGCTGAATAAATGGTGGTCCCTGGTATCAAAAAGGTTGAAAACCCCTGCTATAGTATACAGGTATTTAAAGGGCAAAGCAAAGAAGTCAAAACGTTAGCTATTGTAATATTGTAACATTGTAGCCTAATATACAACCTCAAAAAGTAACCTAAAATGTAACCCATCCGCTGATTCTAATGCATATACAGTGTTGTAGTGGGACTTTTAGAAGTGAGGGGACGCCTCTTAAGGGGAATTCCACCCATTTTCATTTTTTTTCTGAGAGTGTACAAATGTGAACCAAGACAAAAAACCTAGGCCTACTTTTGCCCCAAAAATATTTTAGATGTGAGAAGTGGGGGGACGCCGTCTCCGCCGCATCCCCCCCCCCCCCCCCCCACTATATATATATATATATATATATATATATATATATATATATATATATATATATATATATATATATATATATATATATATATATATATATATATATATATATATATATATACACACACTATACCTCATCAGAGTCAATTGACATCTTTCTCAAAGTGAAGAGTAAAATTCAGGTCACACCGTCACTTTCCATTTCAGTGAAGCCGTCAAACCTGGCAACGTGGGAACTAGACGCAATGCAGCATTTCGACACTAAGTGTCGCCCTTGTTCATTTATACAAAATGTAAACATCAGTGAAATCCTGCCTATTGCACCTTTAATAAAGTAAAGTAATATTCCCAACACTGTCTGTCGGTGGGCATACCACAGAACCGTTGCCAGTTTTTAAAGATACAGGACCACTGATTTTGCCATGGCGTTTTCCATCCCATGTCGCCTTGTATGGCGGCATTGGGAGTGTATTTACCCACACCTAAATAGAAACGACATGCCCTATTAAAGACAGCATCAATACATGAATATCTCTTATAACCCCAGATAATAGAAACGGCATGCCCTATTAAAGACAGCATCAATACATGAATATCTCTTATAACCCCAGACAGACAGACGCAGCATACAACAGAATGGACAGGACTAACGATTCAAAACGTTTAGTAAAGCAGTTAAATGGGAGCCCTCCAAGAACTTTACATTTTGCAATGACTGCACCCAGAGCTCTATTCGCATGCAGAGCTAAATACTTAACACAGGGCTTGACACTAACACTTGCCCGCTTGCCCGGGGCAAGTAAAAAAAATGGTGGGGCAAGTGAAGACTGCTACCTGGTTGCCCGATCGGGCAAGTGTGCAACTTAGTGCACTATAACACAACACAAGATAAATTTGTCTTGAAGGCAGTCATTGCACTCTGCCTCTGTGTCTTTCACTGCTTTCTAGATATCCACAATTCCAGGCTGGATTTGGGAAACAAAACAGGCAAATTAACATAGAGATCAAAATGACCATTAATCTTCTACATTCTCTAGTTGTGTAGACCTGGGCTAATTAAGATGATGAATTTTAACTCTTGAGAGTGTAAAAATGAAACCAAATGGACCCGCAAGGGTCCATTTGGTTTCATTTTTACGTTCTCAAGGGTTACATCTGGTTAGACGTAGGGCAAGTAGAACCTGACTTGCACTTGCCCGATGGGCAAGTGCCTCGGAGACCTTAGTGTCAACCCCTGACATAAATAAATCCTTAATCCTAGTTACAGTAAAATCACTAAACCAGACAGAGTAGGTTTTCATGGGGGACAATTAGCCTAAATAATCAACCACTGACAGCCCTTTGGTTGACACACAGGTAACAAATGTAGTAATCTACAAGTTACAGGAAAATGTAGTTAAGCTATATGTAGCTTTATAGCTACTTGTAAGAAGTTACTGCCCATCACTGCACATAGTCTATAGCAAATCACAACAAACCCTAGAGCTGTTTTTCATCAAATCTGTCTGCAAGAAATGATCAGAATGGTGCACAGGAGCGCGCACGCGCGCACACTAGAGCATGACATTTTGACGGGACTCCCGTCGGGACACGTGATTCCCGCAGGAATCCCGCGGGACAGGATTAATAATTTTATAAATCCCGTGATCGGGACGGGACGTGAGTGAAAGTCCACGGGAGCGTGCAGGAGCGGGAGTAGTCAAACAGCGCTGGACTTATGGACTGGACTTTTTTTTAATAAAGTTTTAGATGAAGACAGTTTGCTTGCAAGCAGCTGTGCATGATTTTGTATCGCCGTGACGCCGTGATCTATAATAGTCTGACGGATTTGTTGTCCTCCTCCAGCATGCTAACGACGCTAACAGCTGGTTTAGGCTACTGACCATAGCGTTCTATATTGCGGGCAACATAATGCGATGCGACGGCATTGCGTCTCCCTTTATCCATTCCCAACCAAGTCTTTGATGGATTAACCGTTTACAGATAATAAATAGTGGGCCCTGGTGTCAAAAAGGTTGAAAACCCCTTGTCTAGAAAAGACAAACATTAAATAAAGGGCCATTTCACCCCTTTTGCAACCATGGCCTATTTTAATAATGTTTAGGATACAAGGAACCCTTTCTTTTTAGATATTTTAGTTCTGAATAGATGTTCATGAGGTCTACAGTCTATAGCGCCCCTCAATAACAACAGAAAACGTGTTTATTGTAAAAACAACAAAAAAAAAAAAAAACGGGAGCGGGACAGGAGTGGGAGTAATTTCGAGTGGGAGTGGGACAGTGTTGTTCTAGTCTGCGATTTTTAATTTTAGTTTCAGTCCACTTTTAATCACCGGTTTTAGTTTTTATCCTATTTAGTCTAACTCGTCCTTTTTTTATTTAGTCTAGTTTTAGTCGACGAAAAGTAAATCATTTTAGTTTTTATTTTAGTCCATGAAACCATGATTTTATTAGTTTAGTTTTAGTCGACTAAAACTATTGTCATTTTAGTCTAGTTTTAGTCTGACAATTTAGTCTCCAATTGGTTCCAATATATCATTTAACAGGGGATCTCCTGGAATTTCCTGAAGGACCCCTGGGATCCAGAGTGTGTACAAGTGGAACCAAATGGACCCGCTAGTATTCATTTGTTTCACAAAAAGGTCCCAAAAGAAAAATCACTGGAGAAACATTGTGAAACACAACTTGATGTCATCAAATTGTGTTTCAGCATGTTAATGATTTTTTTTTCAGACCTCCATTTCTAGGGAACACAGAATGGGGCGTTTTTTTTTTTTTTTTTATCATGTCCACACAACATCTCTAAGGTATAATAATGGCAATCCCCTTTAAATAGGCTAAACTAGCATTCCAACTGAATTTTGAAACCATAGTTTCCCCACCAGCAATGTGTAATATAATGTGTGTTCAATTCATTCAATGTCAAAACACGATCTCATGTTGTGGCCAAACTAAGTTGTGGGCAGGTCTGATCTATCTATTACAAGAGTTGCGACATTGATGGGGCAGAAAACAGCCTGGTCACGTGGTTCATGTACTCGCACGAGCCCATAGACTCCAATGCATTCCGTAACTTTCGGTTGTCCCTTTTTGTTGTCTCTTCAATAGAAGTCTATGTATGAGCATGATCCCATGAAGTGAACGGAGTTTGCGTAAATCGGTCTATAATCTATTCCGCTTTGCGTTGCTAACATTAAGCTAACACTGTCACTCAACAACACAACGTTGATGTAACGTTACATTCTACAACCAGCAGCAGACAGGCTGATTGCTTTATGCTAAATCCTGAGGTTTCTCTTCAGGTTTGTAATCTAGCTCTCATCTTCACTGGAAACGCTGTAGCCCCATCACTGTAAAATGATGGAGCTAAACAACAAGTTGCTTAACAACAAGAACAACAAGTGTGAGCATGCGGGTCCATTTGGTTTCATTTTTACGCTCTCAAAGAGATCAAGTCTCCACCAGTTAGCCGGGGACCACCTGGAACCCTCTCAAGGACTACTGGTGGTCCCCGTACCACTGCTAGTGCTGTATACGGGATTTTCGGCGAAGATGAGACGTCGCACAACGGCGCTAGTTGTGAACAAGCATAAAGTATTGTCCCTGTCCACATCGATTTAGCGAAAATATTTCCATAAATCTTCTCTTCTCTTTATCCCAATCCCGTGCAAAGCGTGCTGTTTTGTGTGAAAGGATTCGACCATAAAGTATGAGTAAAATCTCTGTCGCGTGTCTTATAGTTTTGTTAGTTGCAGAGCCTTCTTGGTGCTGCTGCTGCGCTCAGTGCGGAGCACCAGAAAGAGGAGGAGGAGGATTTGTGGAGGGAGGGTGTGTTCGGTTACAGCCACGCTGAAGTGATCACAATGCCTAGTATATACAAAGTGATAGGCGACTGTGCTCCCGGACAGCCCCGACGTGCACTTCCGAACACAACGTGACTTCATAGCAAAATACTCCGCAAAAAAGAGATACGATTAATATATTTCGTGTCGTCTTCGTTCGTGAACGAAAATGACAATAGATTTTAGATTAGTTTTTATTTTGTCAACTACATTTTCTTCTAGTATTTATTAGTCAACGAAATTGCATATTAATTTAGTCCCAGTTGTTGTTTATACACATGTTTTTCGTTTAGTCTAGTCTCGTTTTCGTCCCGTGAAAATGGTCGTTGACGAACACATTTCGTTTTAGTTTTCGTTGACGAGAACAACTATGGAGTGGGACAGGATCGGGAGCCATTCTACGGGAGTGGGACAGGACGGGATTTTTTCTGCAGGAGCGGGACAGGACAGGAGTGAAAATCCACTCCCGTGTCAGCCTCTAGCGCACACACACACACACACACACACACACACACACACACACACACACACACACACACACACACACACACACACACACACACACACACACACACACACACACACACACACACACACCACCAGGGGCGGATGTAACATGTCCCATTTGGGGGGGCAAGAGAACATGTTGGAGGGGCAAGAGAAAATGGTATGGGTGCGGCTTCATCGCCCGTGTCGCTTCGCGCCACGGGCGATGAAGCCGCACCCATACCATTTTCAGTTCAAGGACTTTTATTAGTCAAGTAAAGCATCAATAATAACATCAGTTGTTGTTGAAGTTGCAACAGACACGCAGCATGCATAAAGCTAAAGGTCTGACTCAGAGAGTTTTCTGTTTTCAATGATGAAATGCTGTTGGTTTAGTGGTGACACAGCTGTAGTTAGTTAGTAGCAGTAGTAGTGTTTCACATCATTTTAAATAGAAGCACTTTAATGTGAAATATCTTGGGTTGTTTTGCATGGCATCGTGTTTGGTGGGGCAGACTGGGCATTTAGGGGGGCATTGCCCCCCCATGCCCATGCCTAGATCCGCCCCAGACACACGCACACACACACACATGCACACGTGCACACGCACACACATGCTCAAGTTCTTCATATAAAATGCAAATGCAGCATTGCTCCAAAATAACAAGCCAAGTCCACTAACTATGACCACAGCCATCTAGCTCAGTGGTTTTCAACCTTTTTCATACCAGGGACCACCATTTAACCAGCATTTGAGCCACGGACCACCATTTGATGACAATTTCACCCAAAGACCTAAAACTAAAGAATTCTTTTGGTTTTCTCCTAGCCCTACATGTCTATGAATCCTATTCATAGACATACTTCGACTCCATCACTTGCTCTAACATTTAACTGTGGGCGCTCTTTGCGTGCTAATCATTCAATGTGCACTCACCCATTAAATGATTCCAAAGACGTGTGGTCTCATATAGTCCTCTACTTTCATATCCATGTTGTGGCGGAAAAACGTCTGCTTAGTCAAATATATCCACTTTTCACGAGACGCACACAGACATCTCTCCCTTCAGACAAAGGGATCATAATACCGGCTGCACCTGATCGCTGCAAACGTCATCATCACAAAAGGTTTGGGGAACACAATTGGCAGGTGGTGATGATGTTTGCGGCAATCGACAGGAAGTTTACGTGAATCTGTCCATCGATCATTCCGGGCCCCTTGCTTGATGAGACAGTCGCGTGTGTGGACGTCGTGAAAAGTGGATATATTTGACTAAGCAGACGTTTTCCGCCACAACTTTGACATGGATATGAAAGTAGAGGACTATATGAGACCACACGTCTTTGGAATCATTTAATGGGTGAGTGCACATTGAATGATTAGCACGCAAAGAGCGCCCACAGTTAAATGTTAGAGCAAGTGATGGAGTCGAAGTATGTCTATGAATAGGATTCATAGACATGTAGGGCTAGTTTTCTCCACAAATCCATTATTCCCGGCACAATTTTGCAAACAAATCAGTGTAAACTTCTTAATTAAGTGGTGCTAATTCAGATGGTGAATATTTTAACTCTTGAGAGTGTAAAAATAAAACCAAATGGACCCACAAGGGTCCATTTGGTTTCATTTTTACACTCTCAAAGAGTTACATCTGGTTAACCAACTTTCCATCATTTAGCCTGGGGACCACTGGTGGTCCCTGGACCACTGGTTGAATTAAAACCACTGCCCTATAGCATCACATCAGCACCAGAAGAGGGAAAGAAGGAGATCAGAAAAAATAGAGTTATAGGCCTAAATGTCGGCGACGGCGCACCATGAAGGGACATTACACAGCATAATTAAACAGACAGCCACAGTATAGTATAGACAGAGTTGCGACAACTCCGTTCACTTCATGGGGACAGTCCAATGGCGGCTCTGGTACATAGACTTCTATTTAGAATGGGACAGCAAATAGGGACAAGTCCTGGATCTGAAGTATGGGCAGAAATGCAACAGAATCCGCTTTAATGATCTTAATAAATCCCTTCATTTTAGATACATGCACGACAGTTGTCATACGTGTTGCACACATGCCTTAAAAGTTTTAACGAGCGGCGGCGCAAATAAGGCATAGTATTATGTTAAAAATTAAAACTATGCCTTATTTCCGCCGCCCCTCGTTGAAAACAACGTATTTCCAACTGCAGTTTGTCCCTGTTTAAGCTGCATGAACAGCAGCTCCAGCGGCTCAGTTTTCGGCCCCACAATGTCGCAACTCCGACACTAGATGGCTCTGTAAACAGAGCCTTAGAAATAGACAGAGTTGCGACATTGAGGGGACAGAAAATAGTCTGGTCACGTGGTTCTAGTACTCGCGCGAGCCCATAGGCTTCAATGCATTCAGTAACTTCCGGCTGTCACTATTTGTTGTCACTATCCAATACAAGTCTATGTAGAGGAGCCGCCATTGGACTGGCCCCATGAAGTGAACGGAGTTGTCGTAACTCTGTCTATTTCTAAGGCTCTGTCTGTAAATAAAACAAGGAGGTTTTGCCTCGTGCTTACCTTGTAGGAGCAGTAGTCTAGTGTATTCGTGGACTTTTCTTCAGATCCAGATCCGTTCTGGTTCTGGATGCACATAGTGGTCCACGGACCACCCATCCATCCTGACTCCTCAGACTAACTGGTTTCTAAGTTAACTTAAAGGAATGTAGTGTTCGTCTCTGTTTCTCCATCATGTGTGTTGGGTTGTTTATTTGTTTGTGTCGCCATTTTCACCGACCGTTGACCTCTAACCTGTGACCTGGAGCCAGGGGCGGATCTAGGAGGCATGGGGGGGGGGGGTGTGAAGGATGGCATGCATCCTTTAGCTTTATGCATGCTGCGTGTCTGTTGCAACTTCAACAACAACTGATGTTATTAGTGATGCTTTACTTCAGGGGTTTTCAACCTTTTTGACACCAGGGACCACCATTTATTCAGCATTTGAGCCACGGACCACCATTTGATGACATTTTAGCCCCAAAGACCTAAAACTAAAGAATTATTTTGGTTTTGTTCACAATTCCAGGCTGGATTTTGCCAACAAAACAGTGTAGACTTCTTGATTAAATAGTGCTAATTCAGATGATGAATATTTTAACTCTTGAGAGTGTGAAAATTTTTACATTCTCAAGAGTTACATCTGGTTAACCAACTTTCCATAATTTATCCTGGGGACCACCTGGAACCACCTCAAGGACCACTGGTGGTCCCCGGACCACCTGTTGAAAACCCCTGCTTTACTTGACTAATAATAAAAGTCCTGTAGGCCTAACTGAAAATGGTATGGGTGCGCTTCATCTTCATGAAGTCGCCCCCCATACCATTTTCACCTGCCCCTCCCAGTTGGGAAATGTTACATCCGCCCCTGCTTTTACCCGTGACCTGTAAGAGGTGATTTTGTGATTTTTGTTTATTTTGTTTATTTTTTTACACAATATCTTCATCAGCTGGCATAATGTATAAGGCAACATGGTGGTCCAGGGTAGAATGATGTCTAATTTCCTAATAGGCTTTTTAGAAAATGGTTAATATAAACATGATTATGCAGCTGATAAAACCAACTCGGGTCGTGACAAATCATGACACACAATATTAGCATAAAATATCTACCGGTAATTAACAAGAAGTAAAAAAAGAAAAAAACACATCAGGATACAACACTTTTTGTCAGATAATTAGAAATTATTTGGCTGTTCAAAAAGATTGTGCGCGTTGTCATGATTTCATAGAATAAAAATAAAGGCGTTTTGTTTTACTGACTTATTAAGAACGATCCTATGATGACTGAAGAGTAAGACTATTCACAAGTTACCAACAAATACCAACTAAAACAGGGGTTTTCAACCTTTTTGACTCCAGGGACCATCATTCATTCAGCATTTGGGCCGCGGACCACCACTTGCTTACATTTTCACACCAAAGACCTAAAATTGAATAATTATTTTGGTTTTGTCCACAATTCCAGGCTGTATTTTACCAACAAAACAGTGTAAACTTCTTGATTAAATAGTGCTAATTCAGATGATGAATATTTTAACTCTTGAGAGCGTAAAAATGAAACCAAATGGACCCACAAGGGTCCATTTGGTTTCATTTTCACGCTCTCAAGAGTTACATCTGGTTAACAAACTTTCCATCATTTATCCTGCATGGGGACCACCTGGGACCCTCTCAGGGACCACAGGTGGTCCCCGGACCACCTGTTGAAAACGCCTGCGCTATAGTGAAGCAGAACTAAAAGACAAAGTCATGTTGTGTTGATGCGCTCTGGAAATATAATGAAAAATATAGCTGCAAGCAGCAATAAACGTGACCAAGCAAGCAGCAATAAGGAGTCAGAACAATATGCAGAAGAAGGAACATATTTTTGAGAAATTATCTGAGGGGGGTGCTTTTGCCCGGGTCCATACAATAGTGAATGAATAAATGAAATGTAAAATTCCTACAGTAGCCTACAACCTGGCCTCCTACAACAAAACTGATAAAAGCTTGGACAATTACAGTACAATTCAAGTACAACTAGAAGAAATTGTGAAATAAATGTGATTGGACACTAGTTAACAACAGTTGTTTAAAGGTAGGGTAAGTGATTTGAAATTCATCGTGTAGTACCAGCCTGGTGCACTAGGGGCGCCTAACAGTAGCTACACTATGTGAACCTGCTGCTCGATCCTGATTGGAGGAGAATTTGCCACCAACTGGGGAACTTTTATTAGCTCCTCTGCTAACATGGGGGAGGGGGAAACTCCATACATGGTTTCCACACCTTATAATAGAGCATTTTAACAGAAAAAAAATTTTTTTTGGGTGATATCTGACAGAAGTGAAATCACTTCCCCTACCTTTAATGGCCACTTTGTTCAAGAAGTTAATCTAACATAATCTGGCACAATGTTTTAACCACTACACTGTTACATGAAATGATCAAGGCTTGTACAATGCAAAGCTTTCGTTGGGTAGGTTACTACTGGAAATCTAGAATGTCAGGGTATGACCTGGCCGGGAATCGAACCCCAGTCTCCCAGTCTCAGGGTAGACACTCTAACCATAAGGCCACTGCATTGGTGCCATTACCATTACATTGAGTTTTATCATCTCAATCACAAAGTGACATTTCCGTGAATGTCACTTTCATGATATGCGAGTGTAACTCAGTGCTATTGAGAAGTAGGCAGAAATGCATTGGACTCATAGTAAAAGCCCAGCTTGAATCCTTTTATGTTAGGTCTTTTTAAGTAATAGCAAATCATACACATTGCAGAGACTTTAATTGTTACTGTAAAATAATTCAAACCGGCTGTCATTTTACATCTCATCTTACTCACTTCAATGTGTTTCAGACACTAGACTATGATTTGTCACCGTTAGGCTCACTGTGACCACTGATCACGTGACTAACCAAATGTAACTGTGTACCCCATCATTGGCGCAACTCCGTCTCTAAATGGCTCTGGAGCGTTGCATTAAAATTGGATTTTAGATCAGCACGCAGCAGTGGATAAACAAAACACAAGACAAATCAGTTTATAAAGAAAACTGAAGCAATAGGACATGGGGGTGTGACAATCTGCCACATTCTGATGTGAAACTCTACATACAATATAAAAGTATACTGGTTTACAGCAGTACGTTTTTATGAAGTGTATCCTTTCAACAAACAACTACCCTTAATCAATGATTATCTATGATAAAAATGCTTCAAAACAAGAGCCTACACATCAATGTTAACAGTGAATGTGATTCATAAAATGACCAATGCCAGGCTGCATTATATATTTGATGGTCAAATGAATTATTTTCAAAGTAATTTAAACATTTCATTGATGAGCCATGCAAGTTCCATTGTAAAAGCAGTGAGGTGGCTAAAATGGAAACTCCAACATAAAAGAAGGACATCAAGAGAATGGCAAGGTTTAACGGTTTTTATTAACAACCACTCCAAAAGTATTAGATTACATTTGTACAAGGGCAGCATTGCTGGTTGAACTGGTAGGGATACTTAAGTAATCTGATTACTTGTAATGAATTATTTACATGATTACTTTACCAAACAAGGAGAACAAAGGAAGACCTGGAGATGCCGCAAACAGGAGGGGGGGCCCAGGCCACCCCTAGGGACGTCGAAGCTGTTCCCACCCCTCGCCCTAACTTAACAAATGAATCCTAAACCGAGAACTAAAACATAACGAAAACCAAGGCTGCGGCCATCTCCAGGCCAAACAGAAATAAACTAACTAAAGAGAACTGAAAACAAAGGCTAACAAGAACAGAGCTGGGCTGCTGAGCTGTTGTCTGGTCTGTCTGCCATCAGACTGAAGGAGCTGGCTTTTATGCAGGAGGAGGAGCATGGCTGATTGGGGAACTTGCTGCAGGTGCCAGCTGGGTGTGCCACACTGAGTGAGGGAGAGACAGAGGGAGTTAAGCACAGACACTGATTGACAGACAGAGTGTGTGTGTGTGTGTGTGTGTGTGTGTGTGTGTGTGTGTGTGTGTGTGTGTGTGTGTGTGTGTGTGTGTGTGTGTGTGTGTGTGTGTGTGTGTGTGTGTGTGCTGTCATGGCCACACGCAACAGGTCCACCAACAGGTCATGTAGGCTACACCCGTCTACACTGGAAGTGTAACAAAAACCCATATGAGTACATAAATCACAATATATCATAAAACATTCAAACATGAACATTTAAAAATGGCCGATCTACAAGCTCCTTGCTTAAAGGTAGGAGAAGTGATTTCACTTTTGTCAGATATCACCCAAAAAAATATTTTTTTCTGTTAAAATGCTCTATTATAAGGTGTGGAAACCACATATGGAGTTCCCCCCCCCCCACGTTAGCAGAGGAGCTAATAAACGTTCCCCAGGTCACCACAATTCTCCTCCAATCAGGAGAGAGCAGCAGGTTCACATAGTGTAGCTACTTTTGGGGGCCCCTAGTGCACCAGGCTGGTACTACACCATGAATTTCAAATCACTTCCCCTACCTTTAAAACATACCTCTGGTTAAGTGCAAGAAAACAAACAAAAGAGGCTCTTGAGCAGTACTGAGGCTTATGCAGAGGTCACCTGAAGAATACTGAACCACAGTGTAAAATTATACAAATAGTAAAGTGTCAATTAGAAATGGCTGATCTACAAGCTCCTTGTGCATAAACATACCTCCAGTTAAGTGCAAACAACCCAACAGGAGCTTGTCCCTCAGCGCCAGAACTAGGAGGAGAGCACCTGAGGAACAACAGGACCATTTACTACATACAATAATGTGAGTGATGGTTTAGCATAAAAAACACCTAATGCCTACCTTGCTCACTCAGTGCATGTTGACAGCAATAGGAGGACTGAATGACTAAGTCCCTGGCTTTATAGTGGGGGAGGGGCTGTCAGTGGCCACCTGCAAGTGGGTGAGTGTTTGGGGAGTGGCCACAGATCATTGTCTGCAGAGCCCTGGAAATAGACAGTTACGCCAACTCTGTTCACTTCATGGGGCCAGTCCGTCTACATAAACTTCTGTTGGATAGTGACAGCCGGAAGTTACTGAATGCATTGAAGCCTATGGGCTCGAGTATGAGAACCACGTGACCAGGCGGTTTTCTGACCCCTCAATGTCGCAACTCTTCTACTAGATGGCTCTGATTGTCTGGAGACAGGTCTCCCTGCTACATGCAACACACACACTAATATATATATATATATATATATATATATATATATATATATATATATATATATTATATATATATATATATATATATATATATATATATATATATATATATATATGGAAAACTGAGGGTTACAATTTATTGAATTAAAGTAGTAAGGTTACTGAACAGAAAATACAAAAAGCTAAGGGAAGGGACTGGTGGTGCCAGAAAAAGTTACAATCAACAACACACCTACCTAGAACCCCAACCCTCTAACCTACCGGGAATTACTCAAACAAACAATTCCTACTCTACCTTCAAAAAAAGGAAATTACAACATGTGGCACTCACCTCTAACCTGGTGTAAAAAACACGGGAGTTACCTACGTGTTGCAAAATGTACAGGGTACCCTGTCTTCCCTGTCCCTTCCCTGAAGAACTTAACTCAAAATGGGAAGGCTGAACTTAAATACTAGAACTACAAACAAAAGAAAGTACTCTGATTATAAACAGTACAGTACGGTACTTTAACAGTACTTTTACTGTGAGACTGTGGCTAGAGTAGGGCTTTACCGAATAGCCTCGTTTTTAACAACAAAGACTGGTTTTACAAAATGGCTGTGTTTAGGACAACTTCTAAGGACTACTACTTGACTTGTATTTGGACAAACTGGCAAAACTGGTATGCTTAGGACACTGAATGGTTTGGAGCTGCTGTCTGCTGGCAGGCTGGAAAGGGAGTGAGTGGAAGACAACAGGTGCCTTATATAGTCTGATGATGGAGGTGATTGGAGGAGACAGATGCGTGGTGGCCCAACGGTGCTGAGAGGTGGAGGAGTGGGCTGGTACTGGAGATGAGTGGGCTGGACCTGTGAGTATGATTGACAAACTGGAGAGAAGGAGAGGAGAGCAGAATATAGAGGGGAGGAACACATGCTGCCTGCACTGTCTGTCTGTCTGTTCCCCATAATAATACACGTAACAGCCCCCATTTGAGCAATTTGAGTAAGACTGGTTTTGCTGCTATTTGGCATCCCCCTCTACAAAACTGTAAAATATCAGAAGCATATTACGCTGCATGTGTAGATTAGGGGCATTAGAATCATTTTCACAAACGAGCAATTTTCATTGGCTCGTAAAAACATAATTTTTTCACTTAAAACAAAATCCACACCTATTTTCATATTCGTATGGCTCCAAAGTTCATGTGTAGGTCATTGTTATGCATTTTGATCAAAGATTGTAGGAGAACAGACATTTTAACTGTTTTACATATAATTCAAGATGGCGGTTCATCTAAAGGTCAGAGGTCAAAAGTCAGAATACAAAAGTTGTTCGGCATAAGCAGACGCATAAGTGAATATAAGTTACATTTCTGAGAGTCAAGCAGTTCATGAGTTATAAGTGTTTAAAGTTTGCAATTTCAGTTGAGTGCTATAGCGCCACCATTTGACCAGTGGTCACAGGCTTCGCATCATCACCGTTTGGCATCACCCTCTACCAGATTACCAATTTTCGCGAAAACCGACTGCACGGTTCAGCCAGAACAGCTATTTTTGGCGGAAGAAGAAGAAGGAGAAAAGCAGCAATATCAATTAAGTGACCAAGTCACTGCTTGGTCACTTAACAATTCAATTACTATAATGAGACACAAACATGTAAATTAATCCAGAAAAACATGAAGTCAGCAAAAAAAACAAAAACAACAACAACAACAACATATATTCAGTATATATTCAGCATATATTAGGCTACAAACAACTTTATTCATCAGTAACTTCATCCAGAAATAGGGAAAGTCAAAGTCAACAAAATGCCAGAAAATCCTTTTTGTTTTTGTAAAACAACAAACACATAAAACTAAAACATTTCAGTCTTTCTTTGGATTTCTAATTCTTCATCATTCTGCATCACTGACACAGAAAGAGATTTTTTCCAGAAAAAACTAGAATCTCGCGCCTGGGACTAGAATCTAGTGTCAGAAACTAGAATCTAGTGTCACAAACTAGAATCTAGTGTCAGAAACTGGAATCTAACTTCAGAAACTACAGGCTAGCAGTCTAGAATCTAGCATGAGGAACTAGAATCTAGCGTCAGAAAGTAGAATCTAGCATGAGGAGAGTCTAGCATCAGAAACTAGAATCTGATCAGGACACAATGGGTTAAATCAATACAATCTAATAACTCATATTATTAACATCATTATATTTAAATTACAGTCGTAACGTAAGGCGTCTCTTCATCAAAACTAGTCTGAAGCCAAAATACCAATTTAAATAAATTAAACACAGATTACATTATGATCATAACAGAAATTAACCTGTCAAAGTGTAGCGCAAAACGAATCAATACAAAATGTAAGGATATCATATATACCAGGGGTTTTCAACCTTTTTGACTCCAGGGACCACCAGTTATTCAGCATTTGAGCCACAGAGGACCACCATTTGATGACATTTTAGCCCCACAGACCCCAAAACTAAAGAATTATTTTTCTTTTTGTCCAACAATTCCAGGCTGGATTTGGGGAAACCAAACAGTCCAACATACAGATCAAAATGACCATTAATCTTCTACATTCTCTAGTTGTGTAGACTTGGGATAATTCACATGATGAATATTTTTACACTCTCAAGAGTTACGTCTGGTTAATCGACTTAGCTGGGGACCACTTGGAACCCTCTCAAGGATCACTGGTGGTCCCTGGACCACCTGTTGAAAACCCCTGATATATACCAACAATGAATGTTAAAATAATAAATCATATTCTCTCTACGCTGCCTATAGTGCATTTAAACTGGCCGTTTAGCATCTAATTATTAATGATCTGTCATTAACATAATATGATTAGTGTCATTAAACATTCTACAATGTATAATAATGTATAATGTAGGCCAACATTCTCTGCAGTGTGAGCTTGTAGATCTACTATGGATGTAATGAGTGGTAAGGCCATGTCTTAAAGGGGAATTCCACCCATTTTCATTTTTTTCCCGAGAGGGTACAAATGTGAACCAAATGGACCCTAGCGGGTCCATTTGGTTCCATTTGTACCCTCTCAGGAAAAAAGGAGTCTGAAAGAAAAATGATTAACATGGTGAAATACATCTTGATGATGTCATCAGATGTATTTCACCATGCTAAAAAAAAATCAGACCTCCATTTTTTAGGAAATACAGAATTGGGCATGGCGGAGGGAAGTAGGGGTGCTGGGGGGGCTTGAGCACCCCCTTTTTTCAGACACAGCCCCCCCTTGGACAGGAGGAGGAAAATACTAGTTATTTTAATCAAAACAGATTCCTGTTAATAGGCCTTATACATATGCTCTATCGTTGTATCAGAGGCTAAGGTACCTGTGTCAGTTAGCTCATGCATGTGGAGAGGGAAGATAGAAGACACTTTTCCGTGTGTAAATGCATGAAAACATGCATGCACAATGTGCATTCACACACATTTTAGTGTATGTAGTTATGTAGCAGAATCTAGTTTACTGAATATTTCGTGAAGATTTTTGTAAACCATGTTTTTTCTGTTCTATGAACCCTCTATGGAACATGAAAAAAGTGGTTTACATTTTTTATTTTTGCCCAGAAAATATTTACCCATAACATCCCATATAATGTAATAATTAAAAATATAATCATACTTTAAGAAGCACATGTGACATGTCAAACTAGGGGTTTTTCATGCTTCTGAATCCATCCCAAAAAACATTCCTTGGGTTAAAATTGACCATAGAGATCATGGAAAATGTGATGAGGTCAGCACATTTGGGCAAGTATCTATGGCCGTTTTTGGGTAAATATGGGTAAATATTTTCTGGGAAAAGATAAAAAATGTAAACCACTTTTTTCATGTTCCATACGGTTCATACAACAGAAAAAACATGGTTTACAAAAATCTTCACGAAATATTCACTTAAATACACAATGACATGGACTATTTTGCGTGTGTGCGCATCTTGCAGCACCCATAGTGAACGTCCAGCACCCCCTACTGTCAATGGGTGCAATTCTGAAAGCTGTGGTGTAGCCAGGTATGGTGTAAGTCTTCTCATTGGCTGCAGGGCAGCAAATCAGCTCTGGGGCCTCTGTAGTAGGCCAAAAGCCTATACCACCAGGCCTGGGCCTGGGCTTACCAAATAATTACCCAGAATAATTAAAATCTGCAATTCAAAAGGTCCAGAAATCACCTGAACCCCCCAATTAAAAATGTTACTGTACTGCCCTGCTTTGTTCATCATGAGTTGAAGCTCTTGATGTCTGGTTTTAATTATTATGGATAATTATTTGGTAGGCCCAGCCCAGGCCTGGTGGTATAGGCTTTTGGCCTAGCCCAAGGCCGCAGACCTGATTTGCTGCCATGCAGCCAATGAGCACGGACCCACACCTGATTTGCTGCCATGCAGCCAATGAGAGGACTTACACCATACTTGGCTACACCAAGGCGATTCAGAATTGCACCCAATATCTCCCCGCGGCCATAGAATTGGGGGAACTTTGTAATCATATCCACACACACAACATCTCTAAGGTATATTAATGACATATTAAAATGTTGAAAATGGGTGGAATTCCCCTTTAACGTGATCAGTGTGAGCTTGTAGATCTACTATGGCTGTAAGGCCATGTGTCCAATCACAGCCCTCCTTGGCGTCACCTGATCCTTTCTGCTCCCACAGATGCCTCAACTGGACAGAACGTTTCATGACCTTTTTTAGTCTCTTAAAGGTAGGGTCAGTGGTTTTCAACCTTTTTGATGCCAGGGACCACCATTTTTTCAGAATTTGAGCCACGGACCGCCACTTGAGGACATTTTAGCCCCACAGACCCCAAAACTAAAGATTTATTTTGCTTTTGTCCATCTTCTAGTTGTGTAGACTTGGGCTAATTCAGATGATGAATATTTTAACTCTTGAGAGCGTAAAAATGAAACCAAATGGACCCGCAAGGGTCCATTTGGTTTCATTTTTACGTTCTCAAGAGTTACATCTGGTTAACCAACTTAGCTGGGGACCACCTGGAACCCTCTCAGGGACCACTGGTGGTCCCCAGACCACCTGTTGAAAACCACTGTCTTAAGTGATAAAGTCAACATTTGTTTTTGTTTTTTTCTCATCATGTTGCCTGTTGATGTTGACATTGCTAGTTGATATTGCTCAAAATATGTGTGTATCACTAGGGCCATTACTCTCTTTAACTCTCTAAAAACCACCACCCATTACTGATGTATTCTTCCAAATCATGAAGGCCAAATGATAAAGGTTATTATTTAAGGTTACTATGTGTGTTCGTTTCAACTTCAAATGCAACGTAAATGTGTAACTTTGGTAAAGTTCAGAGCGTAACATTTTTCCATTCTCTCTCCTACGAGTTTTACTGACCAACATTTTTTTTGGCGTGAATTATTCCTTTAAAACAAGGAAGTAGTTTTTATTAATTACTATTTGACGACGAAACACATGTGGTCAAACCAAACCGTTTTCACCAATATAATATCCACAATAATAAGTTATATATCCCTTAAAAATCAACAGAAACCTCCACATTCTCACTATACACCTGTGACTAAATAAATGGTCTACCTCAGGGGTTTTCAACCTTTTTGACACCAGGGACCACCATTTATTCAGGATTTGAGCCACGGAGGAGGACCACCATTTGATGACATTTTAGCCCCACAGACCCCAAATCTAAAGATTTATTTTGCTTTTATTGTCCACAATTCTAGGCTGGATTTGGGGAAACAAAACAAGCAAAATGGCTAATTCAGATGATGAATATTTTAACTCTTGAGAGTGTAAAAATGAAACCAAATGGACCCGCAAGGGTCCATTTGGTTTCATTTTTGCGTTCTCAAGAGTTACATCTGGTTAAACAACTTAGCAGGGGACCACCTGGAACCCTCTCAGGGACCACTGGTGGTCCCCGGACCACTGGTTGAAAACCCCTGGTCTACCTTATGGACTGTGACATCGTTGAAAGGTATGCCGAGGCCTAATGCATAAGTTTACGCGTCTTAAGGCAGAAAATATCTCTATATAGCGTGTTTTAGAACGTATCATACTCAATCAGCTTGTTACCGTGTTTTATTGGGGATCGTCTATGGAAAAGCCTGAATTATTCTCTTTCTAGATACAACGGTTTTGTTTTGTATAAATCTACCGCAGACATTGGGTGCAATTCCCAATCGCTGTGGTGTAGCCAGGTATGGTGTAAGTCTTCTCATTGGCTGCATGGCAGCAAATCAGGTCTGGGGCCTTGGGGTAGGCCGAAAGCCTATACCACCAGCCCTGGGCCTGAGCTTACCAAATAATTACCCAGAATAATTAAAACCTGCAAGTCAAAAGGTCCAGAAATCACCTGACCCCCAATTAAAAATGTTACTGTACTCCCCGGCTTTGTTCATCATGAGTTGAAGCTCTTGATGACTGGTTTTAATTATTATGGATAATTATTTGGTAGGCCCAGGCCTGGTGGTATAGGCTTTCGGGCCTACCTCAAGGCCCCAGACCTGATTCGCTGCCATGCAGCCAATGAGAGGACTTACACCATACCTGGCTACACCACAGCGATTGGGAATTGCAACCATTATCCTCAAGAGCTGCTTTTTGTCAAGAATGGTTTGGGACTGGGAGCGCTCGTTAGATATCCCTCAACGGCCCAGGCATACACAGGAGGCATCAGGGCGCTGCTGTGGTAGAAAACGAGCGCTTCCAATCTCTGATCTCAAGATGGCCGCCGTCACACACGTTCCAGAGCGGTCCATTGGATGTTTGAAGATGGGGGTGTTCTAGACCGGTCCATTGGATGGTAGAAGACGGGGGTGTTCCAGACCGGTCCATTTGTAGAAGACGGGGGTGTTTAGACCGGTCCATTGGATGGTAGAAGACGGGGGTGTTCCAGACCGGTCCATTTGTAGAAGACGGGGGTGTTTAGACCGGTCCATTGGATGGTAGAAGACGGGGGTGTTCCAGACCGGGCCATTTGTAGAAGACGGGGGTGTCTCAGACCGGTCCATTTGTAGAAGACGGGGGTGTTTAGACCGGTCCATTGAAGACAGGGGTGTTTGGGGATCATTTGAGGATGGACCATTTGATCTGTTCCTTGGCTGACTGTAGCACCTGAACAACACAGAGAACAGAAAACAATTAAAGTCATATATATAAAAGGGTAAAGTGATATAGGCTTTGGTTAACCCTTTGTGTAGTGAACGCGTTTTTTTGGTGTTTTAGCTATTGAAAAATAGCAGATCTACAAGCTCATATCGCGCCACCGAGTGGCAAATATTTTTAACTTTAAATCTTTGCTTCTGGGTGATCCCTAGAACAACATGTTTTTAGATGAGGTTCTGCAGCTAAATAATAGATATTTCTGGGGGCCCTTGTGGGTCCATTTGGTTTCATTTTTACACTCTCAAGAGTTAAAATATTCAACATCTTAATTAGCCCCAGTGTCTACACAACTAGAAGATTAATGGTCATTTGTGATCTGTATGTTTTGCCTGTTTTGTTTCCCAAATCCAGCCTGGAATTGTGGACAAAAGCGAAAGAAATCTTTAGTTTTGGGGTCTGTGGGGCTAAAATGTCATCAAATGGTCCTCCGTGGCTCAAATGCTGAATAAATGGTGGTCCCTGGAGTCAAAAAGGTTGAAACCCCTGTGTTAAGGACTTAAAGATGCTGCCATCAAGAACCGTGAAATCCTGCTAGTTCTATTTAACAGATTTTGTCCTGACCGTCGATTCGAGTTTCTGACACCAGATCATAGCTGTAGCAACATTCTAGCTTTTGACACTAGATTCTACAGTAGTTTTCGACACTAGATTCTAGTTATTGACACTAAATTATAGTTTGATGATCTACTTTTTGACACTAGAATCTCGTTTCTGACACTAGAATCGTGTTTTTGACACTAGATTCTATAGTTTCTGACACTACTATAGATTCTAGTTTTTCTGAAAAATCTGTGCTCCTGTGTCAGTGATGCTAACATATTTCAAGCCAAGGCCCACCAGAATTATCCATATTTGGCTGCGGACCCCCATCTGAAAACATGTTGTTCTAGGGGTCCCCCAGAAGCAAAGATTTGAGTTAAAAATGTTTGCTTCCAAAATAATTTATTCAGAGATTTGCAGCACATTTTCACAATTTTTCAAAAATAGCAGAACTACAAGCTCATATCGCGCCACTCAGTGGCACGATATGAGCTTGTAGATGTCATTGAAGCCAAGAGCTCAGTGACTGAACCTAATCTAGTAAAAATCTACACTTTTATCCACAATCATTCCACTAACACAGGGTTTTCAACCTTTTTCA
>CM076965.1:7354540-7357040 GCA_039105355.1 Benthosema pterotum
ATATTAGAGGTTTTCTACCCATTAAAATGGGTGGAATTTGAAAATTTGTGTGGGAAAATGTAGTAAGCTACTTTCCTTTTTACTCGAAACAAGTAGTGTAGCTTCACTACAAGCTATTCCCAGAACAAATGTAGTAAGCTACACTACAAGCTACGGGAAAATGTAGTTAAGCTATGTAGCTTAGTTACTTGTAACAAGTTACTGCCCATCACTGTGTGTTGATAACATGGAGTCAATCAATAGGAACTAGCAAAAAAAGTGGGGCGGATCTAGACATGGGCATGGGGGGGCAATGCCCCCCTAAACGCCCAGACTGCCCCACCAAACATGACGGCATGCAAAACAATGATAACCCATGATATTTAGAATTAAAATGCTGTGAACCACTACTACTGCTACTAACTAACTACAGCTGTGTCACCACTAAACCAACAGCATTTCATCATTGAAAACAGAAAACTCTCTGAGTCAGACCTTTAGCTTTATGCATGCTGTGTGTCTGTTGCAACTTCAACAACAACTGATGTTATTATTGATGCTTTACTTGACTAATAAAAGTCCTGGAACTGAAAATGTTTGAAAAATGGTATCGTCCGTGTCGCTTCGCGCCACGGGCGATGAAGCCGCCCCCATACCATTTTCTCCTGCCCCTCCAATTGGGCAATGTTACATCCGCCCCTGGCTGTCACTGTCACTTATATAGGCCACTCCCACTATAGGCCACTCCCACTATAGGGCCCTCCCACTATAGGCCCCTCCCACTATAGGCCCCTCCCACTATAGGCCCCTCCCACTATAGGCCCCTCCCACTATAGGGCCCACCCACTATAGGCCCCTCCCACTATAGGGGCCACTCCCACTATATGCCCCTCCCACTATAGGCCCCTCCCACTACAGGCCACTCCCACTATAGGGGCCACTCCCACTATAGGGGCCACTCCCACTATAGGGGCCACTCCCACTATAGGCCACTCCCACTATAGGCCACTCCCACTATAGGCCCCTCCCACTATAGGCCCCTCCCACTATAGGGCCCTCCCACTATAGGCCCCTCCCACTATAGGGCCCTCCCACTATAGGGCCCTCCCACTATAGGCCCCTCCCACTATAGGCCCCTCCCACTATAGGCCCCTCCCACTATAGGCCACTCCCACTAATTCAGAATTAGAACATCAACAAGCCAGAGCCATCTAGCGTCAGAGTTGCGACATTGCACTGCTGTTCTGATGTCATATATTAACTCTTTTGACAGATGAGTAGTAAAGCTATCGGCTCGCTGCTGTTAGCATCCGTTTGCTGTTGTGCAAATGGATGATATCCAAAGACAGATTAAGTTGTGTCTCATTGGCCATGTTCTTACCCTCCCATCATTCAGTATGCTGCTCTCTCATTGGCTGTGTTCTTACCCTCCCATCATTCAGTATGCTGCTCTCTCATTGGCTGTGTTCTTACCCTCCCATCATTCAGTATGCTGCTCTCTCATTGGCTGTGTTCTTACCCTCCCATCATTCAGTATGCTGCTCTCTCATTGGCTGTGTTCTTACCCTCCCATCATTCAGTATGCTGCTCTCTCATTGGCTGTTTATCCCCCCACCAGTCAATATGCTGCTCTCTCATTGGCTGTGTTCTTACCCTCCCATCATTCAGTATGCTGCTCTCTCATTGGCTGTTCTTACCCTCCGTCGATGATCTCATCCACCACCAGATAGGCTCCGTCCATGTTGTCCAGCAGAGAGCGCCGTTCTACGTTCTTCCTACAATATAGGACAGATATATGAAAAATCCACATTTAGACCATATCAATGGTCATTCTATAGCCATACCAAACAATACATCAACTCCATAAAAGTCGATTTTTAATTACTTCCTGACAACTAAAAGGTGCTGTATAATAGTCACATTAACACTCCCAGTGCCAGCCATTTTTCATATTTTTGGAGCTCGCCAGTGCCAGCGATTTTCATCTAAAAGTCATTTTCATATTTCGGTCCATGTTTCCCCACGGACAAGTTAGTGGACGGACACACACTTTTGGTTCCGGGTTAGGCCGTCCCTTGTTATGCTCTAGCAATGGTCGCCGCGGTCGCTGCTAGCTGCTGTTAGCATGGGGATCGTATTGAACCGGCGCCGGTAAGTTACGTCACGTACAGTAGCGTTAACGTCAGCGGCATCAGTTGTTACTGTAAATCATAATGATAACGGATGACGTAGATTCATTTCAACGGCATGAAAACTGTTAATAAGACGATAGAAGTTAAGATGAGCTGTTTTTATCACATTCCTCAATCCTCCACAAACACAGGTGTCTTAATTACAGTCTGTTTTTAATCCCATTCTGGCATCCAGACAGTGTATTACTGGTTTAAACTCATCCAGACAGTGTATTACTGGTTTAAACTCATCCAGACAGTGTATTACTGGTTTAAACTCATCCAGACAGTGTATTACTGGTTTAAACTCATCCAGACAGTGTATTACTGGGTTTAAACTCATCCAGACA
>CM076965.1:7359540-7399540 GCA_039105355.1 Benthosema pterotum
GACAAAAGTAGCTTATACATCAAGGTACAACTTTCAAAACATAATATTATGTTGTTTGTTTTGTCTTGTTTTTTAAAGCACTTTGAGTTGCATTTAGTCATGAAAGGTGGAATACAGATAAAGATGTAGAATTTATTAAACAATAAATCAAGTACCGTAATTTCCGGACTATAAGCCGCTACTTTTTTCACATGCTTTGGACCCTGCGGCTTATACAACGGTGCGGCCAATCTATGGATTTTTACAGGTGTTTTTTACAGGTGTTTTTTAACAGGGGTTTTCAACAGGTGGTCCCTGAGAGGGTACCAGGTGGGCCCTCCAGACTAAATGATGAAAAGTTGGTTAACCAGATGTAACTCTTTGAGAGCGTAAAAATGAAACCAAATGGACCCTTGCGGGTCCATTTGGTTTCATTTCTATGCTCTCAAGAGTTATGATATGCACCATCTAAATAAAGAAGTCATAAGTCATGGTCATTTTGATATCTACTGTGTGTTTTGCCTGGTGTGTTTGCGAAAATCCATCCTGGAATTGTGGACAAGACGAAAAGAAAATCTTTAGTTTTGGGTTCTGTGGGGTGAAAATGTTGTCAAATGCTGAATAAATAGTGGGCCCTGGTATCAAAAAGGTTGAAAACCACTGCTCTAACATGAAGCTTGTTGTCTGGTGCGGCTTATAGTCAGGTGCGGCTTACCCTTATACAAGGAAAAATCAGGATTTTGCACCAAATTTAGCTGGTGCGGCTTATAGTCCAGAAATGACGGTACTACTTAGTAATAATATTGTTGTGTACCTCATTCTCCGTAGGGCTGCCAACCACATAGAAGAACAAGTCAATGCTGCTTTTATACACGATGGTCATCCCTTCTAGGAAGGCTATCTCATCTAGAGAGAGAGAGAGAGAGAGAGAGAGAGAGACAGAGACAGAGAGAGAGAGAGAGAGAGAGAGAGAGAGAGAGACAGAGAGAGAGACAGAGACAGAGAGAGAGACAGAGAGACAGAGAGAGAGAGAGAGAGAGAGAGAGACACAGAGAGAGACACAGAGAGAGACACAGAGAGAGAGAGACAGAGACAGAGATAGAGACACAGAGAGAGAGAGAGAGAGAGAGAGAGAGAGAGAGACAAACAGACAGACAGAGAGAGATAGACAGACAGAGAGAGACAGAGAGAGAGACAGAGACAGAGAGACAGAGAGACAGAGAGAGAGAGAGAGAGAGACAGAGAGACAGAGAGACAGACAGAGAGAGACAGAGAGAGAGAGAGAGACAGAGAGAGACAGAGAGAGACAGAGACAGAGAGACAGAGAGACAGAGAGAGAGAGAGAGAGAGAGAGAGAGAGAGAGAGAGAGAGAGAGACAGAGAGAGACAGAGAGAGACAGAGAGACAGAGAGACCCCCCCAGAGTGGCGGGGTTTAGTTAGAGTGGGCGGGGTTTAGTTAGAGTTGGAGGAGCTTACTGTCAGAGCCTTCTAGTAGGAGAGTTACGATATTGAGGGGTCAGAAAGCAGAGCAGAGCACCGTGCACGAGACTACAGAGATTCGTCTATGAGTGCAGTCCCAGTCCTAACTGTCATTGGGAGTACATTGTTTTCAACGAAAACGGCGCAATAAGAGCTATTTTAGGTACGTATGCAAAAAGACAACTGTTTTAAAGTATTGTTCAGTCACGGCTAGAGTCTCTGTAATGTTTATGTTGTAGTATTATTAAAGAACAACTAAAATAAAGTCATTAAAGCTGGAGTCATTAAAGCTAAATAACTGATTAAATAACTTTCTGCATACTCCTACCCCCCGCTGTTATCGCGAGAATCTTAGCTTTTCAGTGAATTCTCGCGATATCGCCTGCTTTGAAACCAGTTTCAATCAGCACTAACACTTTCAAGACGTCAATATAATTATATATACTATTTGCAAATCATGTGACAAAGTATTCGAAATCAACCTCCGGAAGGCATTCTTTAATTTGCCTGCATCGATAGTTTGTTTACGAGGTCACCGCCAACAATACATGTTGTTTTCGTGCCTTCTTTGCTGGTCCCTGATTAAATCCATAGAGTCCCATTCATATTCATCGACTTCCGGTTTTCCGAGTGCACTCAAACGGCTTTTATATCAGCGCTGCTGCTCCTCCAGCACCGCCATTGCCCTGACGCACAGGAGTGAACGGGAATATCGCAACTCTCCCCTAGAAGGCTCTGCTTACTGTCAGCCTTGTGGGAGGGGTTTAGTTAGAGTGGGCGGGGTTTAGTTAGAGTGGGAGGGGTTTAGTTGTAGTGGGCGGGGTTTAGTTAGAGTTGGAGGAGCTTACTGTCAGCCTTGTGGGAGGAGTTTAGTTAGAGTGGGAGGGGTTTAGTTAGAGTGGGAGGGGTTTAGTTAGAGTGGGAGGAGCTTACTGTCAGCCTTGTGGGAGGAGTTTAGTTAGAGTGGGAGGGGTTTAGTTAGAGTGGGCGGGGTTTAGTTAGAGTTGGAGGAGCTTACTGTCAGCCTTGTGGGAGGGGTTTAGTTAGAGTGGGAGGGTTTAGTTAGAGTGGGCGGGGTTTAGTTAGAGTTGGAGGAGCTTACTGTCAGCCTTGTGGGAGGGGTTTAGTTAGAGTGGGCGGGGTTTAGTTAGAGTGGGCGGAGCTTGTGGGAGGGGTTTAGTTCAATTTCAATTCAATTCAATTCCTTTATTGTCTCCGAGGAGAAATTCATCTTGGGCCTCAAGAGACAGCGTTATAGCCCCATATCTACCTTACATAGACAAAATGGATATAAAGCACTCGAGTATAGAGAGTGAACTGTGGCCATAGCCCCGCCCCTTGCTATGCATTTCAATACAAGTTGCTCAGTGCATTTCAATACAAGTTGCTCAGTGGCGTTCTCATGCACACGGAACACAACGCCACGGAACACACAGCTGGTCCTGGCTGGCGCAAGGGACGTCATGAACGTCCGTCCAACTCCGTTACGTCCCCCGCCATTAACATACTGCACTTACACATTTCGCCACTAGGCCCCGAAGCTCCAAAATCGTTTCACAGGAGTTTTGGGGAAACATATTTGACCCCCTAAACTTTGTGTTGCGGTTTGACAGAGTATGAGCGAGAACATTCGACAACAAACAGAGCCACCACACACATACTGATCTTTAGCGTTGCCACATCAAACTGCCATTGCTCGTATGTCATCGATTATATTTTTATTTTAATGTTTGCGTTCGAGATCTCACTTTCTCACCCCTCAATGTCGCAACCTTTCCAGTACACACGCCCCTCCCCCGGCCTCAACCACTGCCTTACATTATAGACACAGTTACGACATACAAGTTGTTACGACATCTACGTTCCACACCATTGCAGCAGCATTTCTTAATGGACCTATTTACGAACTGGGACGGAGATCCAGCTTTGCAGAACGACATGGATTACACCCTGCTAGCAGTCAAAGCTACCATCGTCCAGCCTCTGCCGCTGCTGTCCAATGTCCATATTCCAATACTACCCACTCATTTTCGACCGATGCATATCACACACGTGTTGATTGTGTTGTCTAACAATAAACTGCATGTTCGACTGCGCGTCTGTCCAGGCTGCATGAGCAGCGCTCGAGCGCTCAGTTTCTGACCCCCCAATGTCGCAACTGTGACTCTACATGCCATTGATGTCGCAACTCTGACTCTGCATGCCCTTGCATGGCCACAGTGTTACAGACAGTAGACAGAGTTGCGACAACTCCGTAGACATGTACAGGCATGGCATCATGGCGCAGCCATCCCGTTCATGTAGCACCTTTGCCCACTGATTTTTCAAACGGGAGGGGACATCTAACTCACGTGGTTTTCAACCAGTCGGCCGGGCGGGGACCACCAGTGGCACTTCTGAGGGTTCCAGGTGGTCCTTAGCTCAATTATCGAAAGTTGGTTAACTGTATTAACAGTATTGTATTACAATTTCCACTGCAAACACGATCCACTGCAAACACGATCCACTGCAAACACGATCGTATTCCACTCATTTCGACCCATGCATCCCACACGTGTTGTGTCTAACAATAAACTGCACGTTCGACTATGCGTTCTATATTGGATCTGTCTATGTTTGACTGTTTTGTTTCCCCAATCCAGGCAGTCTGGTATTGTGGACAATGCAAAAGACATCATGCGTTTGGGGTCTGTGGGGCTAAAATGTCATCACATGCTGGTCCGTGTCTCAAAGGCTGAATAAATAGTGGACCCTCGTACTATCAAAAGGGTTGTAAACCAATGATCTAACGGATCACATCACTGAACACACTGGTTTTGGACGCGCGTGCTTACACAGCCATACCTCACTATAAACTATTTCAACAACAGAGACGAAACGATCGAGAGACACAGAGGAGATCTAGAGACGTGAATTGGCGTGAAGAAAGTCGTTTAAAAACACTGATTGATCATCAATACGTGCGCACACACGCAGCCTGCAGCACTCTCTGACGCCGTACCGTCTCCAAGTCTGAACTACGGTGAAAATGAACGGTGCGGCTGACGTTCGTTTCCACCACACAGCTTCTGCAAAGTTCTTTCCTACCTTTGACTTAATGTGTTGCTAAAAGACGCCCAGATGATAGATCCAATTGATTATATTTGCAGGCATGTAGCCTGCAGTGGTCAGCACTTAGCACTTGAGATTGTCACTGTTACCATCTGACTGCCTCTGAGGCACCTGGGTGGTACTACTCCCCCACCGTAGTAAGTTTTCACACTTCATTTAAAAGGTGTCAATGGTTGTAGTGTGGCAGAACAACCACCCCAAATTGTGGTCGCTCTGCCACAATGCCTCAATGCAATAACAATGTATTATACGGCCTATAAAAAAGCACTTTGAGGTGCATTTCATTTCATGAAGGGTGCTATAAAAAATAAAATGTTTTATTTTTTAGGGTAATAATAATAATTATTATTATTATTTATGAGTACATTTGTTTATAATGGTTAAATATAACATTAACATATTTTAAACATAATGGGTGCATTATTTTCCATTTAACAGTTTCATGGGCTCATATCAAAGACCACCAAGTGCAGATCAAGACTGACCTCTCCAACCTACTTACAACAACTTCAGTTCAAACCACTCTGCCTTCCACCCTACAGCCAGGATCTGCCTGATGTTTCTTTCAGTTAACAAGGACTCATTCTCTACCACTGTTGCAAAACTGCTTGCTCAGGGTGTACACATAACTTAAGACAACCTCTTCAGATTTGATATGTCAATAAAAATATTTTGATTTGTAACACCATTCAGAATATTACTCATTATTTATGTGTTGTCTATGTCAACGTTGATTACCGTACTTTAATGTATGGCTTGCAATCCACTACTTCAGAACCCCTGCAGTTTTCCATCAACTAGCTATTTGATTAAAAACAATTAACTCATGATATTTAGTTCCTCACAGATCCAACGCGTGGCGCTAGTACAGTACATACACAACAATTCAAACAGTACAAAAACAGCACTACATCTAATGCCACTCTCCCACAACCCGCGTACACACACACACACACACACACACACACACACACACACACACACACACACACACACACACACACACACACACACACACACACACACACACACACACACACACACACACACACACACACACACACACACACACACTCAGCAACAAAATCCTATCCTACACCACAGTGTGCAAATACATCATAGCAGTACAGAATTGCACCCCCCTGATAGTGGAATGAATGAGAATTTGAATCTATTGAGTTTGCAGAGTGGTGACCTGTACCGCCTGCCAGACGGCAGTAACTGAGGCCCTGTCTCCTCAATTCTCTCTCAAAGATTTCTTGAAGCGAACAGGGTGGCTGCGTACCTATGATTTTACCAGCCCTCTTGACTAGGTTTTGGAGTTGGGATTTGAGTTTGACGGACAGGTTGCCGAACCATGTAGTTATACCATAGCGAATGATAGATTCTATATTTGCTCTATAAAAGAGCAACATGATGTTTGTTGCCACACCATGGACCCTGAGTCTTCTCAAAAAGTGCATACGCTGGTTAATTCGGGAGCAAACAGAATCAACTTGATTTCCCCAGTTTAACTGAGGGTCAAAACAAATACCTAAGTACTTATATGAGGTTACTTGTTCCACTCTCTCCTCATGAATAAGGATCGGGCTATGATCCCCCACAGACCTTGGATCAAATATGATCTCCTTTGTTTTTTTAACATTTAAACTAAGGTTTTGCTCCTCACACCACCTAACCGCCCCTGCAATTTCTTGCCTGTACAGCTCAGTGATGGAGGACTTTTTCAATAAGCTAAGGATTACTGTATCATCTGAAAACTTAATAATATAATCATCAGGATACAGTTAGAGTGGGCGGAGCAGTGGGCTGAGCTTACTGTCAGCCTTGTGGGAGGGGTTTAGTTAGAGTGGGAGGAGCTTACTGTCAGCCTTGTGGGAGGGGTTTAGTTAGAGTGGGAGGGGTTTAGTTAGAGTGGGAGGAGTTTAGTTAGAGTGGGAGGGGTTTAGTTAGAGTGGGAGGGGTTTAGTTAGAGTGGGAGGAGCCTACTGTCAGCCTTGTGGAAGGGGTTTAGTTAGAGTGGGAGGGGTTTAGTTAAGAGTGGGAGGAGCTTACTGTCATTCTTGTGCGTCTTGTTGAAAACGTTCCTCTCAAAGTTCTTCTGTTCTTTCATGGATGGATAGAGGTCTGGATCATAGTACTGTAACACACACACACACACACAAAAAAGCAAAATAAATCTTTAGTTTTGGGGTCTGTGGGGCTAAAATGTCATCAAATGGTGGTCCTCTGTGGCTCCAATGCTGGGTAAATAGTGGTCCCTGCTATGAAAAAGGTTGAAAACCAGTGATGTAAATGAATGTAAATATAAAGAGGATGTTTACCTTAGACAGCAGCCTGTTCCCATCGTTGTCTAGGATGAGAACAGCTTTTACTGTGTAGAGAGATGGTTCCTGTAACACAATATATAACACAATATATAACACAATATATAACACAATATATAACACAATATATAACTATTAATATAATAGATGGTTCCTACAACACAATATATAACACAATATATAACACAATATATAACTATTAATATAATAGATGGTTCCTACAACACAATATATAACTATTAATATAATAGATGGTTCCTACAACACAATATATAACACAATATATAACTATTAATATAATAGATGGTTCCTACAACACAATATATAACTATTAATATAATAGATGGTTCCTACAACACAATATATAACACAATATATAACTATTAATACAATATATAACACAATATATACACATATACAACTATTAATATAATAGATGGTTCCTACAACAGAAAATATACAACTATTAATATAATAGATGGTTCCTAGAACACAATATATACACATATATAACTATTAATATAATAGATGGTTCCTAGAACACAATATATAACTATTAATATAATAGATGGTTCCTACAACACAATATATAACTATTAATATAATAGATGGTTCCTACAACACAATATATAACTATTAATATAATAGATGGTTCCTACAACACAATATATAACTATTAATATAATAGATGGTTCCTAGAACACAATATATAACTATTAATATAATAGATGGTTCCTACAACACAATATATAACTATTAATATAATAGATGGTTCCTATAACACAATATATACAACTATTAATATAATAGATGGTTCCTACAACACAATATATAACACAATATATACAACTATTAATATAATAGATGGTTCCTACAACACAATATATAACACAATATATAACTATTAATATAATAGATGGTTCCTACAACACAATATATAACTATTAATATAATAGATGGTTCCTATAACACAATATATAACTATTAATATAATAGATGGTTCCTAGAACACAATATATACAAATATATAACACAATATATACACATATACAACTATTAATATAATAGATGGTTCCTACAACACAATATATAACTATTAATATAATAGATGGTTCCTAGAACACAATATATACACATATACAACTATTAATATAATAGATGGTTCCTAGAACACAATATAGAACTATTAATATAATAGATGGTTCCTAGACCACAATATATAACTATTAATATAATAGATGGTTCATAGAACACAATATATAACTATTAATATAATAGATGGTTCCTAGAACACAATATATAACTATTAATATAATAGATGGTTCCTAGAACACAATATATAACTATTAATATAATAGATGGTTCCTACAACACAATATATAACTATTAATATAATAGATGGTTCCTAGAACACAATATATAACTATTAATATAATAGATGGTTCCTAGAACACAATATATACACATATACAACTATTAATATAATAGATGGTTCCTAGAACACAATATATAACTATTAATATAATAGATGGTTCCTACAACACAATATATAACTATTAATATAATAGATGGTTCCTAGAACACAATATATACAACTATTAATATAATAGATGGTTCCTAGAACACAATATATAACACAATATATACAACTAATAATATAAATAGATGGTTCCTGTAACACAATATATATAAATATATTATATATCTGTCGTATGTCAAACTGCAGATTACAGTAGTCATGGTTTCTCTCAGAGCCCCCTATCTGTCGTATGTCAAACTGCAGATTACAAAGAAGCTCTTCCTGACTTCTAACAAATCTCACCAGAGTTGGTTGGTGGGATGAAGAATAATTGATAACAAAGTGAAATTTCTTCTGATTTGTTTAGCTAATAGAAGTCATTTTACTATGAATATGTTGTAAATATCATATGCCTTGTGATGACTGGGTCCAGTATTTAGTCCCAGGTCAGAGGTCATGGTAGTTAACTAGTTCCAGGTCAGAGGTCATGGTAGTTAACTAGTTCCAGAGGTCAGAGGTCATGGTAGTTAACTAGTTCCAGAGGTCAGAGGTCATGGTAGTTAACTAGTTCCAGGTCAGAGGTCATGGTAGTTAACTAGTTCCAGAGGTCAGAGGTCATGGTAGTTAACTAGTTCCAGAGGTCAGAGGTCATGGTAGTTAACTAGTTCCAGGTCAGAGGTCATGGTAGTTAACTAGTTCCAGGTCAGAGGTCATGGTAGTTAACTAGTTCCAGGTCAGAGGTCATGGTAGTTAACTAGTTCCAGGTCAGAGGTCATGGTAGTTAACTAGTTCCAGAGGTCAGAGGTCATGGTAGTTAACTAGTTCCAGGTCAAAGTTCTGTTATGCACTGACTAGTATTGACTGACAGTCAGAGTGAATCACAGAACTTCAACCGGAAACTACAGACAATCCATAGAGCTTGTTGTCTTCTTTATAAACTACAGACAATCCATAGAGCTTGTTGTCTTCTTTATAAACTACAGACAATCCATAGAGCTTGTAGTTTTCTTTATAAACTACAGACAATCCATAGAGCTTGTAGTTTTCTTTATAAACTACAGACAATCCATAGAGCTTGTTGTTGTCTTTATAAACTACAGACAATCCACAGAGCTTGTTGTCTTCTTTTTAAACGATCAACTACCATCTAGAGATGGTTCTTTATAAACTACAGACATCATAATGGTATAACTAGAGACCCTATAGTGCGCAGAGACCCTCCCACTCTGGGGCAAACTGAACCATAGTGGATTATGTTCTCAAGAGTTACATCTGGTTAAACAACTTAACAGGGGACCACCTGGAACCCTCTCAAGGACCACTGGTGGTCCTCAGACCACCTGTTGAAAACCCATGCTATATGCCTATAACCAGGCAGGGACAGCTCAATGACAGCTCAATAGCCCAATCAGAGGAAAGGTGTGTGTGTGTGTGTGTGTGTGTGTGTGTGTGTGTGTGTGTGTGTGTGTGTGTGTGTGTGTGTGTGTGTGTGTGTGTGTGTGTGTGTGTGTGTGTGTGTGTGCGCGTGCGCACATGTACATGCGGCTGAGAGAGAAGTACTGACAATTATTTTGTAAGGATCTAGGCAAGGGCATGGGGGGGCAATGCCCCCCTAAATGCCCAGACTGCCCCACCAAACACGATGTCATGGAAAACAACCCAAGATATTTCAAATTAAAGTGCTTCTATTTAAAATGATGTGAAACACTACTACTGCTACTAACTAACTACAGCTGTGTCACCACTAAACCAACAGCATTTCATCATTGAAAACAGAAAACTCTCTGAGTCAGACCTTTAGCTTTATGCATGCTGTGTGTCTGTTGCAACTTCAACAACAACTGAGGTTATTATTGATGCTTTACTTGACTAATAAAAGTCCTGGAACTGAAAATGGTATGGGTGCGACTTCATCGGGCGATGAAGTCACACCCATACCATTTTCTCCTGCACCCCACCCCCCCAATTGGGAAATGTTACATCCGCCCCTGGGACTGTCGCACCAAAAACGTCCTTTCTGCCAAAACAAACGTGTTTCTGCAACATCGACCGGCACTGTAGTGTCTGATAACTAGGCCTCTGGCATTTATTTATCCACTTTATTGATTACAACGGACGTGAATGTCTGTCTAACCACGAAAAGCTATCAAAACTTTGATTACAACTAGTTACCCTGTAGGGTAAATAAAACACTAAGGGTCACCCACCTGCCCCTGTAGGGTAAATAAAACACTGAGGGTCGCCCACCTGTTACCGCTATACCCCTTAACTTCTTTGCCTTTTTAAACTATTAAAAAAAAACATTTCTCAGTAGTTCAAATGGCCAGACATAATGTAAATGCCATTTTCAAAGCTTTCCCTCAGACAATTCCAGGCAACTTTTTATCTGTTATTCAGGATATATTGAAGATATAAAATCAGCTGAGTTTGATTTTTTTTGCAATTGGTTCTAGGTCAAATGAAACCATTACTGGACTAGGACCGCTACGCAGGTTCAAGTCCCCAGACAGACAGACTGACAGAGGCCTAGCGGGATCGGTCCCTGGTTTGATTCCACAACAGACAGAATCTTTCCACCTCTGCCCTCAACTTCCTGTCCACTTGCTCATTCACTTCAAAATAAAACACTACACAAACCATCAAGATTTTTGCTAAATTAATAGTGAATTAGAATGCAATTCTGCCAATTGCAAATTGTGGTTGTCCCGATGATGTTGAATGACATCGCATTCCTTGCTCAGCCAATCAAATGATTTATATGTTACAGAGAAAACGCATCACAATACAGGTCTTGACACTAACACTTGCCCGCTTGCCGGGACAAGTAAAAAAATGGTGGGGCAAGTGAAGACTGCTACCTGGTTGCCCAATCGGGCAAGTATGCAACTTAGTTTGCTATAACACAACACAAGATATATTTGTCTTGAAGGTGGTGATTGCGCTCTGTGTTCTTTCTCTGTTTTCTACAGTTGTATCTATCTCTCTCCCAGGTCCATTTGGTTCCAAACTATCATTTTTCTGGGGTCACAGATCCCTGAGTCTGTGACCACTATGGAACCATTGATTTACAAGTTAAATATTTTCTGTAGCTGATTGTGACTAACCAAACAGTCTTCAACTTCGAAAGGAAATGTTTAAAGCACCCAAGTAGAATGTAAACTGACTAAACTCAAATGCAAAATTGACAATATATTTTGGGGGCAAGTGACAATGACCTGAGGGCAAGTAGGACGTGACTTGTACTTGCCCGATGGACAAGTGTGTCGGAGACCTTAGTGTCAACCCCTGCAATAACAATAGGTGCTTTACATATCTTGTGCATCACATTCACCACATTCATACACTGATGGCAGTGGAAACCATGCAAGGTACCTATTGGGCACTGGACACTTTGACACCAACTCTGCCCGGGATCGAACCGGCCATCCGGTGACTCTACCCTCCCTGAACCACTGCCGCTATACGACAGCAGTGCTAAACAACTGACTGAAACCATGACTAAATATATCACAGACACAAATACACATGATCAATACACACACTGATGAATTGAACACCAAGCCAGGACCACAATGGAAACAAGAGGGAGAGAGAGAGAGAGAGAGAGAGAGAGAGAGAGAGAGAGAGAGAGAGAGAGAGAGAGAGAGACACAGACAGACAGACAGAGAGACAGACAGAGACAAAGGGGAGACAGAGAGAGAGAGACAGAGAGACAGAGAGAGAGAGAGAGAGACATGCAGAGACAGAGACAGAGAGAGAGAGAGACAGACAGACAGACAGAGAGACAGACAGAGACAAAGGGGAGACAGAGAGAGAGAGACAGAGAGACAGAGAGACAGAGAGAGAGACAGAGAGACATGCAGAGACAGAGACAGACAGACAGACAGACAGACAGAGAGAGAGACAGACAGACAGACAGACAGACAGACAGACAGACAGACAGACAGACAGAGAGGTAGACGTGGCACTACCACGTAGAGACTCATTCAGTGAACAGAATCACAACACAACAATTAAACTATAAGTTCAGCATGAGAACGAACTTCACTGCAATCTAATCTATAATCAATAACTCCGTCCATCACGTTAAACCACTGACACTAGTAGCCTATCACTCACAATTACAACTATTAATTGTCCATAATGTAATGATAACAACAGGCAGCAGCAGCCCAGACACTGTACGGGTTGAGTCAAATAATATATGGGCAGTAATTAAACAGCAATACAGTTAAACCATAAGGATAATGATGATAAATAATAAACTGTCTGCAGCAGCATCATCCACGCAACAAATGTCTGTCACACACACACACACACACACACACACACACACACACACACACACACACACACACACACACACACACACACACACACACACACACACACACACACACACACACACACACACACACACACACACACACAGTGTCAGTCAGTCAAACTGTGTGCTCTCTTCATAAAGTGTCCGTAGAGTGCTGAGTTCGGTGCTGTTGCAAAAGTGTTTAGATTGAAGTTAAATTGAATTAAAAGAAATCAAATCAAATCTTCTCACCAGAGAGCTGCTGTGTTCCATGCCTGCTGCCTGTCTGTCTGTCTGTCTGTCTGTCTGTCTGTCTGTCTGTCTGTCTGTTGGCTGTGTGTTATGTGTTGACGTGGACACTGTGAGCTGTCACCAGTGTTGCCAACTGCCTAAAATACAAAATGCACTAGTGGCACTTCCAAAATGCACTAGAATGCGCTAGATGCTCGCCTGGAAGGGCATAAGATCATTAAATGACCATTAATCTTCTACATTCTCTAGTTGTGTAGACTAAGTTGGGCTAATTCACATGATGAATATTTTAACTCTTGAGAGCGTAAAAATGAAACCAAATGGACCCGCAAGGGTCCATTTGGTTTCATTTTTACACTCTCAAAGAGTTACATCTGGTTAACCAGCTGTCCATCATTTATCCTGGGGACCACTGGTTGAAAACCACTGTCATAGGAGGAGAAATGGTGAAAAATGAGGGTTTTATCTCTGGCGCCTGTCAATCCATTTAACCCCAACTCACCAGCCAAAACGCACTAGATTTTCCGCCAGGATTTTTTCACTAATTTAGGCGCTAATGGGGGGGTCTGGAAAAGCGCTAAATATAGCGACAAACGTGCCAAGTTGGCAACACTGCTGTGAGCTGTCACACCGAACACACACACGGAGTACAGGCACAGTTACGACAACTCCGTTCACTTCATGGGGTCAGTCCAATGGCGGCTCTGGTACATAGACTTGAATAGAGAAATAGGGACAGAAGTATAGGCAGAAATGCGTTGGACTCAGCGTTAATGATCTTACAGGGGAATTCCACCCATTTTCAACATTCTAATATGTCATTAGTATAGCTTCGAGGTGCTGGGTGGACATGATAAAAATCGACATGATTCCCACGTGTTTCCTAGAAATGTGAACTTGGTTCACATTTTCTCAGGAAAATTTTGAAAATGGGTGGAGTTCCCCTTTAATGATCTTAAATCGCTTTATTTTAGATCGTTTTTTTATTATTATTATTATATTTTTTACTAATAGCCTAGTAGGCTACAACATGTTGACGTGTTGAAAACATGCTTAAAACAGCTCTTATTTGCGTCGCCCTCGTTGAACACAATGTATTTCCAACTCCGGTTTGTCCCTATTCGTGCAGCATGCATGAACTGCAGCTGGAGCGCTCAGTTTCTGACCCCTCAATGTCGCTGTTGTTCTGCCGGATGGCTCTGACACAGAGACAGCAAACCAGCAGCGTCAAGACAGCATGTATCAGACAGGAAACGCCAGACTTCTGGCCGAGCCCTTCAAAATAAAACCGCGCACTAAAACTGAGGGATGGGATTGGAAGAAATTGATATTAAAGGGGAGTTCCACCCATTTTCAACATGTTACTGTGTCATTAATATAGTCCCGCCCCTCTCGTGACGTCGCCCTGGTTACAGAAATTGATTTCCCGTTCATTTTTCTCATAGACGTTTGGAAAATGATCCGTGATTTTTGAAAAAGAGAGTAGTTAAAGGGTAATTAGAAAAATAATGAATCAATTAATTCTGGTAGTGTATCGCAGGGGTTTTCAACAGGTGGTCTGGGGACCACCAGTGATGATCTTTGAGAGGGTTCAAGGTTGGTTAACCAGATGAAAAGTTGGTTCACCAAGTGTGACTCTATTGTTTACACTCTCCAAGTAAAAAATAAAAGAGAGAGTTAAAATATCCATCATGTGAATTATACACAACTAGAGAATGTAGAAGATTAATGGTCATTTATGATCTGTATGTTGGACTGTTTTGCCTAGAATTGTGGACAAAAGCAAAATAAATCTTTAGTTTTGGGGTATGTGGGGCTAAAATGTCATCAAATGGTGCTCCGTGACCCAAATAGGCCTACTGATTAAATAGTGAGCCCTGGGATGAAAGAGGTTGAAAAACACTGATTTAGAGATGCGCTGTTTACCATGCTCTTATTCTGAAGCCTCCTATATCCGCCAGCTCACAGGTCTTACTGGTCCATCTTGACGAGGCTCCGCCTCCATCTCTCTGATCTAACAGTCCTCAGCGCGCAGCCGCGGCCGCGCGCTGAGGACTGCGAGATCTGCGCGAGATGGTCAGAGTCTCGCGAGACCTGCCCTATTGGGTATGCGCACCCAATAGGGCAGGTCTCGCGAGACTCCGAGCACGCATGCACCCTGGCGTTCCCATAGCCCAGGCGGGCGGCACACCAAGGTAGAATACTATTCAAAACTTGATACCCAAACTTTAATATATATATTGAATAGTAATAAATGCAGCAATAATAATACTAAGAAGAAGAAAATGCAATCAAATAAATAGGCTACAATTAAAACTTCTTCTTAAAATAAATAAATAACATTAATAAATAAAATAAACATGTATACGTTCTTGTTTTAAATATGATTTAACTCTTGAGAGTGAAAAACGATACTTTTTAATCATTTCACGACCTCAAGAGTTACATATGTAGGCTATATAAGGGTCCATTTGGTAACCAACTGTCCATCCTTTAGCTGCGGACCACCTCTCAGGGACCACTGGTAGAAAGACACTGTTTTAGTGTATATAAAACTGTACAGTAGAGGCGGACATTAATAAATGCACATAATACTTGGTACAGCACCACTAGATGGAGCTGTTCACACATGTTTAAGTTGGTTTCCACTGTAGTAGCACTACGGTAGTAGTACTAAAGTTTACTTTGGTTTTCTCCCTGCCCGCCTTGTTGTTGTTGTTGTTGTCACCAAACTGAGCAGAACTTCTTCTTTACATCACAAAACAAACAGCAGAGTTCAGGTATGGATATTATTTACATATTCATAATTATAATTTACTGATAGATGTGCTGTCAGTGAGTCGTATAGAGAAGTGGTCAGAAAGTCAATGGACTGTATTTAACCAAACAGCAGCAACCAGAGTCCTGAAACACCAGGAAACTCCGCAGAGGTTTCTGTAGTCCAGGGGTGGGCAATTAAGGGGTCAAATGAGACACATAGAATATTGTGGAGAAGCCAAGACTAAAGGCTGAACTAAAGTCTGTGTAATATTAATTTAATCTCAAGATAAAGGTAAGCGTAAGAGCAAACATTTTGACACCAGGGACCACTATTTATTCAGTATTTGTGCCACAGAGGACCAACATTTGATGACATTTTAGCCCCACTAGATCACAAAACTAAAGATTTATTTTGCTTTTGTCCACAATTCCAGGCTGGATTTGGGGAAACAAAACAGTCCAACATACAGATCAAAATGACCATTAATCTTCTACATTCTCTAGTTGTGTAGACTTGGGATAATTCACATGATGGATATTTTAACTCTTGAGAGTGTAAAAAATGTTACGCTCTCAAAGAGTTACATCTGGTTAATCAACTTTCCATATTTAACTGGAACTCTCTCAAGGACCACTGATGGTCCCCGGACCACTGGTTTAAAACCCTTTCAGGGGCCGGTCAGAGACAGCAAAAGGGCCGCATTTGGCCCCCGGGCCGCATGATGCCCAGGTATGCTGTAGACAGTAATGGTTAAAATCTAAACCCTCTCAGTCACACTGCAGTAGGAGGTGGTCCCTGCAGGTGGTCCCTGACGTCCCCACACCGCTGGACTGCAGTGCAGGGACCTTCAGTTTGGTAGTTCTGTTGTAGCCCTGAAACATGACTGTCATTATGACAGTCACACAGTGAATTAATCCTTAAACATGACTGTCATTATGACAGTCACACAGTGAATTAATCCTAAAACATGACTGTCATTATGACAGTCACACAGTGAATTAATCCTAAAACATGACTGTCATTATGACAGTCACACAGTGAATTAATCCTAAAACATGACTGTCATTATGACAGTCACACAGTGAATTGATCCTAAAACATGACTGTCATTATGACAGTCACACAGTGAATTAATCCTAAAACATGACTGTCATTATGACAGTCATACAGTGAATTGATCCTAAAACATGACTGTCATTATGACAGTCACACAGTGAATTAACCCTAAAACATGACTGTCATTATGACAGTCACACAGTGAATTAATCCTAAAACATGACTGTCATTATGACAGTCACACAGTGAATTAATCCTAAAACATGACTGTCATTATGACAGTCACACAGTGAATTAATCCTAAAACATGACTGTCATTATGACAGTCACACAGTGAATTAATCCTAAAACATGACTGTCATTATGACAGTCACACAGTGAATTAACCCTAAAACATGACTGTCATTATGACAGTCACACAGTGAATTAACCCTAAAACATGACTGTCATTATGACAGTCACACAGTGAATTAATCCTAAAACATGACTGTCATAATGACAGTCACACAGTGAATTAATCCTAAAACATGACTGTCATTATGACAGTCACGCAGTGAATTAATCCAGTTCTACGGATGTCGCTACATTTACATTCAAAACGTGTACAAACATTCCGTTTTCAAATATAGCCTACAGTACACATGTGTTGGGGTAAGTTTGGTAAACACACAGATGCACACCGGGAGCACAGGGCTACGGGAGCACATGCCCCTATTAGTTTGTATTAGCAGTGTGGTCAGTGTCAGTATATGGAACACACCCAGTGTTCTATTAGTTTGTATTAGCAGTGTGTCAGTGTCAGTATATGGAACACACCCAGTGTTCTATTAGTTAGTATTAGCAGTGTGGTCAGTGTCAGTATATGGAACACACCCAGTGTTCTATTAGTTTGTATTAGCAGTGTGCTCAGTGTCAGTATATGGAACACACCCAGTGTTCTATTAGTTTGTATTAGCAGTGTGGTCAGTGTCAGTATATGGAACACACCCAGTGTTCTATTAGTTTGTATTAGCAGTGTGCTCAGTGTCAGTATATGGAACACACCCAGTGTTCGTGAAGTACGAACGTCATGCGATGCATGGCTAGTTTTGTTGTTACAACCAGTTGATTATATCGTGCATTCTTAGATGTTATCAAGGACAGACACTCGCAGAGTCTCTATAACTCTTTACTTATAGAAATACAAAACATAAAGGATAAAGGAACAAAAAGCTGATGGTGCCGATGTTAGGGAGGCCTGCCAGGTGATTGTGCGACATATTAGTGTGTAGTTATCAATAAATCAGTGTTTTAATCCGGTTTGTGGCCAAACGCCATTTCCCTCAGTGAGTGTAATTCCGGTGTTGACCGTATGCGCCCCTCCCTGCCGCCCAGCTCAGATATGACCTGGAGAAAATAAACTTCATAATGTTCTTAAAAAAATAATAATAAGATTAGCCTATGTGTATTTAGTTTAGGCTGTTGTTGTTGTTGTTGTTGTTGTTGTTGTTGTTGTTGAAAAATCATTAAAGCCAGCAGATTTGTTTAATCTCATATGCTGTCAATTTTCAATTCAAAGGAGGTTTACATTGCCAAAGTGTCACAATAATAATAGAAACAGTTGAAAATGAGGAGTATAACATACTATATTGATAATGTAGCCTACATGCTTATATTATAATACATGTTACATGCACAGGGTAAAGGTTCTTTGAAATCATTTTGGGGCAAATAGCAGCATTTTACCTAAAAACTAGCAGCTCCATTTCCAGCTCTATTTCTATTAATAGTCAATGGTTTGCAGTGCACTACAATACAGTACAAGCACTTGCACTATGTACTGTATTGGGTATCACAATAATGATATTCTTATTTCTCCTGGTCGTACAGTACACATCCTCTGGTCTTTCCTCGCTGCTTACAGATGTTAGAATTCCTGCTTTGAACAAATAATCAGGTTTGTTTGATAGTTTGGTCCAATCAGTCATTTAAACAATGAGTTTTTGTAATTTCTACTAATAAAAGGGTTACAGTTAGGGGTAACCCTTTTATGCATGTGTTTCTGTGTTTCAGTTGCTTTGATAATGATATGTGTTGCATCACAGATGCAGTAACTGTTCCTATATGTATGCCTTTTAAAATGTCTTGTCATGGCACTCAATTTGAATACAGTAGGTTGAAGCAATGCATTTATGTAATATTAATGCATCTTACAGTGATGAGTTATATAAAAATCCGGAGAGGATACAAATGATCCGGAGAGGATACAAATGGAACCAAATGGACCCTAGCGGGTCCATTTGGTTCCATTTGTACCCTCTCAGGAGAAAGGGGTCTGAAAGAAAAATCATTAACATGGTGAAATACATCTTGATGATGTCATCAGATGTATTTCACCATGTTAATGATTTTTTCAGATCTCCATTTTTAGGGAATCCAGAATTGGGGGAACTCTTTATCATGTCCACACAACATCTCTAAGGTATATTAATGACATATTAAAATGTTGAAAATGGGTGGAGTTCACCTTTAGCCTGTTCAGGACTAGTCCAGATCACAGACCATATGGGGATGATCTTTATGCCATTTCCAGGATCTCTTGAAATAATAAAGCTGACTGTTTCTGCTCCAGATCTGACTAGTTCTGATTGATTTAAATTAGTCTGGCTGCCGCGGCAGTATATTATTAATATATTAGTAATATAATACCATTACTTTCCAAAGGTAATATTTCCTAACACTGCAGTCAGACTCATGGTCTCAACAACAATGTTCGACAATGTTCATTAATTATTACATGTGTGTCATATTAATTGTCCTGTAATTATTTCACTCTAGATTGTTCCTGGTTCTGTCTGATGGTGAGAGATGTCGGCGCTGCCTACAATTAGAAATGAAAGCCTGGAGGACTGGAAACCTCTGGAATTTCTGTTCTATAAGGCCAGATACAAGGACTTGGACATTGAAGTGGCTGTTAGGGTGTTTCTTTCTGGGTATGATGGCAGTAAAGTGCTAAATTCTCAGGCATGTACCTCATCATGATGGTTTAGGACTTTTGGGTGCAAATGAATTAGCCCATTGTTAATAACAGTGATATGGACTGTGTGCACCACTGTTATTCGCTGTTAGCCTTTTTTGGGGTGCGGGTGGGGGGGCAACGCGTAGGTTGGATAATCCTCCCCTGTTCTTAGGCTTGTATTGTATGCAAATGAGAATTCTGGTTACAGTATTTTTGCTATTTAATTTGTTATTTAAGCTCAACTCTTATCAAGTCAGTGTCATGCAACTGCTCTCTCTGTCTCTCTCTCTCTCTCTCTCTCTCTGTGTCTCTCCCTGTCTCTCTCTCTCTCTCTCTCTCTCTCTCTCTCTCTCTCTCTCTCTCTCTCTCTCTCTCTCTCTCTCTCTCTCTCTCTCTCTCGGGACAGCTCGAAGCTGTCCCCTTCCATCCTACAGAAAGAGGTGGATTACATGAAAGTTGCTGATGGCCCTTTTATGCTCAGGGTGTACGGGGAGTACCAGGGCTTTGTCCCTGACCCTGGCTGGGGCGAGAGCTTTGGTGTAGTCATGGAGCTGATGGAGAGAGGCAGCCTAGAGTCTCTCCTGAACTCTCTGTCCAATCCTCCACCGTGGCCCCTGGCTTTCCGCATGGCCCACCAGCTGGCCGTAGCCATGGACTTCATCCACAGTATGGGGTTAATACACGGGGACCTGAACCGATACCATGTGCTACTGGATGCCAACTTCAATGCCAAGGTATATCCATGCATAGCATGTTTCTATTGAAATCAAACAGGGACCACCCTGTTAGCTCTATTAACTGCTGTCTCAGGTGGTTTTGCACATTGCCTTACCTTTGTCTCGTTGGTTCTCTTCATATTGCAATTGAAATGCTCTTGTATCCCTTTCACTTCAATAGATCAGCCCATATACGGTGACCCACATTTGGTGGAAGTCTGAAGGAGAAACTCAAGCCGAACCTGTCCCTGATGATGTTTACAGGTAAACACTTTAAACATGTAGGAGCCAAGATGACTTATAGCTTATATACATATTTCACTAGGTTGGTGAGGTGTGCGCCCGCATCAGGCTTCGTTCGTTGGTCGAAGCGCCTCTGTGGGTGGCCACCGTAGATTACAAGTGCATGGTCATTCCCAGCTCACTCCAAGGGTTGTTTTGGTTCTTGGAGGCAGGGTGAGCTGGGAGGATGCATAATTTTGTTGACTGCAAGCACTTTAGCACTTGGCACTTTGGTAATTTGATCTATACTGGAATTAACTCGCTGTTTGTATCTTTGCACATATTTATTACGATATTTATTGAATTGACGAATGATTGTAATGATTGGTGCACTGACTACAGTAAACAGTTCAAACCTATTAGTATTAGTATTGTAGGTTACTGTATTGCACGTCATACAGCTTGTTTAACTCCCAGGCTTACCCTGCCGGTATGAGTAACCTATTGGATGTTATTTTCAGCCACTTCAAAACACTTCAAGGAATGTAACTGTATATGTTAATAGAGTTATAACGGTTGTTACTGTGTGAAAAACAAGCCTTCAAAGTTATTTTTTCCCTCAAACCCCCCACACCCCCCTACGCTTCTCTTAGCTACGGTACACTACTGTGGAACATTGTTACTGGGAAATCATATCCAGGTAAATTATTATTATTATTATTAAAGCACACAGACATGTATTCTACTGTACTGTACAGTAGTAATGATGCTTCCCTTAATCAATACACCTTTGCATGTCATCTCTGAGGGGCAGAGATAGTTTATCTGTTCCTCTGAGCAGATAATATTAGAATTTATGTACACACACACACTGTGTGTGTCTATGTTGTCTAGGTTCGGTGAGACACAGACTTGATCTTCATAAAATTGATGTGAAGAAAGCAGATGGATTATCTGAGCTGGTTGACCTCATGGAGAGATGTTGTGATGATGACCCCCAAAAGAGACCTCTCTTTACAGGTGAATTTACCATCTAATGTGTTTGATTCATCATGTAGGTAATGCTGTGATTCCTTTTACCTTTAAAACATGATCTGATAATCAGATATTATTACTATTATTATTATTATTACCCTTATTATTGTTGCCCTTATTATTACCCTTACCATTATTATTATACTACAAAGGACATATTTTACCAAAACTGTGCAGAAAGTGTGAAGTGAGTTTTCATGTGGACACACCTACTAGTTCATTAAATATATGATTTTCACCTTCGCACTGAACCAGTCCTTCCTACAAGACCAACCCCATCCCAGTGTGAACGGTTTGGTTACACACCTCCATGCTGACACACCGCCATTCAGACTCATCACACACACACACACACACACACACACACACACACACACATACACACACCGTAACGTTGGATAGCAAAAAAGCTACGGGGTGAAAAATACGACGAAAGAAAATGAAAATAAATAATATAATTTACAGCAGCCATATTATAATATGTTTTCAATTCAATTCAATTCAATTTTATTTGAGTGTCAAATCACAACAGGTTGTCTCAAGACACTTTACAAAAGAGAAAAGAAGAGAGGGGAACCGACAAAGATCCTCCCAGAGCAAGCAAAGGTTGCAACGGTGGTAACGAAAAACTCCCCTAAGGGAAGAAACGTCAGGCAGAACCTGACTCTGGGGTGGGCGGCCATCTGCCTTGACCGTGTCGGGGGAGAGAAGAAGAGGAGAAGAGAAGAAGAGGGGTGGGGAGAGGGGGTGGGGGGAGGAGAGGGGAGGAAGGGACAGAGAGAGAGATGAACACGAAAACAAGTAGTGACAGTAGACAGTGCAGTAATGTAGTATGGCGGTATGGTAGAACATTTTGGTTATATAATTCAGGATGGGTTGGTGGTATGTAGTTTAAAGTTCATAGGGGGCAGTTCATGGTCGTTATCGACGATGAGGCTTGGTCCACGGTGGTCCACAGTGGTCCACAGTGAGGATGTTGGTGGGCGTCGTGGAGGGTCCTGGTCTTGTCAGGGCACCTGGTAGTCTGATGGCGGTCCACAGTAGGGTTCTATGGATCTGCGTGGTAGAGGACAAGAGAGACTCCGGGGAATGGCTCCCCGGATGCAGTGTTAGTGACAGGACATACTGGGGCCAGGATGTGTAAATAACGGACCACTCCATCAGTAGCATGACAGACCACCCAGCCATCAGCCGGTGCGTTTGTGACAGGCACACACTAGCCATAGGCTTTTTCAAAAAGAAAGGTTTTTAGTCTGGTTTTGAAGGTACAGAGCGAGTCGGCCCCACGGACCGAAACCGGCAGAAGGTTCCACAGACGGGGTGCCTGTGACCTAAACGCTCTACCTCCTACTGTAGATTTTTGTATTTTTGGGACAGCGAGCATATCTGCATACTGTGAACGCAAGGGCGTTCTATTCGGTTTGTATGGGTCTATGAGTTCTTTCAGATATTGCGGTGCCTGACCATTTAGGGCTTTGTAGGTAAGAAGGAGGATTTTGAACTCTATTCTAAATTTAACCGGGAGCCAATGCAGAGAGGCCAGTGAAGGAGTGATATGTTCTCTTTTCTTGGTTCCTGTCAGCACGCGTGCCGCTGCATTTTGGACTAGCTGGAGGCTTTTTAGGGATTTATTTGAACAACCCGACAGTAGCGAGTTGCAATAGTCCAGCCTTGAGGTAACAAATGCATGGACAAGTTTTTCTGCATCATTTTGGGACAGGATGTGTCTGACTTTTGCGATATTACGCAAGTGGAAGAAAGCGTTTTTTGATACTTGTTTGATATGGGAATTAAATGTCAAATCTTGGTCGAAGATGACTCCCAGATTCCTCACAGTGGCCTTGGGGCCAAAGTGAAGCCATCCAGGTTGAAGTCATCGTCGGCCAGTTTGTCTCTGAGGGGCTTAGGCCCGGTTACAATTACTTCAGTTTTGTCAGAGTTGAGAAGCAGGTAATTACGGGTCATCCAACTCTTTATGTCTTTCAGGCATGAGTGTAGTTTGGCCAGTTGGTCCGTTTCATTTGGTTTCATGGAGAGGTATAGTTGAGTATCATCTGCGTAGCAATGGAAATTTATAGAGTGTTCCCTGATGATGTTACCAAGAGGGAGCATATACAGGGAAAACAATGTTGGTCCTAGCACGGAGCCTTGGGGAACGCCATATTTGACCTTTTCACGCATTGAGGAGTTGTCATTGACACATACAAACTGAACTCGGTCTGACAGATAGGACTCAAACCATTTCAGCGCGACACCTTTTATGCCGACCAAATGCTCCAGTCTCTGTAACAGGATGCCATGGTCGATAGTGTCGAACGCAGCACTAAGGTCCAGTAGCACCAGTACAGAGGGGAGGTTGTTATCTGCTGCAGTCAGGAGGTCATTTGTGACTCTCAGCAATGCTGTCTCAGTGCTATGATTTGCTCTGAAACCTGACTGAAAGCTTTCAAATATATTGTTATCCTGTAGAAAGTCACATAATTGTTTGGCAACTGCTTTTTCAAGAATTTTAGAGAGAAATGGAAGGTTTGAGATGGGTCTATAGTTGGCGAGAATGCCTGGGTCAAGATTGGGTTTTTTCAGTAGTGGTTTTATTACCGCTACCTTAAACGTTTGTGGCACATAGCCTGTTACGAGGGACAAATTGATCATATTAAGCATGGAAGTGCCAACCGAAGGTAGGACTTCTTTTAGTAACCTGGTTGGGACTGGGTCCAGGAGGCAGGTTGTTGATTTAGAGGAGGAAACCGTTGAAATGAGATCGGAGAGCTCGATTGGGGTAAAATTATCGAGCAATATACTTGAGCGTGTAGTAATCTCTGAGACTACCGCACTTGAGAAGGGTAATTGGTTGTCGATTTGATCTCTGATGGTTTCAATTTTGCCATTGAAGAAGCTCATGAAATCGTTACTATTAAGGGTTGGTGGAATGCGTGGTTCAATAGATTCAGGACTTTTTGTTAGCCTGGCAAGCGTATCAAAGAGGAACTTAGGATTGTTTTTATGTTCCTCTATTAAAGATGAGTAGTATTTGGTTCTTGCACTGTTGAGTGCCTTTTTGTATATTTTTTGACTATTTTGCCAGGCTATACGCGTTTCCTCAGATTTAGTTGAGCGCCATGTATTCTCCAGTCGACGCGATGCTTGCTTGAGAACTTTGGTTTCAGAGCTGTACCACGGAGCCAGCCTTTGTTGTCTTACTACCTTCTTTTTGAGAGGGGCGACAGAATCAAGGGTCACTTGGAATGAATCAGTGACATTTTCGACGAGGTGATCGATTTGAGTTGGGCTATAGGTATGAGCGTCCTCTATTACATTCAGGTACACTGGATTGATGGTTGAGGATATTTTTTCCTTGAATTTGTTTACAGCGTTTTCCGATAGACTTCTACCAAGGATTTTTTTCTCCAGTGGTGAGAAGTCAGTCAGTGTGAAGTCAAAGGTTATCAGATAATGATCGGAGAGGTCACGGTTTTGTGGTAATACCGCAAGATTTTCGATCATGATACCATAGACCAGAACGAGGTCGAGGGTATGATTGAAAATATGGGTAGGTTTATCCACACACTGGGAAAAACCTATTGAGTCGATTATTGAGTTGAATGCTCTATTTAGACTATCAGTTTCGATTTCGGAATGGATATTCAGATCTCCAATGAGGATGATTTTATTAGTTTCAAGGACGAGATTTGACAGGAATTCAGAGAATTCAGTCAAAAATTGTGTGTAAGCGCCCGGAGGGCGATACACTGTGATGAATAAAAGAGGTTGTATAGATTTCCAATTTGGGTGTGAGAAGGCAAGAGTAAGACTTTCAAAGGATTGGTAGGTGGCCCTGGCCCGAGGACTAATTGTTAGGCTGGAGTTGAAGATGGCTGCGACGCCACCTCCAGATTTACCATTATCTCTGGGTATGTGGGCATTTGTGTGACTTGGTGGCGTGGCTGTGTTTAAGCTGACATAGTCTTGCTCACCCAGCCACGTTTCAGTCAGACAAAAAAGGTCAAGGGAGTTGTCTGATATGATTTCATTCACCAATGTTCCTTTTTTATGTAGGGATCTGATATTGAGTAGTCCACATTTGATTTTCGTATTTTGTGGGAGGATGGGGTTGATTTTTATTTGTATCAAGTTTCTATGAACAGCACCAATTTGTTTCGATTTTGGTTTATTTAGCCTTGGTTGAACAGTTTGTATAGTTGTAATTTGGTGGGTGGGTGGCTGCACTAGGGGAAGCACAGGGTAGAGTGTAGGACCGCAACCCTGCTTTCTGGTCTCAACTCTGGGTTGTCATGCTTTATTTATAGATTTGTCCATGTTTCTAGAGATGAGCCTCGCACCGTCCCAAGTTGGATGTATGCCGTCTCTCCCTATCAGACCAGTTTTCCCTCAAAGCTTTGCCAATGATTTATAAAGCCCACGTTATTATCTGGACACCACCTAGACAACCAGCGGTTGAATTGACTCATACGGCTATACATGTCATTGTTGATCATGTTTGGCAGGGGGCCAGAGAAAATTACGGAGTCCGACATTGTCTTTGCGTATGTGCACACGGACTCAATATTGATCTTTGTGATCTCGGATTGCCGAAGTCGAGTGTCGTTGCCACCGCAATGAATTACGATTTTATCATAGCGTTTGTGTTTGCCTTTAGCCATAAGTTTTAAGCATGATTCGATGTCGCCCGCTCTGGCCCCGGGGATGCAAGTGATTGTGGTCCCTGGCGTCTCTAACTTCACGTTTCTTACTATAGAACTACCAATGACCAGAGTTGTAGTCTTGACTGTCTTGGCGACCCGCGGCCGTTTGTATGGCGAGTCGACAGACTCACTGTCACTAATGGGTGTAGCAGTGAGTGGGGAAAAGCTGTTTGAAACGTGGAGTGGTTGGTGTCCCGTGTGCTTATGTGTATGACTACGCTTCCTTCTAGTAACAGTCACCCAGCCGCCGTCACGATCTGATTCGTGGGGACCCCGATCAGCCGCGGTCCGCGGCTGACGGTGGCGTCCCTGTGTCTGGGTGCGAGCGGCGGGCGAGCCAGCCGAACTAGCCGCACCACCGCTAGCACTTTTAACCAGAGCCTCCAGCTCGATCAGCCTCGACGTTAGCACAGAGATCGCATTGCATTTGTTACACAGACCCATCGCTCCAAAAGGGGTCTACCTAATCACCGGAACGGACCAAAACCTACCGGAACGGACCGGAACGGACCAAAACCTACCGGAACGGACCAAAACCTAGACCAAAACGGACCGGAACGGACCAAAATCTACAGGAACGGACCAAAACCTACCGAAACGGACCATTTTTTTGAAAGCCATATACATTCAGAACACTATCCCGGACCGGAACCTACTAGGAGCGGATCGAAACTGACATGAATGGACCGAAACGGACCCCGATTTAGCCAGACACACATTCAAAACACTTGTAGAAGTCACCTGTAGACGGGCTCTCATTTAAATCCAAGGTGTCTTTTTTTTTTAGAAATGGTAGTAGCCTAAAGCACAGAGAGACAAACAAACAAATCAACTGTGTCGGTTTGTGGTTAGAATGGAAATTATCTCAGAGGAACCCTCTCGCCCCTGCCCACCCCCCGTGCGTACTTCCATCATGTCGATGATACAACGTTCCACTAGCCAGGGGCGTAGCTACGGGTGGGCTGGGGTGGGCCGCGGCCCACCTAAATAGAGAGCTGGCCCACACATTGAAAACATGACTTAAGAACTTGAGAAAACAAAGGACAAAGACCAGAGAGCCTCTAGAGAGTGCTTGAGAGGTCTGGACCCACTGTAGTTATAATGCAGGCACTAATCACCCATTATAATGCAAATGAGGCATTTCATTCACCCTTTGTTTGTAAACCTGCCAGATCGTTATTATTTGGCAGGTATATCTGAGAAATTAATGATCAAAAACACGTCTTTTTGCCGCGAATTCCCGACATTTTTTTTTGCAATTTACTTTATAACCAGGGCTGCACATAACTATTTTGGTCTGGTACTCAGTGGAGCACCAGGGGATGTTACCTGGTGCTCCAAAAATGCGGCGACCCATATCGACCCGTATCGTCGACTCATATCGACCCCTATTTTCACACCTCCATTTCTAGGGAATAGATTGGGGGAACAACACAACATCTCTAAGGTGCATGTCAATGACATAACATGTTGGAAATGGGTGGAATTCCCCTTTAATCTCTCTCTCTCTCTCTCACACACACACACACACACACACACACACACACACACACACACACACACACACACACACACACACACAGCCCCGTTGTGTTCAAGATGAGGGGCGAACTGAACACAACGACAACAAGCAACATTGTGCATCAGCCACTTTACAGCAAAGACGTCTTTTCTGTGCAGTCTCTTTGGAGATTGCGGTGATGGAACACCAAAAATAATTCCTTAATGCCGCTTGCTTCTTGGACATTTGACGAGAGTTTAGCTGTAAGTTAGCAGAATAATGTGTCAGTGTGGGCTACTACCAGTAGCATGGATCGATTGAGGAAGCAGGAAAAGACACACTGCGTTTGGCCAGTGTTGCCAACTGCCAAAATCCAAAGTGCATTAGTGTCACTTCAAAAACGCACTCGAATGCATTAGACTAAAATTAATGCACTACAATGAAACCAAATGGACCCTTACGCGTCCATTTGGTTGGGGCCTGGTTGGTTGGGGTCTGGTTGGGGTCTGGAAAAAAGCTAAATATAGTGACAAATGAGTCAGGTTGGCAACACAGTGGGGGCAGAGCCATCTAGTTGCGACATTGAGGGGTCAGAAACTGAGCACTCGAACTGCTATTCATGCAGCCTGAATAGGGACAACTGGAGTTGAAAATACATTGTAGAGGAGCCGCCATTGGACTGGCCCAATGAAGTGAACGGAGTTGGCGAATTTCTATGTATACTAAGGCTTCTGGCCATAAACAATATTAATTTTTATTATGAGGCCCATCTGTGGTGCGCAAAAGCGTTCCCCAGCCCGTAATTAACCGCGCCATGTGCTTCATTGAACGCGCATGCGTCGTGGCGCGCCAGTTATGTGCGGTCCTGTTTATAACATTTCGCAGACTTGGGATAAATAACAGCAAAAAAACACGGAAAATGTTTTTTCAACATAACATGTTGAATGGTAAGAAATGATTGAGAATTGACCGAGCTATAATTGTTTGAAAATGAGAGCTATAATCTTTGAGAATAGGCTACTCATGCATGTGTCTGTCCTAAGCCTGCAGCCAGGCTGCGTGCTTAGGAGGGTCAGACATAGCAGTAGAGATAAGGGAAATAGATATGGGATGAATTAAAGGGAATGGCAAGACCAACACGGATTGGATGAAAGCTAAAAACGCCCAAACTACACCTATGCATAATGTAACGGGTATAGGAGGTGTTTAAGGGAGATGGCATGATAACGAAATTATCAACTTTAGTGTGGGAACGCCTCTTCCCCAATGCTAAGTGCGTTAATTGCATATAAGGGCTAATGTAACCAAAATCGAGCCCTATGTGTTGGTGACAGGATTATTAATTCATGTCAAGACATTAATTCAAAAAGATAACCCTAGTACAGTAAAGGTTATATAAACTGAAATATAACCATAATGCGGCAATAATAGCAATAAATAGCTTTTCTTGCACGCGCAAAATTTGCGGCCATCACGCATGCTTACGCAGCATGCCCACCCTGAATCACTCATGCCCACCCTGAATTGAGTTTCTGGCTACGCCACTGCCACTAGCACTCAAACAGAAGTCCTTCATCCCTCCTATTCAACACATGAACAATGATGACCAGCCCCAACAAAGTGTCTTGTCTTGCTTTGTCAAGTTGACTGTCTGTGAGAATGAGCCACTAAAGACAATTTTCTGTTTCATGTGTTCCATAACCCCGATCATTGTAAAGCATTGCTGCTTCCCACCGGAGGATCCTGAACGACACCAAACCAAAGATAATGTGGATATGAACTGTCAAACCAAAACTGCCGCTGTTGTTATACCAAGCACCGACATCTCAGACTAATCTGGCAGAGTTGATTTGTTTGTCTCTCTGTGCTGTAGGCCTACTACCATTTCTGTGAGAGGCAATTTAATTGTGCAGCGACGTACGGCCTATTGCAAAGGCTTTGGCCGCTTGACAAAAAAAAAAAAAAAAAAAAAAAAAAAAAAGGCACCTTGGATTTAAATGACAGCCCGTGACAGGGATTATCCTATGACATCACGACGACAAAGGGTGGGATTCCCTCTACCCTCAAACCAAAGGTAAATATTTGAACAACTTTTAGTAGTTTATTGAAGAATGTGGTGTTATAATCAATTTGATAGGCTTATAGCCTACAGGCCTACAGGTGACTTCTACAAGTGTTTTGAATGTGTGTCTGGCTAAATCGGGGTCCGTTTCGGTCCATTCATGTCAGTTTCGATCCGCTCCTAGTAGGTTCCGGTCCGGGGTAGTGTTCTGAATGTACATGGCTTAAAAAATGGTCCGTTTCCGTAGGTTTTGGTCCGTTCCGGTCCGTTTTGGTCTAGGTTTTGGTCCGTTCCGGTCCGTTTTGGTCTAGGTTTTGGTCCGTTCCGGTCCGTTTCGGTAGGTTTTGGTCCGTTCCGGTCCGTTCCGGTGGGTTTTGGTCCGTTCCGGTGATTAGGTAGACCCCTCCAAAAGCAGTGGGGTCGTAACTATGCATGCGGCACCTGATGCACACGATAGGGCTAGAGCGAGAGGGGGGCTCGGGAGGGGATGCAGCCGCTTCCATCACAGCCCGGTACTAGCAGTAGCAGTAGCCGCTAAGCCGGTGCCACTGTTAGGTGGCTAGGCTATCAAGCCAAAACAGCCAACGGGGAGTCGGCAAGTTCGTCGGACAACCCGCCCGAGCAGTGATGAGGCAGGCGGCTACAGTAGTCTCGGAATCTACTGAACCACAACAACACAACACAACAGCGTATGTCCGGAATCACAGCAGCACAACACACAGCGTTTGTCCGTGCAGCTAGCGACAGAGCGACCGTCTGGCAGAGTGTACAGACAACACAGGAAGTGACGTAACAGGCTTACCGTCTGTGAGGAGGAGGTTCCACAATCACCAAACATGCACCCATGCACACTCACAGATTAGTGGTCAGTTGTTTTCCTCCTTCCATCTGAACCAAACTGTGGAGAACCAGGTGTAGAACAGATACAGTATTTATACTGTCAAATGGACAGATTCATTTGTCCTGTTTTGTGTTTCATGGTTATCATTTCAGAATGCGTTGCAGTAACACGTCACGTCTTATCAAGACATGAGCAGGGAATCGATGCTGCTGTCGATGAAACGAAAGAGGTACATCATCTAATGTTCTCTATCTGTAGTCATGATTAATAATTTCACCAAACACAGAACAACGTTTGGTGACTCATCAATCAAACCCCCTTTACACCATTAAAAAAAGGGGAAAAAATGGTTTACACTAATTAACTCGGTAAAAAAAAAATACCAGGTGAGGTTGTGTGATTGAAGAATGGTCAATAAGAGCCATGTTTAGCAACTGTTATTGTTTACAAAACTAAACATAGGATGTGATGGTAGGTGATACATAGGGAGATTTGTGCAATAGTATGTAGACTATAAACTATAACTGCTTACAATTTAACATATTTCCTGGGATTGTGAGTTTATTATTTATGTTTTATAATGATAATGGGATAATGTTCCTAAAGGATAATGTTCCTTTATGTAGACCATAACATTGACCTTACATCACATGTCATCTAATAGCAAGTGTGTGGAGTTTGCATGCTCTCCTCGTGTCCCCTAGGGTAGATACCCTCACATGTTCTCCCCGTGTCCCCTAGGGTAGATACCCTCACATGTTCTCCCCGTGTCCCCTAGGGTAGATACCCTCACATGTTCTCCCCGTGTCCCCTAGGGTAGATACCCTCACATGTTCTCCCCGTGTCCCCTAGGGTAGATACCCTCACATGTTCTCCCCGTGTCCCCTAGGGTAGATAACCTCACATGTTCTCCCCATGTCCCCTAGGGTAGATACCCTCACATGTTCTCCCCGTGTCCCCTAGGGTAGATACCCTCACATGTTCTCCCCGTGTCCCCTAGGGTAGATACCCTCACATGTTCTCCCTGTGTCCCCTAGGGTAGATACCCTCATATGTTCTCCCCGTGTCCCCTAGGGTAGATACCCTCACATGTTCTCCCCGTGTCCCCTAGGGTAGATACCCTCACATGTTCTCCCCGTGTCCCCTAGGGTAGATACCCTCACATGTTCTCCCCGTGTCCCCTAGGGTAGATACCCTCACATGTTCTTCCCACGTGGGTGGAGGGTGTGTAGAGCCCAGGATCACATTAGATAGTTGGCACTGGGTGTCTGTGTGTGATAAAATGTGGCATAAAAAAGGAAGCATTCTTTTGTCAATTCATGTCACTCTCTACAGGTTGGTAACATTTTTTTGTTAAAATGTGTTTCACAATAATAATAATAATAATAATAATACCTGTTACTCATTTCTATAGCTCATGTCAAGGAAGACATTGGTCGCCAACAAGGGGGAACTGGTGCAATGGCTCAGCTCAGATCTCCACATCCTACATCAGGCTCATTCTGAAGGAATTATTGATGATCGAGATTATCAACGACTGAAGAGCGAAGCACGTCCAAAAAAAGCTTGTATCAAACTTATTGATACAGTGATTAGTAGAAGAGGAAGTGCATCATGTCAGTTCCTTAAACTACTCCAACAACCAGAGATTGTCCTCAGGTATCCACAACTCAAGGAATGGAAGCCTTATGATGCGCTGGCAGGTAGAAAATGTTTACTTTGTTTGACTGCATAATTCATTGAAAGTGTGACAAGTTTTGAAAAGCATTAAAGCCAAAAAAAAGAGGAAAAAAAGAAAAATAGTAATATCTCGCAAATGCATATGACACACATTGTAGTCTTTTTTTATGATTATTTGTTCTTGATAAAAGGAAAGAGGTTGAACAGTTCATAGTTCAAATTCAAGGACCTTGTTAAATTACCAACATTTCAGAACAACAAAATGCCTTTCATTTGGCTAGTATGTCTTAATTTGTGCATCATATTGATGGATTGTATATTTGCTTTAGTACTAATACTTACACCCTGAATTGGCTCTTTGGTGCTGGTGAAATGAAATAATTTTGCCACTCCAGCAGTATTTCCTCATTCACTCAGCTCAGTTTCAGGTTCAATTTGTCAGCTGTGGAGTCAATGAAATACTGGTAGTTTGGAAACCAACTTCCAAATGATTGTGGATAGAGAATATTTGTACTGCACAGTGATTTAAAAGGACCCCCAGTCTGACCTGCATTAACTTAATAAATCGACCCTCACTGTATTGTGTCATTTGTTAGGCCGTGTAGAACTCGCTTCATACAAACCGATGAAGACAAAGGTAAAATATTCTCACATCCATAATATACATAAAATCGTGGGGCATTAACCACTTCAGTTTTTTCCAAGTCGACTTGCCAGACAGTGAAATCGAAGTTGCATCGATACATCGTTTAATATCGTGAGGGGGGGATCAAATCCCCGCCCCCACCCAGGGGTCCCCCGCGGTGGTCCCCTGGGTGGGGGCGGGGATTTGATCCCCGTGCCACTATGATGCACAGTGCTCATATAAAAGACATAGCTAGACTTCGCATCTATGGCAAGGTGAGCCAGTCATAAAAACGCATAACATTATCAGTACACAGCCAACGTTAGAACGCAACAGAAGACATGCTCGTAACATAGCAGGCACATTATCAGAATACGATCCATTTACATGTAGCCTATATCTCCTCCTCCTCTCCCAATTCGGCAACACCACCATATCGAGCCGCTTTCTTTGAGCCATTCAGTAAATAAACGAGAATGACGCAGACAGAAGCATGCGTCCCGTGCGTAGCCTAATGTGAAACGAGGAACAAGACGGTCACTGCAGCACAGGGAGGTGGTGGTTGATTAAATGCTGTATTTCTCTGACACTGTTTGCAGTTCGATCTGATCTGTGTTAATGATCCAACTGCAGCCAGTCAGTGGAACGCTGCGCTGCACTGCGCTGCGGTGCAGAGAGTGCGAGAGTCCTAGTCAGAGCGCATGCAGCTGCAGTAAGATTGGTTAATTAAGGCTGAACTCCGATAGAGTTGCAAAGGAAAGAATAACGTCTGTCTGTGAGTGACAATAACCAATATTACAGTTGAATTATATACACACGCGTTGCACACATAGAGAAAGAAAAAAGGGGAAAACAAGGGTAAATGTTTAATTCCCCCTCCTTACTCCTTTCCCTCGGAGGAAGGAAAAAAAATTGACTCAGGCTTTTGGGAGTCGACTCGTGTTATGGAAATCGACTTATCGATGTATTGACTTTTTGGTTAATGCCCTATTAATAATGATGTGTTGAATTGGTTGTGGTTCTAGGACAGAACCTGCTAAACATTTACAATACTGTAATAATGTATGCTGTATATTTATGATTTATGTACATGAAATGATCCTGTAGAAAACTGACTTTGCAAGAGAGGAAGACGAGGATGTGGATTCTGGTGAGTCATGGATTATATTCCATTTTAAAGGTTGATACTACAGTTTTAGGTGATAAAGTGAAGATAGAAGTTTAAGAGGAAGGTAATCAATGAGTGTAGTGGCTGAAAATGACTTCCAATAAATCACTCATACCGGCAGGCTAAGCCTGGGAGTTAAAACAAGCTGTATGACGTGCAATACAATACAGCCTACAACACTAATGATAAAAACGATCCAACCAGGAAATAAGTTTGAACTGTTTACTGTTGACTCATCAGTGCACCAATCATTACAACACGTATTCAATATCAATAAATACAATCATAATAAATATGTGCAAAGATGCAAACAGTGAGGATACCAATAGGAATAAAATAACTAAAGTGCCAAGTACTAAAGTGCGGTCAACAAATTATGTAGCCTCCCAGCTCACCCTGCCTCAAAGAATCAAACCAGCCAAGGAGTGCACTGGGAATTACCATGCACTTGTAAGCTACGGTGGCCACACCCACAGAGGCGCTTCGACCAATAACGAAGCTCCAATGCGGTGCTCACCTCACCAATCCAGTGTGACATATACAAGTAAACTATATCAGTCATTTTGGCTGCTACAATGAGTAACTCCAATGCCAATATTAAACATACTGTAGATCAGATTACTCCAGATTGAAAACAAAGATTTGATACAAAATGGTGTGTTAATAAACTAGATATATTTTACATACAATGTTTGGCCATTCATTGGGACGTATGTCGCGGCGCGATCGCAAACTTATTTCGCTCCTTCAGATTGTGACTGTATTTGTGTCATTTGTTAGACAGTTCATCATCCAGCTCTGAACTCCATGTTGAATTCGAGGAAGACAAACAGATGAAGACAAAGGTAAATCATTGTCACATCCATGACATCTATCCAATACATCTATGAATATGTGTGATGTGTTGAATTATTTGTGGTTCTATGCAGGACAGAACCTGCTAAGCATTTACAATACTGTATACTGTATACATGATTTATGTTCATGAAATAATCCTGTAGCAAACTGACTTTAAATCTTGTAGAATGAATCCTGAAGGCTGAATCCTAAATCTGGAAATGTGTTCATTACACTATGTATGTTACATTTAGTCTGTTTTCTTCTTTGTTGATTCATTAGATGAAGTCGAAGAAGATCTCATCAAGGTTCAAGGTTCTTTATTTGTCACTCCAGTGTATGTCAGGACATATACAGGGATGAAATAACGTTTCCATTGTTCCCCAGTGCAATAAGACAATAGACAGTGCAATAAGAAAAAGGACAAATACAAACAATACAAGAAACAGTAAGTGACGTAGTGCAACAGACTAGAGTATTTAAAGTGCAACTGTAACAGTATAAAGTGAGGTGAAGGTGCTAAGATACAACCAGGTATAATTATAATTATAAAGTGGCAAGTAGTGAAAGCTAAACAGACAGCTAGACAGGAACTAGACAGGACATATGTACTAGATGTAATATGCAATACAACTAAAACTATATGGCTAAAACTAAACATACAACTAAGCAGCTAAACACAGGGAGTTCTCAGTACTGGGTACTGATTTCAGTCCTGAGGATTTCACAGGGGTCATTTAATTAGCTCAGTGCTTATTTGCAAAAGATCATTTTTAGTCTCAAGATTTTGTTTTACTTTAATCCCTGTAAACAGAGATCAGACGAAGACGAGGATGAAGATTCTGGTGAGTCATGGATTATATTCCTTTATAAATGTCTGTTCATACTACAGTTTTAGGTGATAAAGTGAGCACTGTTTTTGTTTGTCTTAACTGTCTTTACTCTGAACAGAACATTTGATGGAGCAGGTGGAGATAGAAAGTGAAGAGGAAGGTAATAAATTATTAACTCTAATACTAATTATTAAACATACCGTATGTACAGTATGTGATATGATGAGCATGTGTCCATGTGTAAGTGTTCTGTGTTGTTCCAGATGAGCTGTACAGCAGATCATGCTGTGAAACATGTCAACACATCCAGCAGGTCAGTTCATTCACAGCACACACTCTTGTTTATGTCTATTAATCAGACCTGGAGATGGTTTAGATTTTTATTTATTTGATTTATTTGATAAATTCATGAAACATGAATGCATATAGTACAGGACTAAGTCCATTGTGGGCCAAATAAATGAATTAATAATTGCAGCATATTGTAGGTATGGTATTTCACTCATAGCACATGCATTAACTCATCTACAGATATCAGAACATGTATTGTGATGACACCCATCTAAAATCATTGTATCCTCACAAAAATACACAGAAAGGGCATTTATTGAGTACTGACATTTTTTCTCTTTTTCACTTTGCATTTTTGAGCCTTGTACCTCGAAGGACATTTATAACATGGATTGTTGCTTTTCTACTTGAATAATCAGAAAGAAAAATAGGATCATATCTGATAACAATCTCCTCCATCAGGCAGGAGGTACATAAATATTATTAACATCTCTTCAGAGATATCACTTACCCTCTTATTAGACATGAACTCGAGTATGATGTTACATCTGTAATGATGCATGTATTATGCAGTGCATATAAAACTTTAACTAACTTGTTGACATGACAATAAAGTTGTTGAATCTTGCATCTTGCTTGGTAGAGCTACGGCAGTACGAGGATCATTCCTGAGAAACTCTCCAGAGGGCGCTATCAGTGAGTCTACTGCTTTCATTCATTCACATGTTATAAACACAACCAGGCAGCAGAAACAAACAATGTGACTTCTACATGTAATAATAATATTGATGAATAATTAGAAATATTCAAATTTGACATAGCCAGGGTTTTTTATAGTTAACTAAAATGATAAATATTTAAAAAAAAATCTGTTAACTGAAACTAAAAAACTGCAAATAAATTAAAAAACTATAACTAAACTGCATTGTGTGCTCTCATCAGACTCAAAATACCCTTAGTTATCGTTTTTTTTTTTTTCAATATGTATATGACTTTCAGACATTTATAATATAAACTGTTTATAAATTTTACAGCAGTTCTCAGCGTCATACAATACGACACGGCAGCTTGTAGCACCGATTTACAACGCAGACCATCCATCTAGTATAAGAGTTGTGACATTAAGGGGCCAGAAAACAGGCTGGTCACATGGTTTATGTACTGTGCAACCCCATAGACTCTCATTGTCCCTATTTGTTGTCCCTATTCTCAATAGATGTCTATGCAGAAGAGCTGCTATTTTACTGGCTCCATGAAGTGAGCGGAGAGTGCGTAACTCTGTAACTCTGTGTTTGTACTCTAAGGCCTAGATTTTCGTCACCTCTAAACTCCTTATCCGTTAACTTCTTTGCCTTTTTAAACTAATTTAAAAAACATGTTTTCAATAGTCAAAATGGCCAGTCTACAAGCTCACAATGTGTCAGTAGATTGGCATGTTGAACTATTCCAAAAAGTTTATCACTATTTCACTAGTTCACTATCACTAGTTTGGGATAAGGGGTTTAGTGTGTGATGAAAATGGAGCCCTGAGGCTCTCACATTCTACTAGTGTTGTGCATTGTCGGTCATATTAGTGAACCGGTCGGTCAGACGGTCGTTCACCAATATAATCCGTTCATTTAGTTCATTTGGGTTGTTGCTATAGGATACCTGTACAGACCCAGTAGCCTAGTAGTAGTCACTGGACTCATTCAATCACATTCCATACCAACAGCGGAACACCACCCTATTGGCTGAGCCGTCCTTACAGGCTATTGGAACACCACTCTATTGGCTGAGCCGTCCTTACAGGCTATTGGAACACCACTCTATTGGCTGAGCCGTCCTTACAGGCTATTGGATTTTCACACACAAAAAAACAAATAAAATAAAGTACATAAAAGTATTGCTTGAAAAAAACTGAAACTAAAACTGAAGCTAAACTAAAACTAACTAAAACTAAAATATTTTACAAAAATAAAAAAATAATAAAAACTAGTAAATGCACCCTAAAAACTAATTAAAACTAAAGAGTAAAAACTAAATGAAAATAAAAAAATCCATAACCCTGGATGTAGCTAATGTTCAGGACGCTTTATTACAGCTGAAATCCATTTGATCAATACTTACTGTGTGTGTGTGTGTGTGTGTGTGTGTGTGTGTGTGTGTGTGTGTGTGTGTGTGTGTGTGTGTGTGTGTGTGGGTGTGTGTGTGTGTGTGTGTGTGTGTCAGAGCGAAGCTGTTAGCAGAGGGTACATATGAGTGTGTGTTTACAGGCCTGATATTGGAGGCGTGGAGGCCAGTGGTGGTTCGTTATTCTGTCCTGCCCTGGTCCACGTTCAGCAGGTTTGTCCAGGACCCCTGGATGATCGCTGGGCCCACATTCAACGTGGAGACGGTCCCCAAGGATGACTCTGCCCTCAGGTCCATCCAGCTGCCTCACTGCCTGTGTCTGGCCGGTGAGAACATACCGTCTACGTTACTTTTTAGGAAATCTTTAAAAAGTGTCTGGCTTTCCAAACATCTAATGTAGCCACACCTGAACACTGATCCTCTGCGATCGCGTGTGCGTCGTTTTCTGCCCAATGCCACGGCTCCACGGCTCCAGCCAGTGAATTTGGTAAAAAAAAAATATATATATATATATATATATATATATATTTTTTTTTTTTTTTTTTTTGAAGCGCCAGATCTCCTAAACAGGATGTATGATGACGTCATGCTGTTTCTGACTAACTTATCATCTCACGATCTGAGGAAAAAGTTCTGTGTCAAAAGTCAGGAAGTGACGTCTAGCCCTAGTTGATCTACCCGTGCGCAAACGACATTCAGGGGCAGATTTCAGGAGAGGCTTTTGAATGCATTGGATTGAATGGGTCCAAATGGGACAAAAAAGTTGTTGCGCCAATTCTGTCCCAAAATGGAAGTCAACACGGGACTGTGCACGACGACCGCGCCTTCGGTAGTCGGTGAGTTAACACCATGAGCGTACAGAACTATTGCTGACCATTAGATCAGTGGGTCTGCGACCGTTCCATCTGGTACTGAATTTCATGACGTCACCTTCATGGCAGATGCAGCTAAGAGCAGCCAAAACAAAGAACCAACGGTGGGGAACAAAGTGAGATCACATACTTCCTACCACCACTAACGATGGGGCCATTGTATCATTGTATCTTCTCCCAGGCCCAGGGGAAAAGGAGACAGGATCATTTGGTGTCCTGCACATCACTGAGGAGGATCAGGATCCTGTCATTGAGGCAGCAGAGTCCTCTGGTAGCCATGTGAAGTGGTCTGTGTCCTCCCTGTCCCCGCTCACTGCCATCTTCAAGAGCATATGGATGCGGCTGTGGGGTATCCATGGAGCGGTGCTGATCTACAAGGAGATCTGTGACAACGCCGTCCAGACCTACCTACAAATCTACCTCATCCCCAACAACAGCCCTTCACACGTTGAGGTGAGAATTCCTCCCATGGTAGAAACACAAAAATTTCATTTGTACACTTTGTGCCAAGAGTGACTGAGTAACATAACATTTTTTCCATGAATGAGTGCAAAAGAGCTTGATCATCTTTTTAACTTTGCATATAAATATTAGAATCTTCACATCAAAGTTGTACAATTAAAATAAAACATACAGTGACTGTATGTTTTATGTACTATATATAAAATGTAACTGTCAGGGACTCGGTGGACCCGTTTCCACTGAAATCCAGA
>CM076965.1:7404540-7409540 GCA_039105355.1 Benthosema pterotum
GGTAATAAACACAGTAAACATATGAACAACAACAGACAGGGACATGTTCAGTCACAAGATCCAGATACTAGTTAAGTGCAGTAGAACTACAACCAACCTCACCCTGAAACTAAAACAGTTCCTCCTGCTTCCATCATTAATGGCACCAATGGAAGTGGAATTTAGGTAGAAATTTGCAATTTAGGGAGTGAGAGGCTCTGGTAGGTTTATCTATTTATTGAAAACCTTTGATTGTCCATAATTAAGCAGCATTCTGACTGTATTGTGTTGTTTATTAGGCACTGCATCAACCAGCTCTGAACACTGTGTTTCGAAAGACAAAAAGACTTCACGGGTAAATCAAACTGTGCTCAGTTCCATGAAATACATTTGATGTCTTTTATAATTCCAATTGGTGTTGGTTCTATGTAGGACCTGCAAATAATTTACAATGCTTAAGATATACTGTAAATGATCTGATGCTTTCTGTTCATGACATGATGTTGTGTGTGATTAAGAGAGTTTAATCTGGTGTTTGGTTGTTGTTTGGTTCAGTCTAGATGTGACCTGCTCTGAAGACCATGCTACAGCCTGGTACAGCCATCCAGCCTGGGTTTGGACTGAAAACACAGCTACTGTGATTCTACACCCTGGACGACGCTCCACACGTCCCAGACTCTTCTCCCTTCTCTAAAACACCCTGGACAACGCTCCACACATCCCAGACTCTTCTCCCTTCTCTAAAACACCCTGGACAACGCTCCACACGTCCCAGACTCTTCTATCCTTCTCTAAAACACCCTGGACAACGCTCCACACGTCCCAGACTCTTCTATCCTTCTCTAAAACACCCTGGACAACGCTCCACACGTCCCAGACTCTCCTATCCTTCTCTAAAACACCCTGGACAACGCTCCACATGTCCCAGACTCTTCTCCCTTTTCTAAAACACCCTGGACAACACTCCACACGTCCCAGACTCTTCTCCCTTCTCTAAAACACCCTGGACAACGCTCCACACGTCCCAGACTCTTCTATCCTTCTCTAAAACACCCTGGACAACGCTCCACACGTCCCAGACTCTTCTCCCTTCTCTAAAACACCCTGGACGACGCTCCACACGTCCCAGACTCTTCTCCCTTCTCTAAAACACCCTGGACAACGCTCCACACGTCCCAGACTCTTCTCCCTTCTCTAAAACACCCTGGACAACGCTCCACACGTCCCAGACTCTTCTCCCTTCTCTAAAACACCCTGGACAACGCTCCACACGTCCCAAACTCTTCTACCCTTCTCTAAAACACCCTGGACAACGCTCCACATGTGTGTGTAGGCCAAAAGCCTGTACCACCAGATCTGGGCCTCATGTGCTTACCGAATAATTACTTAATAATTAAAAACCAACCATCAAGATTTTCAATTCATGATGAACAAAGCAGGGCAGTACAGTAACATTTTTAATTGGGGGGTCAGGTGATTTCTGGACTTTTGAGAATTGCAGGTTTTAATTATTATGGATAATTATTTGAGAATACCTGCCATTGGCTGTTTATATTATCTTTGTCTTGTTTTATTGTCTTAATGCATATGAATGGCACTCTGGACCAAGTGGGGGCGCTACGGGCTGGAAAAGTGGCACCCATGGAGTTAATGGATTAATAGCGTCTGCAAAATGCATAAACTGTAGTTTTCCTGCAGGGTGTATGTGTTTAGAATGACCTCCTAACAGTCTGACATGTAAACAGTAGTTTTACTGTAGGGTGTATGTGTTTAGAATGACCTCCTAACAGTCTGACATGTAAACAGTAGTTTTCCTGCAGGGTGTATGTGTTTAGAACGACCTCCTAACAGTCTGACATGCAGACATTTAGTCTGACTGACACCTGTTGCCCTTCCAAAAGGCCCTGATCTGATCCAAGAGCAACATTTGAGTTGCCAGATTTTCAGGATTTTTCAAAAATGACAGACCTACAAGCTTGTGGCCACTCAGTGCTGCGCTATGAGCTTGTAGATCTGCTACTTTGTCAATAGCCACAGTATTATCACAATACCTAAACTACCAAACAGGGTCAGATGTGTCAGACTGTTGTAGGTCAGACCAACGCATGCTGTTCCATAGTGGAACTGCACCGCTCCATCCTTCCTATACTGTACCAGTGATGGGCAAGTTACACAGAAAATGTAGTAAGCTACAGTACTTGTTACTCTCGAAAAAATGTAGCTGAGATACACTACAAGCTATCCCCAGAAAATTGTAGCAAGCTACACTACAAGCTTATCCTCTGGTCTGTAAAGCACTTTGAGCTACATTTTGTCATGACAGGTGGACTTAGAAAATGTGGGTGGGAAAATGCTCTTGAGAAAAAAAAAAGTAATAAGCTACACTACCTGTTAGTTACTCTTGAAAAAATGTAGTAAGCTACACTACAAGCTATCCCCAGAAAATTGTAGTAAGCTACATTAGAAGTTACAGGAAAATGTAGTTAAGCTATGTAGCTTAGCATGTGTTTGTCAGCATGTTAGACCAGTGGTTTTCATCCTTTTTCATACCAGGGCCCACTCAAATGCCCTACTCAGCATTTGAGCCAAGGAGGACCACCATTTGATGACATTTTAGCCCAACAGACCCCAAAACTAAAGATTTATTTTGCTTTTGTCCACAATTCCAGGCTGGATTTGGGGAAACCAAACAGTCCAACATACAGATCAAAATGACCATCAATCTTCTATATTCTCTAGTTGTGTAGACGTGAGATAACTCACATGATGAATATTTTAACTCTTGAGAGCGCAAACTCCCCAAGAAACAACTAGTCTAAAACGCGGCAGCCACAGTTTTAACTAAAACTAAGATGAGAGAACATATTACTCCTGTCCTAGCCTCACTACATTGGCTACCGGTTGTGTTTAGAATTGATTTTAAAATTCTTTTACTTGTCTATAAAGCGCTTAATGGTCTTGCACCTTCCTACCTACATGACTGCCTGACGGCGTGGAACAAACTAAAAACACAGTGAAGCAGCCTTTTGCTTCTATGGACCGACGGCGTGGAACAAACTCCCATTATACATTCGACAGGCAGCCTCTGTAGACATTTTTAAAGCACAGCTCAAGACGTACTTCTATGCACTTGCTTTTAACTGACTCTCTGATTTTATATTTTATGATTTTATATTTTATGCCATATTTCAGGTCCTCACTATACTGCTTCTGTGATGTTTTGCTATTTTAATGATCTCTTTAATTCATTCCCACTATTTTTTGTCTTCTCTATTGCAATGTAAAGCACTTCAAGTTGCATTTTATGTCATGAAAGGTGCTGTACAAATAATAAGCTTACTATTATTATTAATATTATCGATATTATTGCATTATAATATTATTGCAAATGGACCCGCAAGGGTCCATTTGGTTTCATGTTTACACTCTCAAGAAAGCTAACCTTGAACCTTGAGTTAGATCTGACTTTTCATCTGGTTAACCAACTTATCTGAGACCTGGAACCCTCTCAGGGACCACTGGTTGAAAACCAGTAAGATTGTTCCAAAACAGCCGTACTTTTTTTTCTGTTGATTCATACTGGTCTCCTTATATCATGTCAAGTGGTTGTGTTTTTAATTCCTAATTTTCGTTTATTTTTCAATAATTGTAGTTTTTTTTTCATGGTGACAGTGATTTCGACCTCTTTCTTAAAGATGGAGTGCCATGATTTTTTTCCAACTTAAATCATGATCATCAGGTATTATTGTTATATGAAGAGAAAAAAAAATCTCAAAAAGGTGTACAGTATTTGTTAAAATGATGTTTTTATGTGGACTCCCCCACCAGCTCATTAAGTATGCCTGGTTTGCCTGGTGGGTGGTGATGGGTGGAGATCCACCTGAACTGAAGCCACACCCACAGCTTTAGTTGCATGATAAAGGAGGAGGAGTTAGGGGAGGAGCTGATGTGTGATGTCACTACATTACAGCCTTTGCCATTGGCACATTTGACTGGAAAGGTTTTAGCCTCCAGGAAGAAACCCTAAATACAAAGGGAAGACATCATTGCTCATAAAAAAACAGACCAAGGGTTCTAATGAAGTACCGTCACCTCTTAAACATGTACAAAATTGGAAAAAATACAAAAATCACGGCACCACCTCTTTAAATTACTACTGTAAAGACCTATATTTACATGTCCCTTGTTGGATTTCCGATCTTAAAGATTGAATTTATTAGAATTAATGAATGAGTTTGCATAAATAAAACCTTTTTCCATTTTTTAAAATATTTGTTGTAGTACAACCTGTTTTTTTTTTCTTTTCTTTTCCAAGTAGAAATATACCTGGCCCTTCTAGGATTAAAGATATAAAATCATGATGACAGCACATCCAATGGGCTTAATTACTTCTTAATGACTTCACGGAACAAATCTCTTCAAAATAAGAGTACCCATTTTAGTTTTTAAAAATGGGTACTCTTATTTTGAAGAGATTTGTTCCGTGAAGTCATTTCACGGAACGCTGGTCCCGGAAGTTGACAGAAAAACGGAGGAAAATCAGGAGTTGGTCGGCAACAAAGTCATTTCATTCAAAAACAAGGAGGTTTCGGGTGATTTTCGATGAGCGTACAAACTCAGGAGACATACAAACTCAGAGGCAGCACTTTGTTTCACAGATACGGGCGTTTGGGATTACGTACGCTGCCGTTGAAATCATCGACGCGCTGTACAGGGGCTTAGCATCCATGACGGTCGTATAGATGTATACCGACCGTCATGTATCAGGGCTAAGGATATGCAGGCTTTTGTCCACAATAGTGGACAAAAACTGGAAATAAGTAGTGGGAGCATTCAGTGATTTTGGGTGTTTTAGAAAAACACCAAACAGACCAACAGCACGTGCACCAAGGCCTGGCTCCACTCCATAATAACTGTAATAACTGGAGGAAGGTCCCACATACACTTTTTCCGATTGTGAAGCTCTATACCTTTCTGTAAATGGTGTTTTAACATAAAAAAACATATTTTTTATAATATTT
>CM076965.1:7414540-7459540 GCA_039105355.1 Benthosema pterotum
CCATTTAATGACATTTTTAGTGCCACAGACCCCCAAAACTAAAGATTTATTTTGCCTTTGTCCACAATTACAGGCTGGATTTGGGGAAACCAAACAGTCCAACATACAGATCAAAATGACCATTAATCTTCTACATTCTCTAGTTGTGTAGACTTGGGATAATTCACATGATGAATATTTTAACTCTTGAGAGTGTAAACATGAAACCAAATGGACCCGCAAGGGTCCATTTGGTTTCATGTGTTCACGCTCTCAAAGAGTTACATCTGGTTAACCAACTTTTTATCTGGTTAACCAACTTAGCTGGGGACCACGTGGAACCCTCTCAGGGACCACTGGTGGTCCCCGGACCACCTGTTGAAAACCACTGCTCTAAATACAGACAGATGTATTGTCCTGAGGTTTGCACTCTCCCGTTAATGCATTTCATTCTTTTGGAATTGTTCCTTATCTACTGTAGTCCTATAAGTCCTCTGACCCCCCAGACCCCCTGGGGACCCCCTGGGGACCCCCTGTGGTCAGTGCAGACACCCACTGAGAGAACATTTACTGCAGGGGGTCCCCAAACCTTTACTTTTTTCCCCAGTGTGTGTAATGTTTCTCTGGCATATTCTCACTGCAGTTTAAAGATGGAGTGCCATGAATATTTTCTACCCTAAAAATGATCATCAGGTATTGTTATATGAAAAGTAAGATTTTTTTCCCCAAAAAAGTGTAGTGTGTGTTTGTTAAACTGTCATTTTTATGATTCCACCCTACCAGTTCATTAAGTAAGTTTTAAGTTTATCATTTAAGTTTTTCATTGACACGTTTGACTGGAAAGGTTCAGCCCCCAGGAAGAAACCCTAAATACAAAGGGAAGACATCATTGCACATAAAAAACACACCAAGGGGTCTATTTACATACTGTCACCTCTTAAACATGTACAAAACTTGAAAAAATCCAACAATCAGGGCACCCTCTGTTTAAAGGTTTAGTTGTGTCTCTGCAGTAACCTCTCGCTCAGTTTTGCATCTTGTTATCCAAACACAAGCTGATCACGGATCATAGAATCATGCACATCCTTAAAGTTGCATGTTCTTGCTTTTTTTTCTTGCTTTTTTAAATTGTAGACAAACTTGAAAATCCTTAGTTTTGCGTCTGAAAGGTGGTCCGTGCCGTGGCTAAACTGCTGAATAAATGGTGGGCCCTGGTATGAAAAAGGTTGAAAACCACTGGTTTAAATGTATTTAATTGATCGTTTTCCAGAAGGAGACACAAAACAAAAATGTTTGCATCCCTGAGTCCACACGGTAACGTTGTTATGTTGAGGGTGAGGGTTAGAGGTTGGACCAATGGGAGGGCAGAACAGTGAGAGGTCAGACCAATGGCAGCTCCTATTGGTTCCCCCATGGTGTGCAGCGCTATGATCGGTACCCCTGAAACCTGTCCAGTGAAAAAGGTTCTGTGGTGCAAAATCTGTCTGAGTTATTAAAAAAAAAATAATATATATTTTTTTTAATTGTGTTTAAAGGTAGGGGAAGTGATCACCCAAAAAATATTTTTTTTTTTTTCTGTTAAAATGCTCTATTATAAGGTGTGGAAACCACATATGGAGTTTCCCCCTCCCCCACGTTAGCAGAGGAGCTAATAAAAGTTCCCCAGGTCACCACAATTCTCCTCCAATCAGGAGCGAGCAGCAGGTTCACATAGTGTAGCTACTGTTGGGGGCCCCTAGTGCACCAGGCTGGTAGGCTACTACACCATGAATTTCAAATCACTTCCCCTACCTTTAAATTGAATTTGTTGTTTCTGTTTCTGTACTTGATTAATCTGTTAGAACTTCTATATGTAATGGTCATAATAATAATAATTACATAGTTTTTTACTGATTGTATGTATTTCATGAACTTTTGCTTTAATTAGATATTTTTGACACCTATGGCAGGGGTGACAGGTGGTCCAGGGACCACCAGTGGTCCTTGAGAGGGTTCCAGGTGGTCCCCAGCTAAGTTGTTTAACCAGATGTAACTTTTGAGAACGTAAAAATGAAACCAAATGGACCATCTTAGTTAGCCAAAGTCTACACAACTAGATGATCAATGGTCATTTTGGTCTTTATGTTTGTTTCCCAAATCCAGCCTGGAATTGTGGACAAAAGCAAAAGAAATCTTTAGTTTTAGGGTCCGTGGGGGACTAAAAATGTCCTCAAATGGTGGTCTGTGGCTCAAATTATGAACAAATAGTGGGCCCTCGTATGAAAAAGGTTGAAAACCCCTGTTATAGGACTATATATTTTAAAGGAACACTGCAGCTCCTATGGCTGTCATAGATACTAGACATTTACAGGAAGTGATGTAATAATGAAACGCTCTAAGAAAAAGAAGGAAATAATGCCATTACAATTCTGAGATTTATTGTTGATATATACTTTAAAGTCTCAGACTTATTATAAGTATTATAATAATTAGTGGTGTAATTCCCCTCCTGTCCACTAGGGGCGCTGACACTCTGTCAAACTGTTTATTATAATAATATTGTGTCCACTAGGGGCGCTGACACTCGGTCAAACTGTTTAATATTATAATAATGTGTCCACTAGGGGCGCTGACACTCGGTCAAACTGTTTAATATTATAATAATAATTATTGTGTCCACTAGGGGCGCTGACACTCGGTCAAACTGTTTAATATTATAATAATAATTATTGTGTCCACTAGGGGCGCTGACACTCGGTCAAACTGTTTATTATAATAATTATTGTGTCCACTAGGGGCGCTGACACTCGGTCAAACTGTTTAATATTATAATAATGTGTCCACTAGGGGCGCTGACACTCGGTCAAACTGTTTAATATTATAATAATGTGTCCACTAGGGGCGCTGACACTCGGTCAAACTGTTTAATATAATAATCATTGGTGTAATTCCCATCCTGTCCACTAGGGGCGCTGACACTCGGTCAAACTGTTTATTATAATAATCATTGTGTCCACTAGGGGGCGCTGACACTCGGTCAAACTGTTTAATATTATAATAATTATTATTGTGTCCACTAGGGGGCGCTGACACTCGGTCAAACTGTTTAATATTATAATAATGTGTCCACTAGGGGCGCTGACACTCGGTCAAACTGTTTAATATTATAATAATGTGTCCACTAGGGGCGCTGACACTCGGTCAAACTGTTTAATATTATAATAATGTGTCCACTAGGGGCGCTGACACTCGGTCAAACTGTTTAATATTATAATAATGTGTCCACTAGGGGGCGCTGACACTCGGTCAAACTGGCGACTACAGCAGTAAAGAAGTCCAAGAAGCCAGAGGAGGAGATGGAAGCAGAGCCTGTAGCAGAGACGACGGAGGCGGCGGCGGGAGAGGCGGCGGCGGCGGGGGAGGCTCCGCCCCCGAGGAGGAGGCCCCGCCCCCGGCAGGGGGGGAGGGGGCAGCGGGGGAGGAGGAGGAGGAGGAGGAGTATGTGGTGGAGAAAGTTCTGGACAGACGAGTGGTGAAAGGACGGGTGGAGTTCCTGCTGAAGTGGAAGGGATTCTCTGAGTGAGTATTGGTGAATACACTGTGTTTCAAATTATTATGCAAATCATGTTTTTCTTTGATACTGATGTACAGTATGAGGGTGGGAGGCAGTTTACATCCAAACAGCTACTCTGGGAGGCTGTTCTGACATCCTGCAAAGACATTCAAGCAGAAACTCTCCATAAACTCACAAGTTTGATGGACGCAAACAAGGGGTCCCATGTTATCATGTAACTGGACCTGTTAACATGTTTTGGATTGAAATAGCTTTTTTCCCCCAGTACATATGACCTCATTATTGCTATGAATTCAACAAATTAATTCAACTATTTTCAGTTCTTTACAAACTAGAAAATGTCTTGAAACTATGATGTGCATAATAACCTGGAACAGTGCGAAACACACTGTTCCAAGTTTTTAATTTATTTCCTAAATCCTGTTTTCATTAGAAGGTTTGTTCAATAACATTTGAAATATAAATTGACAGCTAATGACTTGAAAATTATACTGATCATCATTTGCATCAAATATGTTGGAAAATCAAACAGAAACATGATTTGCATAATAATTTGGAACACAGTGTACTAGTGAATACTGGTCAATACTAGTGAGTATTAGTGAATACTGGTGAAGTGGAAGGGATTCTCTGAGTGTGCCTTCAGACACGAGAAACTCATGAAACTCAAAAGTTTCTTCAAATTGTCTGTCTTGAAACCAGTTCCAGTCATTCCCTCTGGAGATGACGTCATTTTGAAAAAACTTCCTGTTTCTTCCAACAGAGTACATGAAACCAAACTACATGAAACCAGTTGTAGGCAAAAAACACAAACTACAGACTACATAGTCAGACAACCCAAAAAGCGTTTGGCAAACAGCCAACCAGTAGTAGAAAAGTCGCATCTTTGATGTCATTAGGCAGGGTTTATGTTGTAGTCTTTAGACTCTAGTCTTCACTCTTTATTGACTGCTGTCAAAGAACAGCTTGGAATCATTTAAACAGGGATGATTTCCATTGTAAGAGGAAATATTCAGGCCCTGTCCAGGAAGTAATTCAATAGGGTAATATGCAGAAAAATAAAACTTTAGAATTATAGGTGCATATACAAAAATATTACTTTTGACCTCCTAGACCAGGGGTCGGCAACCCAAGATGTTGAAAGAGCCATTTTCAACCCAAAATTAAATTCAAAATCTGTCTGGAGCCGCATTTTATTATTATTTTTTTCCTGAGAGTGTGCAAATGTGAACCAAATGGACCCTGGCGGGTCCATTTGGTTCCATTTGTACACTCTCAGAAAAAAGGTCCTCAAAGAAAAATCATTAACATGGTGAAACACAACCTTTCTTCAGAAATGGAGTTTCTAAAGTTTTACAGAACTCTATTTCTAGTCCACACAACATCTCTAAGGTATATTAATGACATAGTAAACTGAGTAAACCTTTGAAAATGGGTGGTTCAGATTGAAAGCTCCACCTCCGATAACTGCTGGGCTTTTTTGACATGGCCAAGTGCTACTTTAACTGGCAACTGTGACTGAAATGCTTATATTATTTTGGTGCGGATGACAACAGTGTGTGTATGTAATAATGCTACAGCCAGGGAGCCACTAGGGCTGTGTTCTAGAGCCCAGTGTGTATGTAATAATGCTACAGCCACTGAGCCACTAGGGCTGTGTTCTAGAGCCCAGTGTGTATGTAATAATGCTACAGCCAGGGAGCCACTAGGGCTGTGTTCTAGAGCCCAGTGTGTATGTAATAATGCTACAGCCAGGGAGCCACTAGGGCTGTGTTCTAGAGCCCAGTGTGTATGTAATAATGCTACAGCCACTGAGCCACTAGGGCTGTGTTCTAGAGCCCAGTGTGTATGTAATAATGCTACAGGGAGCCACTAGGGCTGTGTTCTAGAGCCCAGTGTGTATGTAATAATGCTACAGGGAGCCACTAGGGCTGTGTTCTAGAGCCCAGTGTGTATGTAATAATGCTACAGGGAGCCACTAGGGCTGTGTTCTAGAGCCCCAGTGTGTATGTAATAATGCTACAGCCAGGGAGCCACTAGGGCTGTGTTCTAGAGCCCAGTGTGTATGTAATAATGCTACAGGGAGCCACTAGGGCTGTGTTCTAGAGCCCAGTGTGTATGTAATAATGCTACAGCCAGGGAGCCACTAGGGTTGTGTTCTAGAGCCCCAGTGTGTATGTAATAATGCTACATCCAGGGAGCCACTAGGGCTGTGTTCTAGAGCCCAGTGTGTATGTAATAATGCTACAGCCACTGAGCCACTAGGGCTGTGTTCTAGAGCCCAGTGTGTATGTAATAATGCTACAACCAGGGAGCCACTAGGGCTGTGTTCTAGAGCCCAGTGTGTATGTAATAATGCTACATCCAGGGAGCCACTAGGGCTGTGTTCTAGAGCCCAGTGTGTATGTAATAATGCTACAGCCAGGGAGCCACTAGGGCTGTGTTCTAGAGCCCAGTGTGTATGTAATAATGCTACAGCCAGGGAGCCACTAGGGCTGTGTTCTAGAGCCCAGTGTGTATGTAATAATGCTACAGCCACTGAGCCACTAGGCCTGTGTTCTAGAGCCCAGTGTGTATGTAATAATGCTACAGGGAGCCACTAGGGCTGTGTTCTAGAGCCCAGTGTGTATGTAATAATGCTACAGCCACTGAGCCACTAGGGCTGTGTTCTAGAGCCCAGTGTGTATGTAATAATGCTACAGCCACTGAGCCACTAGGGCTGTGTTCTAGAGCCCAGTGTGTATGTAATAATGCTACAGCCACTGAGCCACTAGGGCTGTGTTCTAGAGCCCAGTGTGTATGTAATAATGCTACAGCCAGGGAGCCACTAGGGCTGTGTTCTAGAGCCCAGTGTATATGTAATAATGCTACATCCAGGGAGCCACTAGGGCTGTGTTCTAGAGCCCAGTGTGTATGTAATAATGCTACATCCAGGGAGCCACTAGGGCTGTGTTCTAGAGCCCCAGTGTGTATGTAATAATGCTACAGCCACTGAGCCACTAGGGCTGTGTTCTAGAGCCCAGTGTGTATGTAATAATGCTACAGGGAGCCACTAGGGCTGTGTTCTAGAGCCCAGTGTGTATGTAATAATGCTACAGCCAGGGAGCCACTAGGGCTGTGTTCTAGAGCCCAGTGTGTATGTAATAATGCTACAGCCACTGAGCCACTAGGGCTGTGTTCTAGAGCCCAGTGTGTATGTAATAATGCTACAGGGAGCCACTAGGGCTGTGTTCTAGAGCTCCAGTGTGTATGTAATAATGCTACAGCCAGGGAGCCACTAGGGCTGTGTTCTAGAGCCTCGGTGTGTATGTAATAATGCTACAGCCACTGAGCCACTAGGGCTGTGTTCTAGAGCCCAGTGTGTATGTAATAATGCTACAGGGAGCCACTAGGGCTGTGTTCTAGAGCCCAGTGTGTATGTAATAATGCTACAGCCAGGGAGCCACTAGGGCTGTGTTCTAGAGCCCAGTGTGTATGTAATAATGCTACAGCCACTGAGCCACTAGGGCTGTGTTCTAGAGCCCAGTGTGTATGTAATAATGCTACAGGAGCCACTAGGGCTGTGTTCTAGAGCCCAGTCTGTATGTAATAATGCTACATCCAGGGAGCCACTAGGGCTGTGTTCTAGAGCCCAGTGTGTATGTAATAATGCTACAGCCAGGGAGCCACTAGGGCTGTGTTCTAGAGCCCCAGTGTGTATGTAATAATGCTACAGCCAGGGAGCCACTAGGGCTGTGTTCTAGAGCCCAGTGTGTATGTAATAATGCTACAGGGAGCCACTAGGGCTGTGTTCTAGAGCCCAGTGTGTATGTAATAATGCTACATCCAGGGAGCCACTAGGGCTGTGTTCTAGAGCCCCAGTGTGTATGTAATAATGCTACATCCAGGGAGCCACTAGGGCTGTGTTCTAGAGCCCCAGTGTGTATGTAATAATGCTACAGCCAGGGAGCCACTAGGGCTGTGTTCTAGAGCCCAGTGTGTATGTAATAATGCTACAGCCACTGAGCCACTAGGGCTGTGTTCTAGAGCCCAGTGTGTGTATGTAATAATGCTACAGGGAGCCACTAGGGCTGTGTTCTAGAGCCCAGTGTGTATGTAATAATGCTACAGCCACTGAGCCACTAGGGCTGTGTTCTAGAGCCGCATGCGGCTCCTGAGCCGCAGGTTGCTGACCCCCGTCCTAGACATTGTACTTCCTTCCTACCCATACCACAGTAACTAATAGTCCAGTGGTTTGTTGACATTGTTCTTGCAACGTTGTGGCTCGGGTTTCATTCGCATTCAGGGATTTCACAAGTGCAAGTCAGGTTCTACTTGCCCTCAGGTCATGGTCAGTTGCCCCCCAAAAATATATCGTAAATTTTGCATTTAATTTTACTTTCTACTTGGCTGCTTTACACCATCTTTCGCAGTTGAAGTCTGTCTTGTTTAAGATCTGGTGCTTCAAAATAAGGGTTTTTACCGATTGCACTGGCTTTGGCCGTGGAATAGGGCAGAAAACGACGAACGCGCGGTCGCGGTAAATGTGTTAATGTATATTAATTTCGGGGGAATAAAAGAAAAAATGCTAAACCCACCCAAAAAAATCTACCCATCTAGTCCTAACGTCCGGTAAGGAAATTAACCGTTAGTGACATCTCTATTTAGAACAACATTCAAACAGACGTGTGTGTGTCTGTGTGTGTCTGCGTGTCCCTGCGTGTCCCTGCGTGTCCCACAGGGAGGACAACACCTGGGAGCCTCAGGACAACCTGGACTGTCCAGACCTCATAGCAGAGTACATGACCAAACACAACGAGAAAGAAGCCAAGAAGAAGGAGAGTAAGAGGAAGGCATCCAGCGACACAGCCGGAGCCGACAGCAAGAGGAAGAAGGATGAGGTACGGTTAGGTTATAGTACGGTTAGGTTAGAGTAAGAGGAAGGCATCCAGCGACACAGCGGGAGCCGACAGCAAGAGGAAGAAGGATGAGGTACGCTTATACCCTTTCCTGTCCAGGGTAGAGCCTGACACGGGAGTGGATTTTCACTCCTGTCCTGTCCCGCTCCTGCAGAAAAAATCCTGTCCTGTCCCACTCCCGAACAAGGACAGAAAAAAAAAAATCCCGTCCTGTCCCACTCCCGAACAAGGACAGAAAAAAAAAAATTCCCGTCCTGTCCCACTCCCGTAGAATGGCTCCCGATCCTGTCCCACTCCCACGCGAAATTACTCCCACTCCTGTCCCGCTCCCGTTTTTTTGTTGTTGTTGTTTTTTACAATAAACACGTTTTCTGTTGTTATTGAGGGGCGCTATAGACTGTAGACCTCATGAACATCTATTCAGAACTAAAATATCTAAAAAGAAAGGGTTCCTTGTATCCTAAACATTATTAAAATAGGCCATGGTTGCAAAAGGGGTGAAATGGCCCTTTATTTAATGTTTGTCTTTTCTAGACAAGGGGTTTTCAACCTTTTTGACACCAGGGCCCACTATTTATTATCTGTAAACGGTTAATCCATCAAAGACTTGGTTGGGAATGGATAAAGGGAGACGCACTGGCGTTGCATCACATTATGTTGCAATATAGAACGCTATGTAAACCAGCTGTAAACCAGCTGTTAGCATCGTTAGCATGGAGGAGGACAACAAATCCGTCAGACTATTATCGATCACGGCGATACAAAATCATGCACAGCTGCTTGCAAGCAAACTGTCTTCATCTAAAACTTTATTAAAAAAAAAAAAGTCCAGTCCATAAGTCCAGCACTGTTTGACGACTGCTGCGCAGCTGCGCTCTGTGCTGTCGGCTGTCTGTCAGTCGTCTGCTCTGCCTCTGAAACGGCAGGCTGGCTGCACTGCATTCTGGGATATACACTGTATAGTTCTTTTGACTATCCGACGCAAATCAAAACAGTGCTGGCTCACTGTAAGATGACTACAAATAATTTGTGCTCTGCTTTATATTGGAAACTCCTGCCAGCTGAAAATGATCATAGATCTAAGTCACTCCCGCTCCTGCACGCTCCCGTGGACTTTCACTCACGTCCCGTCCCGATCACGGGATTTATAAAATTATTAATCCTGTCCCGCGGGATTCCTGCGTGAATCACGTGTCCCGACGGGAGTTCCGTCAAAATGTCATGCTCTAGTCCAGGGGCACCTGTTACACACTGCACTTTCGAGACTGACAGCGTTAGTTGTGGAAGTGACAGTATTTACAGTCCCCAGAGAAACAACCCTGTTCAGTCCTCACTAGTGTTACTGTATTTACAGTCCCCAGAGAAACAACCCTGTTCAGTCCTCACTAGTGTTACTGTATTTACAGTCCCCAGTGAAACAACCCTGTTCAGTCCTCACTAGCGACTTGAGTTGCTCAAGCTTATATTCAGAAAAAAATGATTCTAACGAACAAAGAAGTTACAAAAGTGTGCAAAGTGCATGATTTCATCTTTTTAAACATTTACAACAGCCTTGCGAGCACAAAGGGAGAAATAAAATGTTTCCGTGGGGTATTTTCGGGAGCACCGCATCGTGACCAATGGCAACTTCCGGTGGAAGTTAACTAACCGGAACTTCCGGAAGTCCTGACTTCCGTCAGTGGCTTTGGGGAACCGTGAATCCAGGCTCTCATCTCACAGCACGGATGAGAGCCTGGAGATCGAGGCTAGTCCAGGGGAGGATCTAGGCATGGGTATGGGGGGGCAATACCCCCCTAAACGCCCAGCCTGCCCCATCAAACACGATGGCATGCAAAACAACAAGCCAAGATATTTCAAATTAAAGTGCTTCTCTTTAAAATGATGTGAAACACTACTACTGCTACTAACTAACTACAGCTGTGTCACCACTAAACCAACAGCATTTCATCATTGAAAACAGAAAACTCTCTGAGTCAGACCTTTAGCTTTATGCATGCTGCGTGTCTGTTGCAACTTCAACAACAACTGACAAGCCGCACCAATACCATTTTCTCCTTTTTGTTTCATTTTTTCTTCTTAGAAATTATTTGATCGTCCCAAAAGATTGTGTGTGACATCATGATTTGTCACGCCCCGAGTTGGCTTTGTCCGCGGCGTAATCGTCTTCATATAAACTATTTTCGAAAAGTCTACGAGAAAAACGAACAGGGAATCATTTCTCTGAATCATTTCTGGAACAGGGGCGGTGACGTCACTGCGCAGGTCTATAAGCTTGTAATTCAACCGATTATTTCTCTGTTTGTGCGTGTGTGTGTGTGTGTGTGTGTGTGTGTGTGTGTGTGTGTGTGTGTGTGTGTGTGTGTGCGTGTGCGTGTGCGTGTGTGTGTGTTTTTCAGGGGGAGAAGGCCAGAGGGTTCGGTAGAGGATTACAACCTGAGAGGATCATTGGAGCAACAGACTCTAGTGGAGAACTGATGTTTCTGATGAAATGGTACACACACCACGCACGCAGGCGCAGACACACATGCACGCACGCACGCACGCACGCACACACACACACACACACACACACACACACACACACACACACACACACACACACACACACACACGCGCACGCACGCACGCACGCACACACACACTATTTATCATTAACCCATTGTGTCCTGATCAGATTCTAGTCCCCCACGCTAGATTCTAGTTCCTCCCAGTAGACTGTAGTTTCTGAAGTTAGATTCTACTTTCTGACACTAGATTCTAGTCCATGGGTCTCCAACGTGTAGCTTGCGAGCTACCAGTAGCTTGTTGGTTGTTTTTGGGTCGCTCGCAAAGGAGTTTTAAAATTAGGCTATGAATGATATGAAAAGCATGACCTGAAATGCATTGCAACTCTTTCCTTTGTCATTCAACATACAAACGTATGCCCACTGGAGCGTAACTAGGCCTATCAGTAATAGGCTACGTCAGTCGTCTTCAGGTCAAATCAAATCCAGTCAAGGCAAAGACAAATCTGTCAGTGACATGATCTGTGCTGTGAAGGCCTTCAAAGCAAAAGTCTCATTTTACATGCAACAGGTAAAAAACAAGAGACTGCAGCATTTTCCTTCAATGAGGAAGGTGTTGGAAAACAATGCAGAGGCAGTTGATGTGTTGGATGTGGATAAATATTGTGACCTACTGTCCAAGCTTGGGCAGGAATTTGAGGACAGGTTCAAAGATTTTGGTGAACTGGAGCCCTGTGTGGCATTCATTGCTAACCCTTTAATGGAGGTAGATGTGAGTGTAATATCAGGGCAGATGGCTGACATGTTTAATGTCAATGCATTTGAAATGGAAATGGAGATTATTAATCTCCAAAATGATGTGCAGGTAAAAGCACAACAGAATTCACAACATTGAAAGTGAGTGCTTTATTTGGCTCTACTTATCTTTGTGAATCTGCATTCTCTGATATGAATGTGATCAAATCCAAATTCAGAACTAGGCTGAATGATGATGATTTGAATGACTCTATAAGAGTGAACCTGAGTGGATACACCCCAGCGTTCAAGTGTCTTGCGGAGGCCATGCAGTGCCAGGCATCTCATCAGAGGAGAATGCAAAATGTGAATGCACTTGAAAAAAAAGTGAAGTAGCTCTCGCCCCTCAGATTTTTTTCAAAGTAGCTCTAAAATGAAAAAAACGTTGGAGACACCAGATCTAGTCCATGACACTAAATTGTAGTTTGTGGCACTAAATTCTAGTCCCTGGCACGAGATTCTACTGTAGTTTTTCTGGGAAAATCTTTCTGTGTCAGTGATGCTTAACATATTTCATAGGAAATATCTATTATTTAGCTGCAGAACCTCATCTAAAAACATGTTGTTCTAGGGGGATCCCCCAGAAGCAAAGATTTGAGTTAAAAATGTTTGCTTCCGAAATAATGTATTCAAAGATTTGCACCACATTTTCACAATTTTTCAAAAATAGCAGAACTACAAGCTCATATCGCGCCACTCGGTGGCGCGATATGAGCTTGTAGATCTGCTATTTTTCAACAGCTAAAACACCAAAAGGCGTTCAGTACACATGAAGGCAACTAGGCAGAAATGTGAAGTGTTCCATTCCTGCCATATTGGAGTGATGCGCCGCTGCCATCTAGTGGTGATTCCAATGTTTGTAGAGCAGGGGTTTTCAACCTTTTTGACTCCAGGGACCACCATTTATTCAGCATTTGAGCCACGGACCACCAATTGTGGACATTTTAGCCCCACAGACCCCAAAGCTAAAGATTTATTTTGCTTTTGTCCACAATTCCAGGCTGGATTTGGGAAACAAAACAAGCAAAACATACATTCCAAAATGGCCAACTCAGATGATGAATATTTTAACTCTTGAGAGTGTAAAAATGAAACCAAATGGACCCGCAAGGGTCCATTTGGTTTCATTTTTACGTTCTCAAGAGTTACATCTGGTTAACCAACTTAGCTGGGGACCACCTGGAACCCTCTCAAGGACCACTGGTGGTCCCCGGACCACCCGTTGAAAACCCCTGCCTTAGAGCAGAGCTGCCCACACTTTTTTGACTTGAGAGCTACTTTCAAAATGAGCGTCTCAACAAGATCTACACATCAAAAATGTGATTGTTCCATTACTGAAAATCCATTTCAAGACCCCTAGAAAGTTTGAGCTTTGAAATAGTGGTGATGGTGTTACTGACTGTTATAGTGTTTAACAGTTTTCATGCCGTTGAAATGAATCTACGTCACCCGTTATCATTATGATTTACAGTAACAACTGATGCCGCTGACGTTAACGCTACTGTACGTGACGTAACTTACCGGCGCCGGTTCAATACGATCCCCATGCTAACAGCAGCTAGCAGCGACCGCAGCGACCATTGCTAGAGCATAACAAGGGACGGCCTAACCCGGAACCAAAAGTGTGTGTCCGTCCACTAACTTGTCCGTCGGGAAACATGGACCGAAATATGAAATATGACTTTGGGATGAAAATCGCTGGCACTGGCGAGCTCCAAAAATATGAAAAAGGGCTGGCACTGGGAGTGTTAAGAATAATGTACTTAAAATGAAAAATGGAGATGGAGAATTGTAAGGTTTTCTTGCATATGATACTACTGACGTTTGAAAACAGTATTTGAGGTTTGACAGTTTGTAATAATGTTGAGTTTAGCTTCTTGCACCCAAAACTAAGAACTTTCACGTTTTTGTGGAAAGAGAACTGGCAAAAAGTTGTTTCAAATGTTTGAATATAATGTAACTCTTGAGAGTTAACTCTCAAGAGTTACAGATCTATGCATATATTTTAGGGGACTGTCATGTGATCTACCTGCATGGTCTGTGTGATCTACTGGTAGATCACCATCTACCATGGTCTGTGTGATCTACTGGTAGATCACCATCTACCATGGTCTGTGTGATCTACTGGTAGATCAACATCTACCTTGGTCTGTGTCATCTACTGGTAGATGGTCTGTGTGATCTACTGGTAGATTCTCTCCTCTATAGACTCTCTCCTCAATGCTCCTCTCGCTTTTTTACCATTTTAAAAACCTTTGTGAATAGTTCAGTGTACCAATCTATTGATACGTTGTGAGCTTATAGACTAGTGGCCATTTGAACTATTGAAACATGTTGTTTTAACTGGTTTAAAAAGGCAAAGGAGTTGAGGGATAAGGGAGTTTAGTGGCGGCGAATATCTAGGCCTAAGAGTAAAGACTAAGTCGAACAAGGTTTTTGATATTTAGTCTAAGACTAGACTAACAAAAATGAATTTAAAAACGGTAAGACGAAGACTAAATCATAAACTAAGACTAATGTAAATAAGACACATTTTTATCTTGAGACATGTTTCATACTAAAAATATAAATCTGTCTAACATACAGTATATAAACCTACTAGGGCTGGGGGCAATGATTGCAAATTCAAAAAACGATAAGGGGTTTGGGATAAGGGGTTTATCATGTAACGGAAATGGAGCCGTTAGTCTTAGTCATCAAAAACAACACTCAGAGTGTTGTCTCAACCCTCTCTCTCTCTCCCTCTCTCTCTGTCTCTCTCTCTCTGTCTCTCTCTCTGTCTCTGTCTCTCTCTCTCTCTCTCTCTCTCTCTGTCTCTGTCTCTCTCTCTCTCTCTCTCTCTCTCTCTCTCTCTCTCTCTCTCTCTGTCTCTCTCTCTCTGTCTCTCTCTCTCTCTCTCTCTCTCTCTCTCTCTCTCTCTCTCTCTCTCTCTCTCTCTCTCTCTCTCTCTCTCTCTCTCTCTCTCTCTCTGTCTCTCTCTCTGTCTCTCTCTCTCTCTCTCTCTCTCTCTCTCTCTCTCTCTCTCTCTCTCTCTCTCTCTCTCTCTCTCTCTCTCTCTCTCTCTCTCTCTCTCTCTCTCTCTCTCTCTCTCTCTCTCCTCTCTCACCACATAACAGGAAGAACTCAGATGAAGCAGACCTGGTTCCTGCTAAGGAAGCAAACGTTAAGTGTCCTCAGGTGGTGATCTCCTTCTACGAGGAGAGACTGACCTGGCACTCCTACCCTACGGAGGAAGAGGAGAAGAAGGAGGACGAGAAGAAAGACTAGAGGTATGAAAACACTCCTTTATTATATAAAACACTCCTACCCTACGGAGGAGGAGGACGAGAAGAAAGACTAGAGGTATGAAAAACACTCCTTTATTTAAACACTCCTTTATTAAACACTCCTACCCTACGGAGGAAGAGGAGAAGAAAGAGGACGAGAAGAAAGACTAGAGGTAACACTCCTTTATTAAAACCAGGGCTTCGAACCGGTTCAAAGAACGAAAACCAAAACGAACGGAATTCTAGGGGATTTTTCAAGGAACGGAAACGAAAATGGAAACGGAATGGTCTTCAACTGTACGAAGCGTAATTCTGAAATCCACAAAACTGGTTAATTTTTTTTTTTTTTTTTAGTTCTCAATCAATGATAAATAAAGGTGCTCACAACTATCTAAGTTGCGGGGTTTTTTTTAATAAACATGCATATCCACGATATGCGGCTACAACCAGCTTTTTTCCGAGTCCCTTGTCCGCCTCAAGTAATAAGCAATAACAATTGTAATAACAGTCGTCGTATTGCTGCATCAGTTCTATGGACACCGCATATTAGTTGTATATTATGGACACGTTCTGTATCAGAAACAAATTAGATTTCGAGGACGGGTGGAATAAGCAGCCAATTATCAAATGTCTCGGGGAAGAGCCTCCGTGATCGTCTTCTTATTATTGTCAATCCAACACGCAGCGCAGCTAAAATACCCGGGCCAGCCATAAGAACACATAGCAACAGCCCAAACGCCAGAACAATGAGGAAATACCAAGTCTAACAGGCACATCATCAGAATACAATGTATTTCCTTGATTTCATATTACAGCGTGTATGGATTTACTTGAATTCCTCCTCCTCCTGTTCGTCCTCAAAAATTCCACACATCTGGAACCCGCTCCTTTTCTTTTCTGAGGCTGAGCCATTCAGCAAACAGCCTAAACGAGAATGCGCTCTGAGAAGTAACTGTTCCTTGCGTCCCGTGCGTAATGCGAAACCAAGACAAGACGGTCTTTATAACACGGCGGGTGGTGGTGGGTTACGTTTGGAGATAGATAAAGTTTGCGCGATGGTGATATTTCTCTGACACTGTGCCGCTGGCTGCAGCTGCAGCCTCTCAGTTAGGACGCGCTGAGGTGCTTCTCGCTGACGCCGAGATGCGCAGATTAAAAGGGAGAGCCCAGCTGCGCTCAGATGTTAATTAAGGCTAGACTCCGATACAATTGGAAAGGAATTAAGAATGACTTCTGTCTGTGATAATAACCAATATAGTTGATTACTGTACACAGGCGTCGCACACATAGAGCAAGAATATATGGGAAAACAAAGGTAAATGTTTAATTTTTCCCCTTTCCTCCTTTTCCAATGATGATCAAATTGATCATGATGGCTGGGGAAAAAAACAACTTTTCGACTCAACTCATGCAAGTCGATATATGATTTTTCGACTTTTTTGTTAATGCCTTACTCTGTGGTGAGTCCATCATAAAAAGAGACATGCGTAAATGCGTAATCGCCATATAGCCATGCATGTGCGCTGCGGGTGCCATCGTGATGCAGACAGACAGACAGACAGACAGACAGACAGACAGACAGACAGCGCAATGGCCTTACTGACATCCATAAAATAAAACTAAAGGCTTAAATACAGATAGTTATTTGACCAAAGTTTAATGAACGCTCAGTGGCCCCGAGAGCCACGTGTGCTTGATGTTTGTAAACAACTTCACATGTATCTGCAAAACATTACCGGAACGATAAGAACGAACGTAACTGTTTCGTTCGGTTTGGTGCTGGAATGATTGCCAGAACGAAAACGTTAAATATAGATCTACCCGAACCGTTCCTAAATAATTTCGTTTTCCAAGCCCTGATTAAAACACTCCTTTATTGAAACACTCCTTTATTGAAACACTCCTTTATTGAAACACTCCTTTATTGAAACACTCCTTTATTGAAACACTCCTTTATTATTTAAAACACTCCTACCCTACTGAGGAAGAGGACCAGAAGGACTAGAGGTAACACTCCTTTATTAAACACTCCTACCCTACCCTAGCACTAGAGGTAACTCCAGATGTTCCTTCAGTTCAGACAGCGCCAAGAGCGGTAAACTGTTGCTTCCTGCATTTAAAGAGATATTCCACTTTCCAAAAACCTTTTGGTCATTTTATGGTCTACTCAGCCTCATGTGAACACACCAGACAGTTTAAAGTTACTCCTTTCAGTATTTAGATATTTGATGTTCATTTTAGCGTATCCACCTCATTCCTATACAAACCCATTATAACTTAAAACTCCATTTTAACCATGACAGATTATTCGAAAACAACCAATCTTTTTTTCTGGTGACTGATATTGTCCTCGGAATACATGAGAGGACCGTGGAATTTAATTTACTGTTTTGAATTATTTTTAAAATATTGTGGACATGTCCCTCTCTCTCTCTCTCTCTCCCAGGTGCTGATGTGGCCACGCCCCCTCCTGATGTGGCCACGCCCCTCCTGATGTGGCCACGCCCCTTCTCTTTGTGATCACGCCCCCTTCTCTTTGTGGCCACATCCCCTCCTCTCTGTGGCCACGCCCCCTCCTGCGGTGGCCACGCCCCCTCCTGCTGTGGTCACGCCCCCTCCTGATGTGGTCACGCCCCTTCTCTTTGTGACCACACCCCCTTCTCTTTGTGGCCACACCCCCTCCTCTTCCGGCTGGAGATTGTAACGTTTTCATTGGTCCATCCTGAGAGGAGAACCAACCAACCAGACGACGGCAGGCGGTTTGTTTCTCTGTGCCATCACCGAACCGACCAATCAGCAACGGTTTTATTTCTCGGCGTCAGAATAGAAGCTTTTTTTTAATCAACACAAAGTTCTAGACGTGATTCACCCCAAGAATAGCAGATCTACAAACTCAGTAAACGTGTTTTTTGTTTGTTGTTGTTGTTGTTCACGGCCACAATGATCTTATAGATCTCTGATATTGTTTTTTGAAAATCTTTTGAGAAGTTTAAAAATCTGGACTTTGAAGAACTTTGAAAAAATAATCAGAAAGTTGTAGATGTGTTGGCGTCTCATACAGCAGTGGTCCCCGAGCGCTGTGTTCATTCCAAGGACCCCCAAATTAACTGTTAATTTGCCCCCCTCCTGACAACCATTTGAAACAATATTCCACGGACCCCCACATGAGAGAAGGTTTTTTTTAAAGACTGCAGCAGTGATTCCATTCTCACCGTTCTAATTCCAAGGACCCCCTGAAGACAGTTCTACACGGACCCCCATGTCTATCTCCAGCAAGGGACCCCAGGGGCGGATCTAGGCATGGGCATGGGGGGGGGCAATACCCCCTGAAATGCTTTACTTGACTAATAAAAGTCCTGTAACTGAAAATGGTATGGGTGCGGCTTCGCGCCACGGGCAATGAAGCCGCACCCATAACATTTTCTGCTGCCCCCCCCCCCCCCCCAATTGGGAAATGTTACATCCGCCCCTGAGGTACCCCCACTATGTATTGTAAAAAAGGAAAAAGAAAATCAGTTCTGAAAACCAAACGGATTCTTTGATGGTTCTGTAACTCTGAGAGTGTACACACCTCAGGGTGTACTGTACACCCTCACGGAGTTAAATCTCTACCATTTACCCCGTGGACCCCCTGGAACTCCCTCAAGGACCCCCTCCTCTTAGGGAACCCATATATCATATCATACATACAATATCATTGTTTTGTTTTGTTTTTCTTAACGTTTGGAATTGAATCGCAGGCTTTTATTTTGTATTTTTTTGGGGGTGTGAAGAATGTTGATATTCTGTAGTCACTGATCTGCAAGTTCAACAGCTGAGAGAGTTTACAGATCTACTGTTTGTTCTAGTTTTCCATTTGGGGGGAAAATGTTTGGTTTTAAGGAAACGGTTGTAAACTAGAAGTGTAATCAAACTTAATCTATTTAGTGCGTTAGTTTAGTTTTATTTCTTTATCCATGAACAATTAAAGAGTAATTCAATAAATGGGCCTTTAATTAACCCAAATCTAATCTAGTTATTGACACTAAATGATAGTTTCTGATGCTAGGATCTACTTTTTGACACTAGGATCTAGTTTCTGACGCTAGAATTGAGTTTTTGACACTAGATTCTATAGTTTCTGACAGTATATTCTAGCTTTTCTGAAACATCTGTGTTCCTGTGTCAGTGATGCTAACATATTTCAAGCCAAGGACCACCAGAATTATCCATATTTGGCTGCAGACCCCCCATCTGAAAACATGTTGTTCTCGGGGATCCCCCAGAAGCAAAGATTTGAGTTAAAAATGTTTGCTTCCAAAATAATGTATTCAGAGATTTGCAGCACATTTTCACAATTTTTTAAAAAATAGCAGAACTACAAGCTCATATCGCGCCACTCGGTGGCGCGATATGAGCTTGTAGATCTGCTATTTTTCAACAGATAAAACACCAAAACGCGTTAAACTATGGAACGACGGCTGAATAACAAATTGTTCTCTAGCTGTTGTCCTGGCAGAATATTTGAAAGCCAATCGTCACCGGTGAGGTTTCCACTCACCCCAGCTCCACCAGACACCACACGGTTGTAGTTTTAATTTGTATCATTGTTAACAGGGGGAATTCCACCCATTTTCAACATTCTAATATGTCATTAATATACCTTTAGAGATGTTGGGTGGACATGATAAAAAAAAAAGTTACCCCATTTTGTGTGTCCAAGAAATGGAGGTCTGAAGAAAACCACTAAGATGGTGAAACACATCTTGATGACATCATACATCAAGACGTATTTCCACCATGTTAATAATGGATTTCTTTAGACGCTGCTTTTTTTTCTGAGAGCGTACAAATGGAACCAAATGAACCCGTTAGCGTTCATTTGGTTCCATTTGTACGCTCTCAGAAAAAACAGTTGAAAATGGGTGGAATTCCCCTTTAATAGCTGTTAGAGAGTGAGAATAAAAATGATTGGGTATTTTATGGATTCCATGGGATGTGTGGTCTTGTGAATCTGTGTTTCAGTATGAAGGTCTTTATAAACAGAACCGTGTGTTTAGCGCTGAGAGCTCTGTGTTTCTCCGTGTGTCGCTTCTGGTTTCCTAGACTTCGTCGTCTGCTTTGAGAACTCCAAACCAGATTCTGCTGAGATTTTTTTTCCCCACGCTACACCAGTGACACGACGGAATACCGGCGGCGATAATGTGTGTGTTTAAACTCCCTTAAAGGGGATTTCCACCCATTTTCAATGTTTGACTGTGTCATTAATATTCCTTAGAGATGTTGTGTATGTGGACACATTAAAAAAAGTTCCCTCCATTCTGCGTTTCCTAGAAATGGAGGTCTGGAAAAAAAGAAATGGTGAAACACGTACACATGTATTTCACCATGTTAATGATTATTCTTTGAGAGACCTTTTGGTTCCATTTGTACGCCCTCAGAAAAACATTGAAAATGGGTGGAATTCCCCTTTCCCACCAAACGGCAGGGTCTGTGTACAGTTAACAGACCCATAAGGGTACAGATTTGGTTCCAAAGTTATCATTTTACCATGGAGGAACCGTGAAGGCGTTTCGTGGATGTGGTTTCGCTGCATTAGGACTTTTCTTTGGGGCCTAAATTAGGCCTTTTTTTGGAGCAGATCGGAGCTTTGTTTTTCCTCGTGTCAGGTTTTTATTAGTCCTATTTTCTTGGGGGGAAATTGCAAAACAAAGATTTTCTCCCCCTCAAACTTCAAACTTCTCCTGATGTTTTAGTCCTGGTTGATCCAAATAAAACCCTCGCTCACATCAAACTGTTAACGCTTTTTTATTTTTTCTTTACATTTTGCATTCCTAAAAAAATTACGAGGGAAAACAAAACTATTCCTATTCATCTTGTCTTTTTCTTTCGACTTGGAATTGCACCCCCCCCCCCCCCGTGCGTCGGTAGTAACAGAACACGTTGCTCTTCACTGATGCTTTTTAAACTAAAACAAAACGAAAACACAAAAAATATATACTATATCCAGTGTTAATTAATGAACCCATTTCCTCCTGATGTTGTAGATTCTACAAAACATTCGCCCTAAAAAAGATGGTATTTGTGCCACATTCTCCTAACATTCTCCCTTAAAAACTAGCAGGCGTTCACGGGCCGCGCTATGAGCCGTGAACGCCTGCTAGTTTCTTTGTTTTTTTTTTTTTTTTTTTTTTTTTTTTTTCAATAAAAGTTAAAACACCACAAGTAAAAACAGAACAGTTTGAAGTGATAAAACTTCTTCCTATTTTACTACAGTGTAACGTCTGTTTGGGGTTTTAGAGCTTTTTTTTTAGAGCTTGGTTTTTTAGCGCTGTGACGTCGTCTGCTGTTGAACAGCGCCCCCTGCTGTTCAATATGATGATGATTATTATTATTCTTAGTGTTTTCACTACAGACATTTTGTTTAACGTTTAGCTTTGTAGGATTTATTTTTCCTTCCTGTTAGTAGACCCCAGAGCATGCAGGTTGCCGGTTCAAATCCCCTTTTCCCTGGCGCTTCATCATGATCAAACACAGCAGCAGCACAAACCCTGGTTGTTTTTTTTAGTTTTCAGGAACGCCTGTAGAAAAGTAAAACAAATGGAACCAAAAAGTCTTTGTTATAATTTGTGATAATAACGGGGAGTTTCCAACCGTTAGACAGTTACAGGTCTATAAATCTGTTTAGCCTGTAATTTAAAAAAAAAGTGTTTTCCAAAATGCATTAGAATCCATTCCTGGTTCCATCCATGGATGAGGATTCCCAATCCTCTCCAAAAAAAGTGTGCAAACCCATAAAAACAAAAAAGTCGTTTTTCATCATTTTCATTTCGCTTTCCGGTCGAAAATCAAGTAGATCCACGACGACATACTAAAATCCTTGTAAAAAGAAAAAAAAAAAAAGGCGACCGTGCCTTTGCTAGAGTCTTGTTTCTGATGATTTTCATACGTTTTCTCGCGTCAAAACAAGTTTAAAAATCGTTCCCAAAACCTTTCCCCACCTCTGTGTGTGTCAGCCTGCTGTTGCTCCAGTCGACCAGCAGAGGGTGTCAGTGAGACCTGAGGGCTGCTGGTGGTTGTAGTCCTGAGGGCTGCTGGTGGTTGTAGTTCTGAGGGCTGCTGGTGGTTGTAGTTCTTTATCAATAACTTTTCCCCTGTAGTTCTTTTTTCTAACTTCCAGCTGAAATGTTTTCTTATTTCTTTGTGTATTTTTTCTCGACGCCTTATAGCCGCGCTCCGTCATGTTGTTGCATGTTGTTGTTATTATCGCCCCCTTCAGGCAGTCTCTACTACCGTATTATACCAGAAATTGTTTGTGTTTTGGAAGAAAAAAATAAAGATACTCTTCTGTTTTTTTGTAAAAAAAAAAAAATCTTGTGGCTGTGGTGATTTTAAACCTCTCTAAATCAGTGGTCCGGGGACCACCAGTGGTCCCTGAGAGGATTCCAGGTGGTCCCCAGGCTAAATGATGGACGGTATAAGGTAACCAAATGGATCATTTTCTAGATCTGTAACTCTTGAGAGCGTAAAATGAAACCAAATGGACCCTTGCGGGTCCATTTGGTTTCATTTTACGCTCTCAAGTATGTAAGTAAGTATACTATTTAAACATCTGAATTAATTAACTTTCAAGAATGTACCCATTTAGAAAATGTTATTTTGACCAACGTTTTGCCATGGTCATGGTGTTGTTTATCTCCTTGTGGTCATGGTGTTGTTTATGAATGAAAAGTTCAATCAGCTACAACATTTTAAAGCAGTTTGAAATAATATTCTCTACCACGAAAAGCTGAATCCATTTGAACTTCAGTGTAGCCTGATGAACATCACTCAGTCAACAAATGAATAAATGCGCATATATATATATATATATATATATATATATATATATATATATATGGAACTATATTTCTTGAGCCAGGCCATACGATATTGATATGATTGCATTAATCACAATTATGGCTGGGACTAATTAATTACAGAAACAATAATGTGATTAACAAAATTAACTCAGTTTAATCGCACATAGATTTTGCACCACAGAACATTTTTCATTGCCGTATTTCAAGCGTACCGTTCACACCGGTGCATGCAGTGGGAGAAGAACCAATCAGGGCTGCCATCTATCCCACCTCCCACTGTTCCGTCCTCCCATTGGTCCAAATTACAGTTCTTAAACTCTGCCCGAACCCGACCAGGCCCGGCCCGGCCCGACATTTTAGGGTCGGGTGCGGGCATAAAATTTATGCTAATCAGTAGAGCCGGGTTGGGCCTATAGGGCTCTATGAAAAAAAAATATTGAATTATTTTGTTAATAATAGTTCTGTTCTGTCTGTCTGTGTATTTATCTCTTATTAAGATGGTGCTGATTGGTATTTTCACTTTTACTCAGTGTAGAGTGCTCAAATTCTACCCAAACCCGACCAGGCCCGACCCGACCCGACATTGTAGGGCCGGGTCGGGCCTAAAAACTATGCTAATTGGTCGGGCTGGGCCAGGCTTTGGGCCTGATCAGTTAGGGCCCAGTTAGGGCTTTGGGCCTGATCAGTTAGGGCCCAGTTAGGGCTTTGGGCCTGATCAGTTAGGGCCCAGTTAGGGCTTTGGGCCTGATCACTTAGGGCCCGGTTAGGGCTGGGCCTTAATTTTCAGGCCCGTTGAGAACTCTAGTCCAAATTACTAACACCATCTTAAACCCTCACCCTCGATGCAACATGCCGCAGTGTGGACACAGCTTTTATTTTGAAAACCACACTCACACTATACCAGCCTGTTTTAATTGACCAAAAATGCTTCTTGGGTCAAATATCGGTATGCGATTAATTAATTACAGAGCTTCAAATTTTAATGGAGTCCCTCCCCTAATCCAACATGTATCAGCATATTGATTTGTTTTTGTTTTTTTAACCACCCCTACTGACATGTTTTCAGTGTCAGACGGAGGTAAAACTCTCCTTCAGTTCACACCAGGAAGATCAACTTATATTAACTCATTCAGGCCCGGAATCCATTTTGGGATTCTGTACAGTAGGGGTTTTCAACCTTTTTCATCCCAGGGACCACCATTTATTCAGGATTTGAGCCACGGACCACCATTTGAGGATATTTTAGCCCCACAGACCCCTAAATCTAAAGATTTGTTTTGCTTTTGTCCACAATTCCAGGCTGGATTTGAGGAAACAAAACAAGCAAAACAGACATTCCCAAATGGCTAATTCAGATGATGAATATTTTAAGTCTTGAGAGTGTAAACATGAAACCAAATGGACCCGCAAGGGTCCATTTGGTTTCATTTTTACACTCTCAAGAGTTACATCTGTTTAACCAACTTTCCATCATTTAGCCTGGCTGACTCTAGATTGTAGTTTCTGACTCTAGATTGTAGTTTCTGACACTAGATTGTAGTTTCTGGCACTAGATTGTAGTTTTGATGTTGATGTTTAATGTTTTGATGCACACACACACACACACACACACACACACACACACACACACACACACACACACACACACACACACACACACACACACACAGCCACCAGGTTCCCTAATTTCCTTCACATTATGTCCAACTCCTAATGTCCATTAACTAACTAATTATTTCATAGGAATGAGTTTGTTTTTGTGTTTTACTAGTAGTGGTAGTAATATAGTAATATTTACCCCCCCCCCCCCCCCCTATTCAAAACAATGACTAAAGTCTGATCATTAATAATTCAATGTTTAATTTAATCCATGCTTACAAAAAATGTCTTTAAAACCTCAAAATACAGAAATCTTTTTTAAAAACACACTGGTAGCAAAGTATTAATGATTCCTGTACTTCTACTCATCAAGTAGACATAGTAAAAAAAACAAGTACAAACATTACAGCTCTGTTCTGTGCAAAATACAACAAAAACTCGGTAAAACTCAGTAAAAACAGTAACATTATTAGTAAAAACAGTAACATTATTAGATTACAGTATTAAAGGGGAACTCCACCCATTTTCAACATTTTACTATATCATTGATGTACCTTCGAGGTGTTGTGGACATGATGAAAAAGTTTCCCCATTCTGTGTTTCCTAGAAATGGAGGTCTGAAGAAAACCACTAACATGGTGAAACATCTTGATGACATCATCAAGATGTTTCACCATGTTAATGGATTTCTTTAGACGCTTCTTTTTTCTGAGAGCGTACAAATGGCACCAAATGAACCCGTTTGGGTTCATTTGGTTGCATTTGTACGCTCTCAGAAAAAAATGTTGAAAATGGGTGAAATTCCCCTTTAAATATAAACCAGTTAGGAAAACAAAATGATTAAAGGGGAATTCCACCCATTTTCAAGACTGTTTCTCTGAGAGTGTGCAAATGTGAACCATTTGCGGGTCCATTTGGTTCACATTTTCACACTCTAAAAGAATAAATCATTAACATGGTGAAACACAACTTGAGGACATCGTCAAGTTGTGTTTCACAATGTTAATTTTTTTCAGACCTCCATTTTCTAGGTAACAGACTGGGAACTTTTTTTAAATCATGCCCACACAACATAAGGTGCGTATTAATGACATGGTAAAATGTTGAAAATGGGTGGAGATCCCCTTTAACTACATTTTGCTCCAAATGTGCAAAATCAGTTCCAAGTACAGCGAGAGATTCAACCTGTAGTTCAGTTTGTTGCACCTGCATCTACCGTTATCATCGATTATCCATAATTCCCAGCAGGCTGCTTATCAGCACCATTTTATCCATGACAGCATGTTGTCTGGGAGCCTACTCACTGATAAGATGACAACTGTGATCTTATCCATTGATAACAGTCAAATCTGCTTGCGGTTAGGTTTAGGGGTAGGTTTAGAGAAGGGTGTAGCAATGTTTGTAGCAAAACCCCCTAGACCCCTCCAACCGTAACCCTAAGCCTAAATCCCTAGACCCCTCCAACCGTGACCCTAAGCCTAAATCCCTCAGACCGTCAGGTCTGTGAGGTTAGGTTGAGGGTCGGGCATTTAGGGGTCTAGACGCAAAACCCTAGACCCCTCCAACCGTAACCCTAAGCCTAAATGCCCGACCCTCAACCACCTCACAGACCTGGGACCAGGGATTTAGGCTTAGGGTTACGGTTGGAGGGGTCTAGGGGTTTAGGATTAGAATGTTCAGAACGCTGTGCGTTGTGTGGATGAGGAGGTTCTGGCGTTCTTCTCATAGTGTTTACGGAGCTGTAGATCATAATGTTCAGAACGCTGTGCGTTGTGTGGATGAGGAGGTTCTGACGTTCTTCTCATAGTGTTTATGGAGCAGTAGATCATAATGTTCAGAACGCTGTGCGTTGTGTGGATGAGGAGGTTCTGGCGTTCTTCTCATAGTGTTTATGGAGCAGTAGATCATAATGTTCAGAACGCTGTGTGTTGTGTGGATGAGGAGGTTCTGGCGTTCTTCTCATAGTGTTTATGGATGAGGAGGTTGTGACATTGTTCTCATAGTGTTTATGGAGCTGTAGAACGTTCACTAGATGATTCACTGTTCCTTTAGAACCAGCATGAAGTCCAAACTGTTTCACCACATCTCAGCCCTTTGTTTGGCCAAGGATGAGATTGGACGAGAAAACAAAATGTCCGGCAAAAACTTTATTTTTTCCCTCAAAATGGGAAAAAAAGAAAACTGGTCTAGACCCTTCCGGTCCCGTTTTAGAGCTGTTTGGAAAAGAATATATATATATATATATATATATACACATTAGACCAGCGCACCACCTGTGGCACAAAGTAGAGTGTTTTGAAACAAAACATGAGACTTTAAAAAGTAAATGACAGCTGTGTCAGGCCTGTGGTGTTCCAATACCACATCAAGGCATTTAACTTATTAAAGGTGTCATGTCCAAATCCCTGAATGTCCCGTTAAAGTGATCCGTTGCTAGGTAACGGTGTGAGCTTCCTCTGTCCCTCAGATGATCGTTTATGTTCAGGGGGCGGGGCCACACCCTGTGACATCATCATCACATGACACAGGTAGCAGGAAGTGAAACGAACACAGGCAGACGGCGGCTTTTAGGCTGTTTCCTGTTTGTCTTGTTTAGGCTGCAACTACACAGGTTTTTTTTCCTGTCTGAATTTCGGACAGCGGCCAGGCAGCAGGAAAGACCCGCCCGCGGCCGAAATTCAGACAGGAAGTAGCAGGATGTTCCCATTGAAACCCATTCAAAAAAGGAGGATGTGACGTCACACCCCGGTCCGAGACTTGGACTTTGCAAAACCCTGTGTAGTTGCAGCCTTTGTGGTGTCACTAAATTCACTTCCTCCTCTGTTTCCTGTTTCCTGTTTTCACCTGTTTCTCCTGCGTTACGGTCGGCGCCCCCTGCTGGCCGCAGTACAGCTGCTCCACAGCAGCAGCAGTGGCAGTGGCGCCCCCTAGTGGCCCCACGGCGCTCTGCATCACTTCCTGGTACAGTGCGTCCAGCCGCCGCCTCATTTCCTGCATGTCGCGCTGCACTTCCTGTCTCTGGCGCTGGAGGCGGGCCTTACGGCGCCGCAGCGATGTCACTTCCTGCTCCAGGCCCAGCAGAACGTCCAGCTTCCTCTTCCTGCAGTTCTGGGCGGCCATCTTGTTTTTACCACGACGACGGATGTCCCTGACCAGGCTGGGGGAGGGGGAGGGGGCGGGGGGGGAGGGGCCAGACACACAGACAGTGAAGGCCCAGCCAGACTACAGGATTGCACATTCCAACTTTCGGCCGGGGTGTGACGTCACATCCTCCTTTTTTGAATGGCTTTCAATGGGCACTTCCTGCTACTTCCTGTCTGAATTTCGGCCGTAGGCGGGTCTTTCCTGCTGCCTGGCCGCTGTCCGAAATTCAGACAGGAAGTAGCAGGAAGTGCCCATTGAAACCCATTCAAAAAAGGAGGACGTGACGTCACACCCCGGTCCGAGACTTGGACTTTGCAAAACCCTGTGTAGTTGCAGCCTAAGTTATATTATTTAGGAACAGCACTTGAGGTGTTGGTATAATAATGTGTTTTTTAGGAAGCGTACCTGAGTTGCTGGTATAATAATGAGTTTTTTAGGAAGCGTACCTGAGTTGCTGGTCATCCAGGTGGTATCTGGCCACCAGGGTGTTGAAGTGTTCGACGGGCAGGTTGACGATGTCGTCGTTAGAGAAGGGGATTCGCAGCAGGCGAGCGCGACGTTCGTCAAGACTCCACTGCCGTCTGGAGTGGGCGTGGCCTCTGGGAGGGGCAGGGGAGGAGGGGGCGGGGCTGGCAGCAGTGGGCGGAGCCTCAGTCTGGTGGGAGGAGAGAGAAAACACTCACTTTTCACTTCATGTTTTCTTCTTTTTTGGCTAATCCTCCCTACTATAGAGTGTGGTGATCATATAAGGCCGTGGTTTTCAACCTTTTTGACACCAAGGACCACCATTTATTCAGCATTTGAGCCACGGACCACCATTTGATGACATTTTAGCCCAAAAGACCTAAAACTAAAGAATTATTTTGGTTTTGTTCACAATTCCAGGCTGGATTTTGCAAACAAAACAGTGTAGACTTCTTAATCTTAATTAAATAGTGCTAATTCAGATGAATATTTTAACTCTTGAGAGTGTGAAAATGAAACCAAATGGACCCGCAAGGGTCCATTTGGTTTCATTTTCACACTCTCAAGAGTTACATCTGGTTAACCAACTTTCCATCATTTAGCCTGGGGACCACCTGGAACCCTTTCAAGGACCACTGGTGGTCCCCGGACCATCTGTTGACCACCTTGGGCTATGAGCTGTAGAGTGCTGTTAGAGTGTGTGCATGTGCACATCTTGTTACCCAGGAGACTGGAGGGTTTTCCAAATCACTCTGCATAGGTCATCAAATTTGGCCAAAAAATGGCAAACACATCCTTTAGACCTACGCAGTGACGTCACCGCCCCGGTTCCAGAAGTGTTTTCCCCATTGTATTAATTTTTCCGATTCATATAAAGACGATTGCGCCGCGGACAAAGCCAACTCGGGTCGTGACAAATCATGATGACACACACAATGCTTTGGGACCATCAAATAATTTCTAAGATGAAAAGCGAAACAAAAAGTGTTGTATCCTGACGTTTTCTACTTATGGCTAATTAGATATCATATGATGATATTGTGTGTGTCGTCATGATTTGTCACGACCCGAGTTGGCTTTGTCTGCGGAGTAATGGTCTTTATATAAATTATTTTTTAGAAAAAAAGTGGTGACAGTGACGTCACTGTGCAGGTCTATACTTGTCTAATAGCAGCCTAAAACATGATGGTTGGAAGTTTTCCTTTAGCAACACAATCATTGTCGTGATTTCTTTCAAAATAGAAGCAGATATGACATCTTACTCTGAAAGCTCTGCCCTTCAGCTCTGGACATAAGTAAAATAAAATACAGTATTCTATTAGGTAAAATACAGTATTCTATTAGGTAAAATACAGTATTCTATTACGTAAAATACAGTATTCTATTACGTACAAAGTGCTTATGTTACATTACTTACTTTGCAGGGCTGGATGTAGGTGTGGTCGTGTCCGACACGCTCCAACCAATCGAACGGGTTCTTGGTGACATGTGACCAGTAATCTCCTCCTACAGCTCCCAGCTCCATCTATGGACAGACATGTAATCATCACAGTGTTTTTTTAGGGTTATTTTTCTTAACTTTATTGTGAAATATCTCTTGAGATATTCACCACCATATATGGGCCTTCCTCACCTCTTCCTCTTCCTGTTTTATCCTGACCGTGGCCACGCCTCTCTCCTCCTCCTCCTCCTCTGATTGGCCCGAGGAGGAGAAAGAGGCGGGGCTTGAGGAGTAGCAGGAGGTGTCAGAGGCACAGGGAGAACCAGGACTGGAGTCTAGAGAGAGACCGGAGTCTGAGTCCACTTCACCTAGAGAGAGAGAGACATACACTTTAATCTTAACACAAGCAGGACTGGGAATGCAAATACTCCTATTAAGACTGTAACTCTTGGGTCTCTGAGACCCATAAAAATCTCACCCATTCTCTCCCCTTAAAAGTATCCCTGGCTAATAAGACAAATATGCCTTAAAACACTATACTTGCCTTCTATAACTAAAATATGCAGATAAAAACACCTTCAATACTTTATTTCTTTCATAAATAGAGAATCTTTCACTCAATAGGAGGTGCTCCGGTCGCAGGATGATGATGTCACATGAGCATGTTCATCCATGTTCATCCATGTGACATCATCATCCTGCGCCAGGAGCAGTTCCTGTTGAGTGAAATATTCTCTAGAAATAAGATGCCAATGGTGTCTTTATTTGTTTATTTTAGTTATATAGGGAAAGTATGATGCTTTAAGCAATGTTTATCTTATTAGACAGGGATCCTTTTAAGGGTTCACACCTCCATGCCCAGAGCAGCTCTATTGTTCCAGCTAATGGCTCATTTACATTACAATTGAATTTCCAACCAGGAAGGACAAAGGTTGGAAAACAGGTTTTTAGTGCTTTGAGGATTAGTGGGGGAGGAGGGTGACGACGGGTCCACAGGACCCAAAATGACCAGTTATGGAAGGTAGAATCACTTCTAAATTCATATTTAGAAATTATTACAGACGAAAAGAAAAACAGAGATGACTTGAATTGCATATTTAGGAAAAGTCATGGAAGGGGAACTTTTTCAGACCATCACAGGCAGAGAAAATCCACAATCTCAAAAAGGGGTCCTCACAACCCGTTAGTCTTTCTACTGTTAATGAGAGCTTTGAAGAGCGTTCAACATAGAGAGAAACAGGCTCCTCCCCTTACCCTGCCTCTGGTGGTTACTATGGTAACCAGGGTCCTCGGAGTCCAGCCGCTGTGATTGGACACTCCTGGGTTGGCGGTACGACTCCGCCCCCTCCTCCTCCGAGGTGGGCGGGGCTCCAGGCTCCTCCTCCAGATCCAGGTCTAGCAGGCTCATACCATCCAAGATGGCCGCCTCTTCCTCATCCAAGATGGCCGCCTCCTCATCCAAGATGGCCGCCTCCTCTTCATCCAAGATGGTCGCCTCCTCATCCAAGATGGCCGCCTCCTCATCCAAGATGGCCGCCTCCTCATCCAAGATGGCCGCCTCCTCATCCAAGATGGCCGCCTCCTCATCCAAGATGGTCGCCTCCTCATCCAAGATGACCGCCTCCTCATCCAAGATGGCCGCCTCCTCATCCAAGATGGCCGCCTCCTCATCCAAGATGGCTGCCTCCTCCTCATCCAAGATGGCCGCCTCCTCATCCAAGATGGCCGCCTCCTCATCCAACATGGCCGCCTCCTCATCCAAGATGGCCACCGCCTCCTCATCCAAGATGGGGCAGCCATCTTGGATGAGGGAGGGGCTCAGCAGCTCCATGCTGAAGGGGTCCTCCAGGCCGTTCAGGGGGTCCTGGTCCTCCTCCAGCAGGGCCAGGTGGTCCCTGGGCGGGTCGCGCCACAGCCAGGGGTCCTCCTGATGGACCCAGAGGAGGGGGGAGGAGGAGGGGGGGTCCAGAAGGTCACTAGGGGTCAACCACATCACAGGGTCCAGGGACCAAACGTCTGAGAAGGAAAAAACATCAGAACCACCTGGTGTCAAGACCCTGGTGAAAATGTACAGGTGTGGTGATAAATGGTACAGGTGTGATAAATGGTACAGGTGTGGTGATAAATGGTACAGGTGAGGTGATAAATGGTACAGGTGTGGTGATAAATGGTACAGGTGTGGTGATAAATGGTACAGGTGTGATAAATGGTACAGGTGAGGTGATAAATGGTACAGGTGTGATAAATGGTACAGGTGTGGTGATAAATGGTACAGGTGTGATAAATGGTACAGGTGTGGTGATAAATGGTACAGGTGAGGTGATAAATGGTACAGGTGTGATAAATGGTACAGGTGTGGTGATAAATGGTACAGGTGTGGTGATAAATGGTACAGGTGTGATAAATGGTACAGGTGTGATAAATGGTACAGGTGTGGTGATAAATGGTACAGGTGTGGTGATAAATGGTACAGGTGTGGTGATAAATGGTACAGGTGTGGTGATAAATGGTACAGGTGTGGTGATAAATGGTACAGGTGTGGTGATAAATGGTACAGGTGAGGTGATAAATGGTACAGGTGAGGTGATAAATGGTACAGGTGTGATAAATGGTACAGGTGTGGTGATAAATGGTACAGGTGTGATAAATGGTACAGGTGTGGTGATAAATGGTACAGGTGTGATAAATGGTACAGGTGTGGTGATAAATGGTACAGGTGTGATAAATGGTACAGGTGTGGTGATAAATGGTACAGGTGTGGTGATAAATGGTACAGGTGTGGTGATAAATGGTACAGGTGTGGTGATAAATGGTACAGGTGTGGTGATAAATGGTACAGGTGTGGTGATAAATGGTACAGGTGTGGTGATAAATGGTACAGGTGAGGTGATAAATGGTACAGGTGAGGTGATAAATGGTACAGGTGTGATAAATGGTACAGGTGTGGTGATAAATGGTACAGGTGTGATAAATGGTACAGGTGTGGTGATAAATGGTACAGGTGTGGTGATAAATGGTACAGGTGTGGTGATAAATGGTACAGGTGTGATAAATGGTACAGGTGTGGTGATAAATGGTACAGGTGTGATAAATGGTACAGGTGTGGTGATAAATGGTACAGGTGTGATAAATGGTACAGGTGTGGTGATAAATGGTACAGGTGTGATAAATGGTACAGGTGTGGTGATAAATGGTACAGGTGTGGTGATAAATGGTACAGGTGTGGTGATAAATGGTACAGGTGTGGTGATAAATGGTACAGGTGTGGTGATAAATGGTACAGGTGTGATAAATGGTACAGGTGAGGTGATAAATGGTACAGGTGAGGTGATAAATGGTACAGGTGTGGTGATAAATGGTACAGGTGAAGTGATAAATGGTACAGGTGAGGTGATAAATGGTACAGGTGTGATAAATGGTACAGGTGAGGTGATAAATGGTACAGGTGGTGATAAATGGTACAGGTGTGGTGATAAATGGTACAGGTGAGGTGATAAATGGTACAGGTGAGGTGATAAATGGTACAGGTGTGGTGATAAATGGTACAGGTGTGGTGATAAATGGTACAGGTGAGGTGATAAATGGTACAGGTGTGGTGATAAATGGTACAGGTGTGGTGATAAATGGTACAGGTGAGGTGATAAATGGTACAGGTGTGGTGATAAATGGTACAGGTGAGGTGATAAATGGTACAGGTGTGGTGATAAATGGTACAGGTGTGATAAATGGTACAGGTGTGGTGATAAATGGTACAGGTGTGATAAATGGTACAGGTGTGATAAATGGTACAGGTGTGGTGAGAAATGGTACAGGTGAGGTGATAAATGGTACAGGTGAGGTGATAAATGGTACAGGTGTGGTGATAAATGGTACAGGTGTGATAAATGGTACAGGTGAGGTGATAAATGGTGATAAATGGTACAGGTGTGGTGATAAATGGTACAGGTGTGATAAATGGTACAGGTGAGGTGATAAATGGTGATAAATGGTACAGGTGTGATAAATGGTACAGGTGTGGTGATAAATGGTACAGGTGTGGTGATAAATGGTACAGGTGTGGTGATAAATGGTACAGGTGTGGTGATAAATGGTACAGGTGTGATAAATGGTACAGGTGAGGTGATAAATGGTGATAAATGGTACAGGTGTGATAAATGGTACAGTGTGGTGATAAATGGTACAGGTGTGATAAATGGTACAGGTGAGGTGATAAATGGTGATAAATGGTACAGGTGTGATAAATGGTACAGGTGTGGTGATAAATGGTACAGGTGTGGTGATAAATGGTACAGGTGTGGTGATAAATGGTACAGGTGTGGTGATAAATGGTACAGGTGTGGTGATAAATGGTACAGGTGAGGTGATAAATGGTGATAAATGGTACAGGTGTGATAAATGGTACAGGTGAGGTGATAAATGGTACAGGTGAGGTGATAAATGGTACAGGTGTGGTGATAAATGGTACAGGTGTGATAAATGGTACAGGTGTGGTGATAAATGGTACAGGTGTGGTGATAAATGGTACAGGTGTGATAAATGGTACAGGTGAGGTGATAAATGGTGATAAATGGTACAGGTGTGATAAATGGTACAGGGGTGGTGATAAATGGTACAGGTGAGGTGATAAATGGTACAGGTGTGATAAATGGTACAGGTGTGATAAATGGTACAGGTGTGGTGATAAATGGTACGGGTACGGTGTCGTGACCTTTTTAACAGTCGCGGTCCCTTCGGGGTAATTTACCTCCACAGGGGCGCTGTAGACTCACGTCTGGACCAGTCAGAGCGCTGTGTTGCCGGTGCTGGTCGTCATGGTAACCCAGGTGGTCCCCGAGGCTGTCATGGTCGTCATGGTAACCCAGGTGGTCCCCATGGTAACCCAGGTGGTCCCCATGGTAACCCAGGTGGTCCCCATGGTAACCCAGGTGGTCCCCAGGGCTGCAAACCTGCATGTCCTGAACAACAACACAACCCTCAGTTATTCATCCATCGATTATTGACAACATGTAAACTGTAAGCTGTATTAAGTCAGAGGTACTAGAGTTCTCAAGCTCTGCCCGAACCCGACCAGGACCGGACTTTTCACTTTTCACTTTTCACTTTTACTCTGTTGTAAACAGAGTAAAATATGTTTCCTTTAGTCAGGCCAGGCTTGGCCGGGCCTCGGGCCTGATCCATTAGGGCCCAGTTAGGGCCGGGCTTTGGGCCTGATCAGTTAGGGCCCAGTTAGGTCCGGGCCTTAACACTAGAAAGAAAAAGGGGTCGTGAGGACCCCTTCCTTTTTGAGATTTTGAAGTGGATTTTCTCTGCCTCTGATGGTCAGAAAAAGTTCCCCTTCCATGACTTTTCCTAAATATGCAATTCAAGTCATCTCTGTTTTTCTTCTCATCTGTAATAATTTCTAAATATGAATTTAGAAGTGATTCTACCTTCCATGACTGGTCATTGCGGGTCCTGTGGACCCGTCGTCACCCTCCTCCCACACTAATCCTCAAAGCACAAAAAAAACTGTTTTCTAACCTTTGTCCTTCCTGGTTGGAAATTCAATGTGAATGTAAATGAGCCATTAGCTGGAACAATAGAGCTGCTCTGGGCATGGAGGTGTGAACTCTTAAGGGGAGAGAATGGCTGAGGTTTTTATGGGTCTCAGAGACCCAAGAGTTACAGTCTGAACAGGAGAATTTGCATTCCCAGTCCTGCTTGTGTTTATTTTCAGTCCCGTTGAGACCTTTAGTGTGTTTACTGACCTCTGTCTGTAGAACAGACAGAACATTACTGACCTCTGTCTGTAGAACAGACAGAACATTACTGACCTCTGTCTGTAGAACAGACAGAACATTACTGACCTCTGTCTGTAGAACAGAACAGACAGAACATTACTGACCTCTGTCTGTAGAACAGACAGAACATTACTGACCTCTGTCTGTAGAACAGACAGAACATTACTGACCTCTGTCTGCAGAACAGAACAGACAGAACATTACTGACCTCTGTCTGTAGAACAGACAGAACATTACTGACCTCTGTCTGTAGAACAGAACAGACAGAACATTACTGACCTCTGTCTGTAGAACAGACAGAACATTACTGACCTCTGTCTGTAGAACAGACAGAACATTACTGACCTCTGTCTGTAGAACAGAACAGACAGAACATTACTGACCTCTGTCTGTAGAACAGACAGAACATTACTGACCTCTGTCTGTAGAACAGACAGAACATCTTCCCACTGGAGTTCCAGATCACTGGAGGAGACCAGCGGAGGACCACCGTGGACCCCCTGGGCCTCCAAGACCTCCTGGACTCCTGCAGACAGAGGCAGGACCCCCTGGACCCCCGCAGACTGTCTCAGCGCTCCATCCTGTAAGTTAAACACATCCTTGAAGCACACAGATATATAGACTGACCCAGTGGCGTGCACAGAGAGTTTCAAGGGCAGGTGCTCAAATATAACCAGGGGGGTGGAAATTGTTTTGAGTTTTGGGGGTTAAAAATGCATAGAAAACAGCACTTCAGCATCTACAAGTACAACTATACAAACGCATTAGGCTACTGCTATATAATTGGTTTGAAGAAAATAATGCATTATTCTTCTTCATTTTTTTGCTCTTTTAAAAAGGGCATGTTGGTCCAGAGATGGCCACTAGGGGGTGCTCAAACCCCCCTTGACGTCTATCTATGCACACCTATGGACTGACCTGCAGTCTATAGAGCAGGGGTTGATCCCAGGGACCACCATTTATTCAGCATTTGAGCCACTGACCACCATTTGAGGAGGACATTAAGCACCAAAGACCCCAAAACTAAAGATTTCTTTTGCTTTTGTCCACAATTCCAGGCTGGATTTGGGGAAACAAAACAGTCAAACATACAGATCAACATGATGATGTATAATTATTTTAACTCTTGAGAGTGTAAAAATGAAACCAAATGGACCTGCAAGGGTCCATTTGGTTTCATTTTTACTTTCTCAAGAGTTACATCTGGTTAAACAACTTAGCTGGGGACCACCTGGAACCCTCTCAGGGACCGCTGGTGGTCCCGGGACCACCTGTTGAAAACCCCTGCTATAGAGAATGCTCCCAGATATAGACAGACCTCTGCAGTCTATATTGTTCTCATCTAAACACAACCATAATAAATAACAGCCTATAACAAAGGAGACAGTTTTCATCCCCGTTTAGAGAAGTCTAGTTTGTAGCACCCAATGGGTGCTAAGTACGCTTTAGGGTCTTTCAACATTGATTGGTGTAAGTTACTGTATTTACAGTCCCTGTTCAGTCCTTACTAGTGTCTCTTATTTTCAGAAAATATACATATATATTTCAAGGAACAAAGCAGTGATAGAAGTGTGCAAAGTGAACACGATTCCATCTTTTAAACCTTTACAACAGCTCTGCCAGCAAAAAGGGAGGAAAAAAAGTATCTGCGGTGTATACATTTTCAGGAGCACCGCGCTGCGATTGGCTGAAAAATGGGAACTTCCGGGGGAAGTTAATATAGCAGAAGTCCAGCCTTTTGACAGACTCTCAGGCTGCCTCCACATTGCTCTTTGCACAGTCCGTGTTTCGACCGGGGTGTGACGTCACATCCTGTATTTTTGATGACGGTTTCAATGACATTTCCGACTAGTTCCTGTCTGCATTTGGGACAGTGGTCAGGCAGCAGGAACGACCCGCCTGCAGCCGAAATTCACACCGGAACCAGCCGGAGGTCTCATTGACACACTTTCAAAAATTCCATCTCTCTTTTTTCGGGTATACGGACCCCCTGTGAAGACCTCTAGACCTCAGGTTTTTGGGGTACGGACCCCCTGTGAAGACCTCTAGACTGAACCAGTTTTTTGGGGTATGGACCCCCTGTGAAGACCTCTAGACTGAACCAGTTTTTCGGGTATACGGACCCCCTGTGAAGACCTCTAGACTGAACCAGTTTTTGGGGTATGGACCCCCTGTGAAGACCTCTAGACTGAACCAGTTTTTCGGGTATATGGACCCCCTGTGAAGACCTCTAGACTGAACCAGTTTTTCGGGTATACGGACCCCCTGTGAAGACCTCTAGACTGAACCAGTTTTTTGGGGTACGGACCCCTGTGAAGACCTCTAGACTGAACCAGTTTTTGGGGTATGGACCCCCTGTGAAGACCTCTAGACTGAACCAGTTTTTTGGGGTATGGACCCCCTGTGAAGACCTCTAGACTGAACCAGTTTTTTGGGGTATGGACCCCCTGTGAAGACCTCTAGACTGAACCAGTTTTTTGGGGTACGGACCCCCTGTGAAGACCTCTAGACTGAACCAGTTTTTGGGGTATGGACCCCCTGTGAAGACCTCTAGACTGAACCAGTTTTTTGGGGTACGGACCCCCTGTGAAGACCTCTAGACTGAACCAGTTTTTTGGGGTACGGACCCCCTGTGAAGACCTCTAGACTGAACCAGTGGGGTATGGACCCCCTGTGAAGACCTCTAGACTGAACCAGTTTTTTGGGGTACGGACCCCCTGTGAAGACCTCTAGACTGAACCAGTTTTTTGGGGTACGGACCCCCTGTGAAGACCTCTAGACTGAACCAGTTTTTTGGGGTATGGACCCCCTGTGAAGACCTCTAGACTGAACCAGTTTTTCGGGTATACGGACCCCTGTGAAGACCTCTAGACTGAACCAGTTTTTGGGTATGGACCCCCTGTGAAGACCTCTAGACTGAACCAGTTTTTGGGGTATGGACCCCCTGTGAAGACCTCTAGACTGAACCAGTTTTTGGGGTATGGACCCCCTGTGAAGACCTCTAGACTGAACCAGTTTTTGGGGTATGGACCCCCTGTGAAGACCTCTAGACTGAACCAGTTTTTCGGGTATACGGACCCCCTGTGAAGACCTCTAGACTGAACCAGTTTTTTGGGGTACGGACCCCCTGTGAAGACCTCTAGACTGAACCAGTTTTTGGGGTATGGACCCCCTGTGAAGACCTCTAGACTGAACCAGTTTTTGGGGTACGGACCCCCTGTGAAGACCTCTAGACTGAACCAGTTTTTCGGGTATACGGACCCCCTGTGAAGACCTCTAGACTGAACCAGTTTTTCGGGTATACGGACCCCTGTGAAGACCTCTAGACTGAACCAGTTTTTCGGGTATACGGACCCCCTGTGAAGACCTCTAGACTGAACCAGTTTTTCGGGTATACGGACCCCCTGTGAAGACCTCTAGACTGAACCAGTTTTTGGGGTATGGACCCCCTGTGAAGACCTCTAGACTGAACCAGTTTTTCGGGTATACGGACCCCCTGTGAAGACCTCTAGACTGAACCAGTTTTTTGGGGTATGGACCCCCTGTGAAGACCTCTAGACTGAACCAGTTTTTTGGGGTACGGACCCCCTGTGAAGACCTCTAGACTGAACCAGTTTTTTGGGGTATGGACCCCCTGTGAAGACCTCTAGACTGAACCAGTTTTTTGGGGTATGGACCCCCTGTGAAGACCTCTAGACTGAACCAGTTTTTTGGGTATGGACCCCCTGTGAAGACCTCTAGACTGAACCAGTTTTTTTGGGGTATGGACCCCCTGTGAAGACCTCTAGACTGAACCAGTTTTTTGGGGTATGGACCCCCTGTGAAGACCTCTAGACTGAACCAGTTTTTTGGGGTATGGACCCCCTGTGAAGACCTCTAGACTGAACCAGTTTTTTGGGGTATGGACCCCCTGTGAAGACCTCTAGACTGAACCAGTTTTTTTGGGGTATGGACCCCTGTGAAGACCTCTAGACTGAACCAGTTTTTTGGGGTATGGACCCCCTGTGAAGACCTCTAGACTGAACCAGAATGAACTCTGTGTTGTTTATTTCACTGTGAGACGTTCTGTTGTTACCCTCTGTGTCCTCTGTGACCCCAGACAGACAGACAGACAGACAGACAGACAGACAGGCAGACAGACAGACAGACAGACAGACAGACAGACAGACAGACAGGCAGACAGGCAGACAGGCAGACAGACAGGCAGGCAGGCAGGCAGGCAGGCAGGCAGGCAGGCAGGCAGGCAGGCAGGCAGGCAGAGAGACAGACAGACAGACACATGCATTGTCTGAAATTCCTCCATTCCCAGACAGTCCATATGTTGTTCTGTGTGCTATGTTTAGATCAACCTTTACATGCTGGAGGCTGTTATACAAGAGACCCAGGCCCTGTCCTTACAGGCAGACAGACACCCTGCCCTGCTCTGCCCTGTCATCAGGGCGGATCTAGGCATGGGCATGGGAGGGCAATCCCTAAATACCCAGTCTGCCCCACCAAACACGATGCCATGCAAAACAACCCAAGATATTTCAAATGAAAGTGCTTCTATTTAAAATGATGTGAAACACTACTACTGCAGACAGACAGACAGACAGACAGACAGACAGGCAGACAGACAGACAGACAGACAGACAGACAGACAGACAGGCAGACAGACATGTCCCTACAGCATCTCAGTGTGTGTATTTATAATGTACACATGGCTACCAGGGAGAACAGAGAGAAAAACACTATCACTGAAAACAATGGACGCTATAGAACAGTGGTTGTCAACTGATGGTCCGGGGACCACCATGGTTCCTGAGAGGGTTCCAGGTGGTCCCCAGCTAAGTTGCGGGTCCATTTGGTTTCATTTTTACACTCTCAAGAGTTAAAATATTCATCATCTGAATTAGCACCACTTAATTAAGAAGTCTACACTGTTTTGTTTGCAAAATCCAGCCTGGAATTGTGGACAAAACCAAAATAATTCTTTAATTTTAGGTATTTGGTGTGAAAATGTAATCAAATGATGGTCCTATGTGGCTCAAATGTTGAATTAATAGTGGTCCCTGGAGTCAAAAAGGCTGAGAAGCCCTGGTGTACTGTACTCAGTGTACCATAGTGAAGCGTACCCTGCCATGACCTGTACGGTTCATGTGGTTCATTATTCACCTCACTGTGCAGTATATATGGAACATCAGGGGCGGATCTAGGCATGGGAATGGGGGGGGGGGGGGGGGGGGCAATGCCCCCCTAAATGCCCAGTCTGCCACACCAAACACGATGGCATGCAAAACAAGCCAAGATATTTCAAATTAAAGTGCTTCTATGATGTGAAACACTACTACTGCTACTAACTAACTACAGCTGTGTCACCACTAAACCAACAGCATTTCATCATTGAAAACAGAAAACTCTCTGAGTCAGACCTTTAGCTTTATGCATGCTGCGTGTCTGTTGCAACTTCAACAACAACTGATGTTATTATTGATGCTTTACTTGACTAATAAAAGTAAATCCTGTAAATGAAAATGGTATGGGGGCGATGATGGCATGGTATGGTATATGGACGCAGCCATATACCATACAAGCGATGAAGCCGCCCCCATACCATTTTCTCCTGCCCCCCCCCCCCCAATGTTACATCCGCCCCTGATCAACTGTAGAGTTCATATGGTACATTATCAGATTATCAGACCTCACATGAACTGTGAGCTGACAGTATATATGTAACATGATGACACACCCTGACATGAACTGTAGAGTTCACAGGAGGATGAGACGCATGCTGCTGGAGAATGCATTGTACACTACAGCAGGGCGGATGTAACAGGTCCCAATGGGGGGGGGGGGGGGGCATGGGGGCGGCTTTATAAAGCTGCACCCATACCATTTTCGGTTCCAGGACTTTTATTAGTCAAGTAAAGCATCAATAATAACATCAGTTGTTGTTGAAGTTGCAACAGACACGCTGCATGCATAAAGCTAAAGGTCTGACTCAGAGAGTTTTCTGTTTTCAATGATGAAATGCTGTTGGTTTAGTGGTGACACAGCTGTAGTTAGTTAGTAGCAGTAGTAGTGTTTCACATCATTTTAAAAAGAAGCACTTTAATTTGAAATAACTTGGGTTGTTTTGCATGGCATCATGTTTGGTGGGGCAGACTGGGTATTTAGGGGGGGCATTGCCCCCCCCCCCCCCCCCCCCCCCCACTTGTCCATGCCTAGATCCGCCCCTGCAGTACAGAGTCATGTAAACTATAGGATCATAGAATGCAGAGAGACAGTGTCTCAGTAAACTATAGGATCATAGAATGCAGAGAGACAGTGTCTCAGTAAACTATAGGATCATAGAATGCAGAGACAGTGTCTCAGTAAACTATAGGATCATAGAATGCAGAGACAGTGTCTCAGTAAACTATAGGATCATAGAATGCAGAGAGACAGTGTCTCAGTAAACTATAGGATCATAGAATGCAGAGAGACAGTGTCTCAGTAAACTATAGGATCATAGAATGCAGAGAGACAGTGTCTCAGTAAACTATAGGATCATAGAATGTAGAGACAGTGTCTCAGTAAACTATAGGATCATAGAATGCAGAGAGACAGTGTCTCAGTAAACTATAGGATCATAGAATGTAGAGAGACAGTGTCTCAGTAAACTATAGGATCATAGAATGCAGAGACAGTGTCTCAGTAAACTATAGGATCATAGAATGCAGAGAGACAGTGTCTCAGTAAACTATAGATCATAGAATGCAGAGAGACAGTGTCTCAGTAAACTATAGGATCATAGAATGCAGAGAGACAGTGTCTCAGTAAACTATAGGATCACAGAATGTAGAGACAGTGTCTCAGTAAACTATAGGATCATAGAATGTAGAGACAGTGTCTCAGTAAACTATAGGATCATAGAATGCAGAGAGACAGTGTCTCAGTAAACTATAGGATCATAGAATGCAGAGAGACAGTGTCTCAGTAAACTATAGATCATAGAATGCAGAGAGACAGTGTCTCAGTAAACTATAGGATCATAGAATGCAGAGAGACAGTGTCTCAGTAAACTATAGGATCATAGAATGCAGAGAGACAGTGTCTCAGTAAACTATAGGATCATAGAATGTAGAGAGACAGTGTCTCAGTAAACTATAGGATCATAGAATGCAGAGAGACAGTGTCTCAGTAAACTATAGGATCATAGAATGTAGAGACAGTGTCTCAGTAAACTATAGGATCATAGAATGCAGAGAGACAGTGTCTCAGTAAACTATAGGATCATAGAATGCAGAGAGACAGTGTCTCAGTAAACTATAGGATCATAGAATGCAGAGACAGTGTCTCAGTAAACTATAGGATCATAGAATGCAGAGACAGTGTCTCAGTAAACTATAGGATCATAGAATGCAGAGAGACAGTGTCTCAGTAAACTATAGGACCATAGAATGCAGAGAGACAGTGTCTCAGTAAACTATAGGATCATAGAATGCAGAGAGACAGTGTCTCAGTAAACTATAGGATCATAGAATGTAGAGACAGTGTCTCAGTAAACTATAGGATCATAGAATGCAGAGAGACAGTGTCTCAGTAAACTATAGGATCATAGAATGTAGAGAGACAGTGTCTCAGTAAACTATAGGATCATAGAATGGAGAGACAGTGTCTCAGTAAACTATAGGATCATAGAATGCAGAGAGACAGTGTCTCAGTAAACTATAGGATCATAGAATGCAGAGAGACAGTGTCTCAGTAAACTATAGGATCATAGAATGCAGAGAGACAGTGTCTCAGTAAACTATAGGATCATAGAATGTAGAGACAGTGTCTCAGTAAACTATAGGATCATAGAATGTAGAGACAGTGTCTCAGTAAACTATAGGATCATAGAATGCAGAGAGACAGTGTCTCAGTAAACTATAGGATCATAGAATGCAGAGAGACAGTGTCTCAGTAAACTATAGGATCATAGAATGCAGAGAGACAGTGTCTCAGTAAACTATAGGATCATAGAATGCAGAGAGACAGTGTCTCAGTAAACTATAGGATCATAGAATGCAGAGAGACAGTGTCTCAGTAAACTATAGGATCATAGAATGTAGAGAGACAGTGTCTCAGTAAACTATAGGATCATAGAATGCAGAGAGACAGTGTCTCAGTAAACTATAGGATCACAGAATGTAGAGACAGTGTCTCAGTAAACTATAGGATCATAGAATGCAGAGAGACAGTGTCTCAGTAAACTATAGGATCATAGAATGCAGAGAGACAGTGTCTCAGTAAACTATAGGATCATAGAATGCAGAGAGACAGTGTCTCAGTAAACTATAGGATCACAGAATGTAGAGACAGTGTCTCAGTAAACTATAGGATCATAGAATGCAGAGAGACAGTGTCTCAGTAAACTATAGGATCATAGAATGCAGAGAGACAGTGTCTCAGTAAACTATAGGATCATAGAATGCAGAGAGACAGTGTCTCAGTAAACTATAGGATCATAGAATGCAGAGAGACAGTGTCTCAGTAAACTATAGGATCACAGAATGCAGAGAGACAGTGTCTAGTAAACTATAGGATCACAGAATGCAGAGAGACAGTGTCTCAGTAAACTATAGGATCACAGAATGCAGAGAGACAGTGGGCTCCATTTTCGTTACATGCTAAACCCCTTATGCCATATCCCTTATTTCATTTTCACTATTTTGAAAAACTTTTTTGGACTATTTCAACATGTCAATCTATTAACACGTTGTGAGCTAGTAGACTGGCCATTTGAACTACTGAGAAATGTTTTTTTTAATAGTTTAAAAAGGCAAAGAAGTTAAGGGATAAGGGGTATAGCGGTAACGAAAATCTCACCCAGTGTCTCAGTAAACTACTGGCACTATTTGGTTTCATTTTACACTCTCAAGAGTTACAGATCTATAAGGGTCCATTTAGTTACCAATGGTCCTTTCTAGGAAGGAAGGAGGACTCTATCATATGGTATCAAATGGTGAAAAACGAGGGTTTTATCTCTGGCTCCTGTCAACCAATTTCACCACCACTCACCAGCAAAAAACACTAGGTTTTCCACCAGGAGTTTTTCCACTAATTTTGGCGCTATAGGAGGGGTCTGGAAAAAAAGCTAAATATAGTGGCATGCAAGTTGGCAACAATGAGTGTCTCAGTAAACAGTTGGCAACACTGAGTGTGTCAGTAAACAGTTGGCAACACTGAGTGTGTCAGTAAACAGTTGGCAACACTGAGTGTGTCAGTAAACAGTTGGCAACACTGAGTGTGTCAGTAAACAGTTGGCAACACTGAGTGTGTCAGTAAACAGTTGGCAACACTGAGTGTGTCAGTAAACAGTTGGCAACACTGAGTGTGTCAGTAAACAGTTGGCAACACTGAGTGTCTCAGTAAACAGTTGGCAACACTGAGTGTCTCAGTAAACAGTTGGCAACACTGAGTGTGTCAGTAAACAGTTGGCAACACTGAGTGTGTCAGTAAACAACAACAACAACATCTAAACATCTCCAACAGGAAGTGACCGTTGGGGGCGGGGCTACCGTTGTACAGTTCTTCGTATATTTGACCAATCACAACGCAGTATTCAAGATCTCATGTAAACACTCTGACAAGCTAACTGTCTGTGCGCGTGTGTGTGTGTGTGTGTGTGTGTGTGTGTGTGTGTGTGTGTGTGTGTGTGTGTGTGTGTGTGTGTGTGTGTGTGTGTGTGTGTGTGTGTGTGTGTGTGTGTGTGTGTGTGTGTGTGTGGAC
>CM076965.1:7462040-7493549 GCA_039105355.1 Benthosema pterotum
TCTGGTTAACCAACTTTCCATCATTTAGCCTGGGGACCACATGGAACCTTCTCAAGGACCACTGGTGGTCCCTGGACCACCTGTTGAAAACCCAACCCTAACCCTGACATGTTCAGGCTAGTTCTGTGCCAGCTGCTTGGCACAGCAGACACTGGAAATACCCTCACTAAAAACACTCTGGACAACGCTCCACACGTCCCAGACTCTTCTATCCTTCTCTAAAACACCCTGGACAACACTCCACACGTCCCAGACTCTTCTCCCTTCTCTAAAACACCCTGGACGACGCTCCACACGTCCCAGACTCTTCTATCCTTCTCTAAAACACCCTGGACAACGCTCCACACGTCCCAGACTCTTCTATCCTTCTCTAAAACACCCTGGACAACGCTCCACACGTCCCAGACTCTTCTATCCTTCTCTAAAACACCCTGGACAACGCTCCACACGTCCCAGACTCTCTAAAACACCCTGGACAACGCTCCACACGTCCCAGACTCTTCTATCCTTCTCTAAAACACCCTGGACAACGCTCCACACGTCCCAGACTCTTCTATCCTTCTCTAAAACACCCTGGACAACGCTCCACACGTCCCAGACTCTTCTATCCTTCTCTAAAACACCCTGGACAACGCTCCACACGTCCCAGACTCTTCTATCCTTCTCTATAACACCCTGGACAACGCTCCACACGTCCCAGACTCTTCTATCCTTCTCTAAAACACCATGGACAACGCTCCCCACGTCCCAGACTCTTCTATCCTTCTCTAAAACACCCTGGACAACGCTCCACACGTCCCAGACTCTTCTATCCTTCTCTATAACACCCTGGACAACGCTCCACACGTCCCAGACTCTTCTATCCTCTCTAAAACACCCTGGACAACGCTCCACACGTCCCAGACTCTTCTATCCTTCTCTAAAACACCCTGGACAACACTCCACACGTCCCAGACTCTTCTCCCTTCTCTAAAACACCCTGGACGACGCTCCACACGTCCCAGACTCTTCTCCCTTCTCTAAAACACCCTGGACAACGCTCCACACGTCCCAGACTCTTCTATCCTTCTCTAAAACACCCTGGACAACGCTCCACACGTCCCAGACTCTTCTCCTTTCTCTAAAACACCCTGGATAACGCTCCACACAACTCTTCGCCCTTTAGCTCTAAAACTATGGCGTTCCCATTGCAGTCAGAACTGCAGACTCACTCTCAATCTTCCACCACAGTTTGAAAACATCTCCTATACCATCTTAGTTCATAGCACTTGCCGTAACCGTGACGACCTTACAGCCAAGACTCCATTCATGTAAATTATGGATTTTAAAGATCTTACCCTCGTATCATCTTCCAACATTGATTACAACACAATGTTTTTGTCAGCGACAATACAAGCATATCTGCATTGTCAATGACGCTTTTTAACACAAACATTAAAACCTCGTCCCCAATCTAGTCGGGGCGAAAACAATGTGATGATGTCACTCACCTCTCTAGGCTCCTCCTCTTCCTGCTGTTCCCCGTCTGGCCCAGTGGGGGCGCCGTGCACCTGGGTCTCAGTGCTGGGGGTCTCTCTGTACACCTGGTGGGTCTCAGTGCTGGGGGTCTCTCTGTACACCTGGTGGGTCTCAGTGTTGGGGGTCTCTCTGTGGACCTGGTGGGTCTCAGTGTTGGGGGTCTCTCTGTACACCTGGTGGGTCTCAGTGTTGGGGGTCTCTCTGTACACCTGGTGGGTCTCGGTGTTGGGGGTCTCTCTGTATACCTGGGTCTCAGTGTTGGGGTCTCTCTGTACACCTGGTGGGTCTCAGTGTTGGGGGTCTCTCTGTACACCTGGTGGGTCTCAGTGTTGGGGGTCTCTCTGTACACCTGGTGGGTCTCAGTGTTGGGGGTCTCTCTGTACACCTGGTGGGTCTCAGTGTTGGGGGTCTCTCTGTACACCTGGTGGGTCTCGGTGTTGGGGGTCTCTCTGTATACCTGGGTCTCAGTGTTGGGGGTCTCTCTGTACACCTGGTGGGTCTCAGTGTTGGGGGTCTCTCTGTACACCTGGTGGGTCTCAGTGCTGGGGGTCTCTCTGTACACCTGGTGGGTCTCAGTGTTGGGGGTCTCTCTGTGGACCTGGGACTCTCTGGGGCCCAGTGGGGGTCTCTGGGGGTCAGAGAGGGGGGGCAGCAGGTCTGGTTCTCTCTGGACCAACCAGGCCTCCAGCTCCATACCTGGAACCTGACATACATACATAAAAAACAGAGTTTTAGTTATTGCGACCATCTACCACAACTCAATCACTGGATGGGGTCAGATCCTCTACATACAGTAGGCCTACAGTGACTTCTAATGAGAATGGGGACAACAAACAGGGACAAGTCCTGTACCGGAGGTAGGCGGTGCAATGGACTCAGGCAACAGCCCATCTTTAAAGATCTTCAATCCCTTTATTCACAACATAAGCATTACGGAGACTTTAGTTGTTACTGTTCAACACATTAAAACAGTTAACGTGCTGTACGCGAGCTCTTATTTGCACCGCCCTCGTTGAAAACATTGTATCCAGGTTGTCCCTCTTTCAGGCTGCATGACCAGCTTTCTGACCCCCTCAATGTCGCAACTCCTCTACCAAATGGCTCCAGGAACAGTGTGCGCTGGCGAGATTGTCTTCCTACTCCTTTTCTCTTTGTTTTTAACGTATGCACAATTTAGTTGCATTGTATTACCAGTGCATGAGTCGCACTCCACGTTGCGCACATGAAAACCACCACCACCAACAACAACAACAACAACAACAACAACAACTGTACTCTAGTGATACGATGTCACCCACTATACCCTACAGCAGGGGAGCCCAACCAGTAGATCGGGATCTACCGGTAGATCTCGGCCTGATCACGGGGGATGTGGGGGGAAAGAAAAAAAAATGGGGTGGAAAAGAAAAAAGAGCGATTTTCGTGTGTGTGTGTGCGCGTGCGTGTCTGTCTGTCTGTCTGTCTACGAAGCGGCTCATTTGGAGGATTGTTGTCTGTGAATTATGCCAACAGTATTGTTCTGCAACATGTAATGGACTGTTCTGCAACTTATAATGGACTATTCTGGACTGTTCTTATTATGATTGCATTTGCAATGGCAGTGTTTGTCCAAGTCTGTTGTACTTATGTTGTACTGTTGTAGGCCTATTTATGACAAGTCTGTTAGTCTGTTACTTTATGCTTATATGGACATAAAGTAAAGTGGTAAAACAAAGTAGTGTTGTGTTGTTGTGAAGTTACTGTAGGCTGGCAACGATGCGTGTGGTTTTAAATGTTGATATTGGACTGGTAGATCCCGGAGGGGTTGGCTGCTGAAAAGTAGATCTTGGGTCAAAAAAGGTTGGGCACCCCTGCCCTACAGGCTTCTCAATCTCAACGGACCATCGTAACCCAGCCTATGAACTAGACAGTAGTCTATATAAAACAAGGCACGGCGGGCAAACACAGAAGTCAGTCAGGGCTTATTCTACACTAACACAAGGAGGAATATACAACACCGGGCAGTCTCAAGAAAATGAATTGGGACGAACTAGAGTAACGAGTTACTTTTTTGGAAGTGTAACTAAGTAACTAACTACTAAATTGCAAAAATAACTCGTTAGGTTACTCCGTTACTAATAAAGGTAATCTGATGACATAACGCCACTACTGATAACGCCGTAAACGGTAAACCAATATGAAAGATACACAAAACACTGAAGTCTTATACCACAAACCTAAACATAAGCTAATTGTGGTCCTTGGCTCAAATTGTGAATAAATAGTGGGTATGGTGTGAATGTCATCACCTGCATCCTATCCAGAGAGCGGAGCAGGTTCAGCAGGCGTCGGGGACGGCCGTGGTGGGCGTCGCCCTCACCGCGGTGGGCGTCGGCCTCCGCCATGCCCTTGGGGGGAAGAAGAAGCTCCGCCCCTTCCCCCTGAGGCTCCGCCCCCCTCCGGAGGTGGTGGTGGTGGGAGTGGGCGTGGCTTAGCGTCAGGCCGGGACCGCCCCCCGCCTCCTCTAGCCACGCCCCCGCGGGGAGGTACGGTTCGAGTCCCAGGTCCACCCACACACCGCACACACTGAGGAGCACGGCCAGACGCATCGCACCTGCAAGGAAACACACTGGATACCAGGGGCGGATCTAGGCATGGGCATGGGGGGGGGGGGGGGGGCAATGCCCCCCTAAATGACCTGACTGCCCCACCAAACATGACAGCATGCAATACAACCCAAATTTCAAATGTATTTCAAATTAAAGTGCTTATAATTAAAATGATGTGAAACACTACTACTGCTACTAACTAACTACAGCTGTGTCACCACTAAACCAACAGCATTTCATCATTGAAAACAGAAAACTCTCTGAGTCAGACCTTTAGCTTTATGCATGCTGCGTGTCTGTTGCAACTTCAACAACAACTGATGTTATTATTGATGCTTTACTGATGCTTTGCTTGCCTAATAAAAGTGAAAATGGTATGGGTGCGGCTTCATCGCCCGTGGCACGAAGCAACACGGGTGATGAAGCCGCCCCCATACCATTTTCTCTTGCCTCTCCAACATGTTCTCTTGCCCCCCCAAATAGGACATGTTACATCCGCCCCTGCTGGATACTTCAACCAGTGGTCCAGTGGAGGACTCCAGGTGGTCCCCAGCTAAATAATGGACAGTAGGTAACCAAATGGACCCTTATAGATCTGTAACTCTTGAGATCGTAAAAATGAAACCAGGTTCAAGTTTTGGTCCACTAAATTGTGGTGCAAAACGTGAAAATCCTTAGTTTGGGTCGTCTGAGAGATTAAACTCAACATCAAACATATCAGAAAAAAAATAGTGGTCCCTCGTATGAAAATGGTTGACAACCATTGGTCTAAACATCACTAATATACACAGTATACTGTATGTGTTTGGTTATTTGTAAACAAACAAACAAAAAAGATAGATAAATATGGTTTTCATCTAGCTCTGACCTTCATTGAAGAACTTCTTCAGGTACAACATGATCCAACAGGTCTGTGGAGATCTGGAGGGTTGTGGGTTCAACTCCTACAGGATCTGGAGGGTTGTGGGTTCAACTCCAGTAGGATCTGGAGGGTTGTGGGTTCAACTCCCTCTAGGATCTGGAGGGTTGTGGGTTCAACTCCCTCTAGGATCTGGAGGGTTGTGGGTTCAACTCCAGTAGGATCTGGAGGGTTGTGGGTTCAACTCCCTCTAGGATCTGGAGGGTTGTGGGTTCAACTCCCTCTAGGATCTGGAGGGTTGTGGGTTCAACTCCAGTAGGATCTGGAGGGTTGTGGGTTCAACTCCCTCTAGGATCTGGAGGGTTGTGGGTTCAACTCCAGTAGGATCTGGAGGGTTGTGGGTTCAACTCCCTGTAGGATCTGGAGGGTTGTGGGTTCAACTCCCTGTAGGATCTGGAGGGTTGTGGGTTCAACTCCAGTAGGATCTGGAGGGTTGTGGGTTCAACTCCCTGTAGGATCTGGAGGGTTGTGGGTTCAACTCCCTGTAGGATCTGGAGGGTTGTGGGTTCAACTCCCTGTAGGATCTGGAGGGTTGTGGGTTCAACTCCCTGTAGGATCTGGAGGGTTGTGGGTTCAACTCCAGTAGGATCTGGAGGGTTGTGGGTTCAACTCCCAGTAGGATCTGGAGGGTTGTGGGTTCAACTCCCAGTAGGATCTGGAGGGTTGTGGGTTCAACTCCTACAGGATCTGGAGGGTTGTGGGTTCAACTCCCAGTAGGATCTGGAGGGTTGTGGGTTCAACTCCAGTAGGATCTGGAGGGTTGAGGGTTCAACTCCAGTAGGATCTGGAGGGTTGTGGGTTCAACTCCCTCTAGGATCTGGAGGGTTGTGGGTTCAACTCCCTCTAGGATCTGGAGGGTTGTGGGTTCAACTCCCTCTAGGATCTGGAGGGTTGTGGGTTCAACTCCCTCTAGGATCTGGAGGGTTGTGGGTTCAACTCCAGTAGGATCTGGAGGGTTGTGGGTTCAACTCCAGTAGGATCTGGAGGGTTGTGGGTTCAACTCCAGTAGGATCTGGAGGGTTGTGGGTTCAACTCCCTCTAGGATCTGGAGGGTTGTGGGTTCAACTCCCTCTAGGATCTGGAGGGTTGTGGGTTCAACTCCCTCTAGGATCTGGAGGGTTGTGGGTTCAACTCCCTCTAGGATCTGGAGGGTTGTGGGTTCAACTCCCTCTAGGATCTGGAGGGTTGTGGGTTCAACTCCCTCTAGGATCTGGAGGGTTGAGGGTTCAACTCCAGTAGGATCTGGAGGGTTGTGGGTTCAACTCCCTCTAGGATCTGGAGGGTTGTGGGTTCAACTCCCTCTAGGATCTGGAGGGTTGTGGGTTCAACTCCCTCTAGGATCTGGAGGGTTGTGGGTTCAACTCCTCTAGGATCTGGAGGGTTGTGGGTTCAATTCCCTCTAGGATCTGGAGGGTTGTGGGTTCAACTCCCTATAGGATCTGGAGGGTTGTGGGTTCAACTCCCTCTAGGATCTGGAGGGTTGTGGGTTCAACTCCCTCTAGGATCTGGAGGGTTGTGGGTTCCAATCTCTCTCTCTCTCTCTCTCTCTCTCTGGCGGCTCTCTCTTCAGCACTGACACAATGTTGTTATTGTGACGCCATGCAGCATAGAGGGTTGTTGGTTCAAATCCCACCTCAGCCCAACGCTCCTCCTAACAGTGACCCCGGCCTTTGAGCAAGGCAGGGAACGCCTCGACAAGACTACCGGTCAGTAAACAGTATTACTGTAGTATTACTGGTCACTACTACAGTATTACTGTGGTGATACTGGTCACTACTACAGTATTACTGTGGTGATACTGGTCAGTAAACAGTATTACTGTAGTAATACTGGTCAGTAAACAGTATTGCTGTAGTAATACTGGTCAGTAAACAGTATTACTGTAGTAATACTGGTCAGTAAACAGTATTACTGTAGTATTACTGGTCAGTAAACAGTATTACTGTAGTATTACTGGTCACTACTACAGTATTACTGTAGTAATACTGGTCAATACTACAGTATTACTGTAGTATTAGTGTCAGTATGTTTATAATCTGGTATTGTTGTTTAGAATGAGTCACTGTGAGAGTGTAAAAGTCTCTGCAGCCTCTCTGTAAAAATAATGAACTCAATAATCGTTAACTAAACGTATTTTTGTCTTGTCTTGTTTCAGGTTTGTTGTGGATTCATCTGGAACATCCTCATTCTTCATCCAGACTCCAGAAATCTGTAAATACACACAAGATTACAATCAGTATTTAAGTTTTAATTAAATCATCTCCAAAAAATTGGGTCTTTTTGACACATCTAGGGGCATTTGTTATTGCTAAAAAAAACTTAAACATACAGACATGTAAGTATTGTTTTGTTAAAGTTGGCAACCAGAAATTCCTCTTCCATTTCTTAATCACAGACGAATTCTATCAAATATTCTGTAGAAATAACAGATCTACAAGCTCACACTCTTTATTTGAGCATCATTGTTGAAACTATCACTGGTAGATTAATAACACCGGTAAAAATATTATTGATAATAAGTTATAACTAATATGAACTCTCTAAAGTAAACACTGATACCTCATCGTGCTGCCACTTGAGTTATCACACACACACACGCACGCACGCACACACGCACGCACGCACGCACGCACGCACGCACGCACGCACGCACACACACACACACACACACACACACACACACACACACACACACACACACACACACACACACACACACACACAGTCACTTTGACCTAGATTAGAAACTAGTTTCACCTGCTGTTACACCAACGGTTGTGACCTGTCAAACTGTGTGACTCTGTGTGGGTGTTTTGTTGTTTGTTTATGTAACGTCGCCATAGTTACCATATTCACCTGACATGACGCAACATAGTCTGTTGTTAAACTCACAGTTTTGTGTTTGTTTTTTCTTATCCAAACATCTGTAAAGTAGTGGTGAAAACTAGACGGTTTACAGACACATCCTATTGTTCTTCTGCCTTTAATATAATAACCCATTATTATTTTACCCTTAATTATAGTCTAGTACAAAATCAAATAATCAATTACTAGTGGAAATCCTTCCGTTTGTGTTCTATTCTAAAACACATTTCACAAATCTCTCTCTGTCTGAGTGCTTTTAATGCTTTTTGAAGTCCTATATGGAATACTGTGGTCTACAACAATACTGCGTTGGGTCACTGAGTTGTTTAAGTCACCAGTTTGTGTGTAACGCGTGGTTTGCCTCCCACAGCTCTGATGTAATCTGTTCTGTTTCCCTGGAAATATATTATGATGACAGGGGTTGACACTAAGGTCTCAGAGACACTTGCCCATCGGGCAAGTGCAAGTCAGGTTCTACTTGCCCTCAGGTCATGGTCACTTGCCCCCACAAAAATATATTGTAAATTTTGCATTTAAGTTTAGTTCCTACTTGGGTGCTTTAAACCAGGGGTTTTCAACACGTGGTCCCTGAGAGGGTTCCAGGTGGTCCCCAGCTAAGTTGGTTAACCAGATGTAACTCTTGAGAGCGTAAAAATGAAACCAAATGGACCCTTGCGGGTCCATTTGGGTCCATTTGGTTTCATTTTTACACTCTCCAACTTTCTCTTTCTCTTTCTTTCCTTTCCTTTCTCTACTTTTCCCCACATGGCCACAAACATTCTGTCAGTGGTTCAAAATAGTATACATATCAATTATTGACAACCACATATCCTGTATGAGCTTCCAAAATGTAAATAAATAAAAGTAGGTCATTTTAAACCAGACTTAGTAAAATGCCCAGTCCGCCCCACCAAACATGATGCCATGCAAAACAACAAGCCAAGATATTTCAAATTAAAGTGCTTCTGAAACACTACTACTAACTACAGCTGTGTCACCACTAAACCAACAGCATTTCATCATTGAAAACAGAAAACTCTCTGAGTCAGACCTTTAGCTTTATGCATGCTGCGTGTCTGTTGCAACTTCAACAACAACTGATGTTATTAATGATGCTTTACTTGACTAATAAAAGTCCTGGAACTGAAAATGGTATGGGTGCGACTTCAGCGATGAATCCGCCCCCATACCATTTTTCCTGCCCAGCCACCCCCCCCACCCCCCAATGTTACATCCGCCCCTGTTCAACTTTCCATTCATGAAGCATTAATAACAGACATATACCTTTACACTGTAACCTGTAACAATGATCATTTTATAGCCCAGTGGTTTTCAACCAGTGGTCCCTGAGAGGGTCCAGGTGGTCCCTGAGAGGGTCCAGGTGGTCCCAGTTGGACAGTTGGTAACCAAATGGACCCTTATACACCTGTAACTCTTGAGAGTTACGTAAAATGAAACCAAAGGGGCCCTTGCGGGTCCGTTTTGGTTTCGTTTTACACTCTCAAGAGTTACACTCTCAAATATATTTAAACATCTGAATTACTTACTTACTTTCAAGAATGTACACATTTAGAAAATGTAGTAGAATTGTTATTTTGACCAACGTTTTGCCAGTCTATCTCTATCTATAAAGTTTTGGGTCCCAGAGACTAAACTCAACATGGTGGTCCTCCGTGGCTAAAATGCTGAACAAATAGTGGGCCCTGGTGTGACAAAAAGGTTAAAAACCACTGGCATATATGAATGAATCCTGATATGTTCAACTTATCATTCATACAGCATTAATAAGAGACAGACAGTCATACTGTGCCTGTACTTTCACAATCATCACTTTAGCCTGTATGTACATGAGGCTGTGATAAAACATGTTTCTATAATAAAACATATGTCTATAATAAAACATATTTGTCATGTACTGACTTACCTTATAGTGTGTAGTCTCTCTCTCTCTCTCTCTCTCTCTCTCTCTCTCTCTCTCTCTCTCTCTCTCTCTCTCTCTCTCTCTCTCTCTCTCTCTGTCTCTGTCTCTGTCTCTCTCTCTCTCTCTCTCTCTCTGTCTCTGTCTCTGTCTCTGTCTCTGTCTCTCTCTCTCTCTCTCTCTCTCTGTCTCTGTCTCTGTCTCTGTCTCTGTCTGTCTCTCTCTCTCTCTGTCTCTGTCTGTCTCTCTCTCTCTCTCTCTCTCTCTCTGTCTCTGTCTCTGTCTGTCTCTCTCTCTCTCTGTCTCTGTCTGTCTCTCTCTCTCTCTCTCTCTCTCTCTGTCTCTGTCTCTGTCTCTGTCTGTCTCTCTCTCTCTCTGTCTCTGTCTGTCTCTCTCTCTCTCTCTCTCTGTCTCTGTCTGTCTCTCTCTCTCTCTGTCTCTGTCTGTCTCTCTCTCTCTCTCTCTCTGTCTCTGTCTGTCTGTCTGTCTCTCTCTCTCTCTCTCTCTCTCTGTCTCTGTCTCTCTCTCTCTCTCTCTCTCTCTCTCTCTCTCTCTCTCTCTCTCTCTCTCTCTCTCTCTCTCTCTCTGTCTCTGTCTGTCTCTCTCTCTCTCTGTCTCTGTCTGTCTGTCTCTCTCTCTCTCTCTCTCTCTCTCTCTCTCTGTGTCTCTCTCTCTCTCTCTCTCTCTCTCTCTCTCTCTCTCTCTCTCTCTCTCTCTCTCTCTCTCTCTCTCTCTCTCTCTCTGTGTCTCTCCCTCTCTGTCTCTCTCTGTGTGTGTGTGTGTGTGTGTGTGTGTGTGTGTGTGTGTGTGTGTGTGTGTGTGTGTGTGTGTGTGTGTGTGTGTGTGTGTGTGTGTGTTCTTACCTCACAGTGTGTGTGTTTCTCTATTCTCACTCTGACTCACTCAGTTGCTTTTATACCAACACCAGCACCACCATCCCATAGGCCAGGAGGGAGCTCTGCGTCTCTGATTGGCTGACAGTCTGTCAGATCCCATAGCTGGGGGGGACGGGAACCCCCTCATGAGGTGACGTAGGGTCAACAACAACACCACGTGTGTGTGTGTGTGTGTGTGTGTGTGTGTGTGTGTGTGTGTGTGTGTGTGTGTGTGTGTGTGTGTGTGTGTGTGTGTGTCATAAACATAAACAACATTGTACACACACGTTAAAGGTATATTTCACTTGAAAAAAAACACCCCACATGTAAATATATGAAATTGCCCCCTACATGATGGACCTGACTGGTCCATAGGCCTACAGCATGGGTTTTCAACCTTTTTGACTCCAGGGACCACCATTTATTCAACATTTGAGCCACGGACCACCATTTGATTACATTTTCACACCAAAGACCTACAAATAAATAATTATTTTGGTTTTGTCCACAATTCCAGGCTGGATTTTGCCAACAAAACAGTGTAAAATTCTGAATTAAGTGCTGCTAATTCAGATGATTAATATTTTAACTCTTGAGAGCGGGTCCATTTGGTTTCATTTTTACACTCTCAAGAGTTAAAATATTCATCATCTGAATTAGCCATTTTGCTTGTTTTGTTTCCCAAATTCAGGCTGGAATTTTGGAGAAAAGCAAAATAAATCTTTAGATTTGTGTTCTGTGGAGCTAAAGTGTCCTCAAATGGTGGTCCGTGTCTCAAATCCTGAATAAATGGTGGTCCCTGGGTTGAAAAAGGTTGAAAACCCCTGGTTTAGATCAAGTCTACACAGTTGAATGAATCGCAGCTTGGATTGTGTGTTTATACTGACACCTGCTGTCAGCACAGCGAACTGCAACCATGCATGCAAAACAACCCAAATGTTAAATATATTACAAATTAAAGTGCTTATACTGTATTTAAAATGATTTGAAACCCCACTACTGCTACTAACTGACTACAGCGGCGGCTGTGGCTCAGGAGGTAGAGCAGGTCGTCCAATGACATGTGGGTCAGCGGTACGAATCCCGGCTCCTCCTGTCTACATGTCGATGTGTCCTTGGGCAAGACACTGAACCCCAAACTGCCTCCAATGAGTTGGTCAGTGTTCAGCTTGTTGACACTGAACTATGCTGCCAGTGAGGTACGATATTGTCCAAATCATGCATTTTCTTGTTTGTTCAAATGTTCCATTATGCGTAAATGGTTATGGGTTTCTGTTTTTTTTTTCCCCCGACGTTGGTTTGTTATGGCCGTTGTTGCTGCATTGCGGTCCTAATAAACTGTCAGTAAAAAGAACAACTTGCATCGTTCTTATGAGTGATGGGTGTGACGAGCACCAAGATGTTAAAAACTAAAGGAAGTACGGACCGCAAGGTCGCTGGTTCAAGCCCCGCTTTGTGCAAGGCCACAGTTCGACTCCCGCTTCATCCAAAAGTAACATGACCCTAAGAGGGCCTCATGCTGTGTTTTAGATAATTTTACACAATGACAAGTTCAATGTAAGGTTTAGAGGTCCATCACTCCACACCAAGAACCATGTATTTGTTTCTATGGAAGAGATAATAACACAGATAATGGTAATGGCAGTAGATATTGAATCAATGGCAGTCATTGGTATCTGTTTAGAGAAAAATTCAAACTCTTAACAGGCAATCAAATTCTGTATTAGGCCATTATGTCGCTCTTTATTAAATGTGCCAGTTCTTACTGAGTCATACAAATCTTTCAAATATCACTTAATATCACTTAATAAAACCATTATGATTTGCTAAAAAAAAAAGTGGAAGATGAAAATGAAAAAGTTAAAAATGAACATGTACTGTATGGTGTCTAATTAGGGGTTTCCAGGGGCAAATCCTGAATCTATTCCAAACAGTTTTGCGTAAAAAATAGTCATTTTCCATAAAAACAAGTTTTATTAAGTTTTAGTAATAAATGTGCAGTATTGATGAAACCTGGTGTCAGTCTGACAGTCTGTCAGCCAACTGTTCTTGGTTGATGTTCTCTGGTTGATGTTTGTTCATACTCCACTACACTGCTTGTGGCAAGGACTAGGGGTGGGACGGTTCACTTATCCCACGGTTCGGTTTGTACCTCGGTATGGGAGCCACGGTTTCAGTTCGGTTTTGGTACGTTTCGCTTTTTAAAAATAAAATTTTAAAAATGTTCTTTTATTTCACTTATAAGCACATTGAATGTGAATATAAAAAAATAAATCAAGATTTTCAAAACATTAAACAATCTTGTATTATAAACTTAAATGTTAAGGTATTAGACTAAAAATAATCCCTATTCAGACATATTCCAGTAGGCCTGTCTTCTTCCTTTTCATTATTCACAGAAGAAAAAATGTATATTGCTATTTGTGCCTCATTATTAGGCTATTTTCAAGGGAAATATAAAATACCTAGGTTAATAAAATGACTGCACGTTTCAGTTAAGTATCAGCCTAGGCAGGTAGCATGCAGAAGCATTGTAGACAGACAACAAAGTTAAATTAGTTTAGTTTAAAATATCTGCTTTATTAATAAAGATATTATTACCCATACTTGGATTAAGGAAATGCGTCTGTCTGACTACAATTTTGCGCCTGAGCCTTATACAGCCAAGTGCATGGGAACATTCATTTTCTCCATGTTATTATCCTGCACACACTACAGCAGCCTGCCATCGGGCTGCGCTAAACTTTGGTTCAATAAGTAGCATTGCACCTCCGTGTATGTATATATAGATTTACAGATGGCACGGCATTCTGGCCATACGCTGGCTGTGGGCTGCAACGTTGATTCACACGGTTTCTAAAAAAAAAACAATAATACCTGTAAGACTATGGAAACCTGTAAAACTATGGAAACTATGAAAAAAATGATGCTAGTAATAGAAATTTGACAATGTGAAAAAAAAAAAACAGACATTTTTACTTTTGCGTGTACTTCTTGGTTCACAGGTCTCCTGGGGTCTGCTGCCATTCAGTGGTGGTACCATCAATCTTTTTGTCGTTCTCATGCTTGTTGTAGGTTTCTGGACAGCCTTGTTTTCTAAAATGGATGAACAAAGATACGGGTCAACAAAGGAAGTATAGAAATATACATACACAGGATGTTGGTAATAATAATATGAATGTTATTTCCAGGGGCGTAGCTAGCAATTCTGGGCCCCCTGCAAAGCTTTTCCACATGGCCCCCCCTTTCCCGGCGGCGTCAAAGGGGAATTTCACCCATTTTCAACATTTTTTCTGAGAGCGTACAAATGTAACCAAATGAACCCTAACGGGTTCATTTGGTTCCATTTGTACGCTCTCAGAAAAAAAAAAGAAGTGTCTATAGAAATCCATTAACATGATGACATACATCTTGATGATGCCATCAAGATGTGTTTCATCATGTTTTTGTGTTTTTTCTTCAGACCTCTATTTCCAGGAAATACAGAATGGGGTGAAACGTTTTTTATCATGTCCACCCATACAGCACCTCTAGGGTATACTAATGACATATTAGAATGTTGAAAATGGGTGGAATTCCCCTTTAAAATGCTGCAATCTGGTGCACTTTGAGATCAAATATTTTTCATGATATAAACAATACAAATAAAACCATATTAATGCAAGCTTTCAGTGGGCCCCCCTGACTTTGGGCCCCCCTATAATTGTCCCCCTTTTCCCCATGTGTCTACGCCCGTGGTTATTTCAATACATGTTACACTCAGTCTTACCCAGCTCCTCCAACAGGTGAGGTTGTTCCTCTTTCAGAAGGTCATAAAATGCTACTTTGGCAGGTCTTCCCAGAAGCACGGCTGTGTACAGGATCCTCATTTTATCCGTGGATAACTTCTCTGCTTGAATACTCAGATAGGTGTCACGGGTGATGACCTTGATTTGTTTCAGAGCGTCTGCTATGGCCATGACTTCAGAAACCTGTTGAATCAACACTGCCATGTTCTGGTCCACAAATTGCTCTGATTGCAAAAAAAGAGAAAAAATAACACATTTATAATTGGAATAAATGATTGAGCATAATGTACACCCTGGTGAATGACTCAACTGTACCGATTTCAGGAAAAAAATACCTTTTTCTTCCTCTGTTTTGTCGTGTTTCAATGAAATCGCTACATCAACAGCTCCCTGTTGAACACAGTCATGGTATTTAATCAATTAATTAATACAATAAACATCAGAGCAATGGGCCTCATGCGCCAACCGTTCTTAAGATGTTCTTAAGAGGAAATTTGTTCTTAGGCACACTTAAGAAGGTTTTAAGAACATTTTGGGATGCCTCAATGTTTTCTTAGCTGTGATTTGTTCGTAGGTAAGAACAAAATCTTTGCACACTGAGGAGGACTCATAGGGTGCCTTTTTGTTCTTAAATGCAACCTGAAAAGAAAAGGGAAAACAGCGCCCTCTACAAGATGTGTAAAGTCTGGTCTAGGGACCTCAAGGGGTCCATAAAGACATTCCAGGCGGACCACAGCAAACATTTTACCACTCTTCTAATCCCATTTTATACTTTCACTAAACTGTAATTATGACCAAATAATATGCAGCAATCAGGTACTAATAAAGCATCCCTCATTAACATGTCAACATGAAATTGGAATGGTTAAAGCATTTTACCTTCTTGTAGAGCGCAGCAGGACGCATGGATCTGCACAGCAGGCTATGTGTATCTGTTGAAAGAGGTACAAATTGCCTTATTTAAGAGGTGCACAGTACTGTGTGTTTTGTGTGCTTTACACAGGGTGCGTGTGATGCATCTAGTGCAGTAGTAGCGTAGATGTGTTCCCAGGCTAAACTGGAGGGGATCTGGGAGCAGCAATGGGCCCTAGAGACGAGGCGTATAGGCCCATCACCGTGTGGACACGCCCTGGCGCCTGTCAACCCTGCCCCAGCTATGGGCAAATAGTCCCGCTACCTTGTGGGTTAAGCTTTTTTAGGCAAAGGCTGAGGGAACGCAGACTGACAGAACAGTGGCCTTGTGGTTAGAGTGTCCGCCCTGGAACTGGGAGGCCGGGGTTCGATTCCTGGTTGGGTCATACCAAAGACTCTAAAAAATGGGAACCAATGCCTCCCTGCTTGGCACTCAGCATCAAAGGGATGGATTGGGGGTCAAAATCAGCTAATGATTCCCGAGCGCGGCAAGCCGCAGCTCACCGCTCCTTGGAGCTCACCACTCCAAGTGATGGGTTAAAAGCGGAGGTCCAATTTCGCTGCGGTAACGTAGTGACAAATCAAGCGACCAAGGACTCCTGCAACCATGAGGGGGTAAACCCAGTGGCGTGGGTGAGCCCATGATTACCCACGCCACTGGGTTTACCCCCTCGTGAAGATAGTGCTATTGGGAAGGGCGCACCCCAGTGGCGGCCGGTGAATAGGGGCGCATGTGCGCCGCACCACCATGCAATAGCCTACCTCATGACGGAGAAATGAAATCTGCAGCTTTCGTTTTCTTTAAATAAGCAGTCCATCATGGCAAATTGTATATAATATAAGTAACTAAAGCCCACTCTAACCACAACGTGATTAAAAGTTGTAATATACTGCCATGAAATGTCAAAAGTTTTTTACGTTGTACAACGTTGCTGATAGGTTACTGAGTCTCACGTGTTGGTTCGCATTCGTCTTTAGGCATTGAGCTCTGCACTGAAGGGCAATGCATTGCGGTCCTATTGACTTCAATGCAAGCGGTAGGAGCGATCCCGGTCGCAAAATGTGCGCGACCAAACCACTTGAGGGCAGCACACAACACAGTTTTACATAGAGTTGAACACAACTCCACCACAGACATGAATGAAGAGACACATAGCCAGGTAAAGGGAGGAATATCAATATACAGTAGTTGAATTAATTTTGATAATGGAATAACAAGACAAAGATATAAGATAACTATAAAGCAATGCAGAAAACACCAATTGAAAGCAAAACACTGCAGGTTTTTTTTTTAAACTAAAGAGCTGGAACCAGATAAATGTAATCATCACACAAAAATCCAAGGACAGAGGAAGAGAGTATCCTACACCAGTAGCCTACCCAGGAGGCCCAGGACCTTTTCAAAGAGCTGGTAAAGATTGGCTGACAGCATCCATTCACACCAACTCATTGTTTTGCTTCCATTGAATGTGATGATATTATTATATTATCATCATTATTATCATCATTATTATTATTATGATTTTTTTTAATAGCGCCCCCCCCCCTAAAGAAAAAGTCACCAGCCGCCACTGGCGCACCCCCTCTGGCACTCAAAAACATCCTCACGCAGGTATCCACCTCTGACCACGATGAAGAGTACCTGGACATTACAGCGCGTTGAAATCTGTCGGTGATGGGGTTTTTGGAAACAAGGTACTTGTGCTTCATGGCTGTGTTGAAGTTTTCAGATGATAACATGGCCTAAAGCATATGTTTTGCCATGTCCAGTCTCCAGGCCATGTTATCGGCAGGTGTTAATCCACTGACAGTGAAAAACAGTGGTTCAACACAACCATCTTTTTAGAGTACCTACTACCTTGTGCTTCAGTATGTTATGACAAGCTTCATGGAGATGCTAATTTTCCTTTCCAGCTTGATTTGGCAGCTGCCCACAGAGCCAAAACTACTAGCAGCTACTATCCTGACCACGGTATAACTGCGCTTAACTGACCAGCCAACTGTCCTGACTTTAACCCAACAGAGAATCTGGGTTGTATTGTCAAGAGGAAGATGTGAGACATAAGACTGAATAATTCAAATTAATTTATGGCCAGTATCAAAGCATAACTGGGCTTCCATAACACATCAACAGTGCCACAAGTTGATCACCTCCATGCCACGCCCAAATGAAACAAATAAATAATTGAAATTGTTTACAATGTGTGCACTGAAACATCCTTGCCTGAGGATGGTCACGAAACCTCCATTTTAAACCCTAAAAACATGATATAAAAATATTCCATCTTACCTTTCTCTGCCTCTACACTAGCTGCGGCTGCTGCTGCTGCTGGTTCTTCTGTCTTCTGTGCGTCCACCCTAGCTGCTGCTGCTGCTGGTTCTTCTGTCTTCTGTGCGTCCACACGAGCTGCTGCTGCTGCTGCTGCTGCTTTCGCCTGCAGAACCTCCATCCTGGCTGCTTCGCAAATCAACTTGCGCTCCACTTTTCTGATCTTTTTCTTAATGTCTTTTAAATCCCTTTTTTTTATGGTAGAACGCCTATCAGTGGTGCATTTTTGGACTTCATCATAAACTGTTTTCAGTCTCTCATCTAGTTTAACGAGGACCTTTTTCAGGTCCTCTGAGAAACTACCTACCCTTCTCTCCTGCAGTTTCTTCAACAGTGGCTCCAGCTCTTCGATTTGTTTGCCCAGTTTCTTACAGCGTTTGGTGTTACACTTGACTCCCTTAATGCAATCTTGGATTATTTTAATTCTGGTAAAGATGCAGGCTATGGTTCCAAGAGCATCTGTGTCTGGTGACTGGAACACAGAACAAAGGAGAGAGATTATAGTGAACACAATTGCACCACTTTAATTGGGCTGAAACCGGAGGGGAGAAAACTCCACATTTATAATTTACTTTATTTATAGCAATGCATTTATTTTCCCTATTAGGACATATTCCTTAATTTCTGTATTTCATTATGTTCAAGGAAAATAAACTATACCATACTTTGCCTTTGATTGAGGGAAGATGATGCACGTTACAGTAAACATTATGCATGCCTCACATGTGCAGGGTAGAAATGGGAGGTGAGAGATTGTGTCTGCATGTGTCACGGTCTGTTGCCCGGACTGTACTTGACTGTCCTTATTTAGATTTTGGACATTATCTTCTAGATATTATTTAAGGATTGTCGAGCAGTATCTGGGAACTGGCTGAGTTGCCATGGATGGATATGACAAAAGGCTGGAGAGAGAGGATGTGCAGGGTGGGGTTTGCATGAGAATCTTTGTCTTCCCAACATTGCACACATATGCCTCCTCAAAGGCATCAGTACTCTCCTGTAGTTCACCGGGGGAGGGGGGGGGTCTGGGCCACAGTTGTCGTCAGCATACTGGAGTTGAGTTCTGAGATTTTAATCTCAGATGTCTTTGACTGGGCCTTCAGGCAACGCAGATTGAACAGACCATCTGTCCAGCATCTCACACGCACCCCAAGATGAGGTTGAGGCGTGTTGACACGCAACAGAATCGCTCCAAGGTACAGCAAGAACAGCGTCGGCACACTGTTCTCGGGACAACGGCTGTTGTCCCCTGCGACCCGACCTCGGATGAAGTGGACGAAGATGTACAGTACAATTCAAGTGCAACTACAAACTGTAATTGGATACACTAGTTAAGCACACCTTGTTCATTTATTGAAGAAATTTAGAGACATACAAAATTGTGACTGATGTATTTTGATGTGAAGAGGCTTTTACAATGAATGACCCTCAACAGAGTGTTTGAAGCAACATTCCTTGTTGACATGAGTGGGACTAAGGTGCTACCCTCAGTCCAGGGCATCCATACCATTATCTGTTCCCATCCAGATCATAAACTTGTAGTATGCTCTATGACAGTGGAATTTGCTAGCAGATTCAGTTGGTGGCAGACGTTGTGTGCCACCAACTGCGTTGCATTGTGCCAGCAAATCTGTGCACTTTCCACCAGTGGTGGTGGCCCTGGGACCTTCCACGCCCGGAAAGCTCCTCCAAAGCACATGAATATGACAGCTGAAGTTGCAAATTCTGATAAAAGGTTGCCACACATCAATAAAAGGTCATGGTAGATGAATGAAAGGTCATGGCAGATAAATAAAAGATCGCAGCGCATAAATAAAAGGTGTGACAGATTAATATTAAATAAAGATTAGATAAATTTGATCTAATCAAGATCTATTTATTTGCAGTAAAGCCAAGTACTTGGGACATATAATAACAGACCAACTGTCTGATGACGATGATTTGTACAGGCAGCGTCGTGTTCTTTATGCTCAGGCAAACATCTTGGGAAGGAAATTTGAAGAGTGTGTGTACCAATTTTGACACCTGTATCACCATTTGGTAGACTTAAGAATCAGTGTTGCAAATGTCTTGCTCTCCTCAATCTGTGAAAGCACCTATATGCTGTATCTCAAGAACCGTAGGAGATACAGACATGTACTTGGTACCGAATTGTCCGTAATGCCCAACTTTATATTAACGTTCAATACAATTATGGGTGAAAAATCAATGCATTTCAAGTTATGAATGAAAAACCTTTGGTTACCCCCCAAGTATTGGATTTCGGGGGGTATTTTTAATATCTGTGTTGGGCTCCTAGGCTAAAATTGTTTAGTATGCCCTAAAGAATCCTCACAAAAAAATTGGCGCTTTTATCCACAAGTACACAATCCATATAAAAAGCTGCGCTAACAGACTGGACTATATTCAATACAGGTAATTTTGGAAGTGCTGTACTGTGATATTGTACTTCACTAAATTTGAAGGACCGGATCTCGCTCCCATTTGTCCTGCTCTTGATAAAAAAAAAATATATTTTATATTTGTTTATTACTGGTCAAGTAATTTGTTTTACCTGTTGAGCCTCCACCATGGCTGCAGGCGGGTCTTCCTGCTGAGCCTCCATCTTGGCTGCTTCCTGAAGCAGCTTCTTCTCCGCACTTCTGATCTTTTTCCTAATGTCCTTCAAAACAAATTCTTGGTTGGCCACACAAAACCCCTGATCAAAAAAACCAGAAGACTGCGGTCTGTCTTCTTTGAAAAAATCTTCAGCTCTTTTCAGTTCATCCCGTAGGTTAAGCAGGACCTTTATCAGTTTCTTAGGGAGAGACTGATCTTCTTTTCTGTTCTGCAATTTCATCAACTGAGGCTTCAGCTCTTCGATTTGCTCATTCAGCTTCTTACAGTGTTTGGAGACATGCTCAGCATCATTAATGCAAGTTTGGATTTCATCTATTGTCTCAATGATGATGGTTATGACGTGATCTGCCATGTCTGGTGTCTGGAACACAGAACAAGAGAGAGAGATAATTTGGGAGATCATTTCAGGGAGATAATTGGTTAATCAAATTAGCAAACTTAATTGATGTTGATGTAAACATCGACATCAGTACATAGATGACCCACGTGACAACACAAGTACGTGCAACTTAAGGCTGCACTCAAATTCACCCCAAGGTTAGCCTTTTGAAACCACAATGTGTGCCATATTGTGCAAACAGCATTTGCTGATGGTTTTTCTAAGAAATTAGGTCAGTTAAGACCTGACAGTTTCCATGCTTGATTCATTGATGTGCATTGTTGCAAACTAACAATTCTTAAAGCAGGAGATACACAGATGCTGCATAGGCAGAAAACACTAACCACACCATCAGTGGCGTGCACAAAGAGTTTCAAGGGCAGGTGCTCAAATGTAACCAGGAGGGCATTCTAGCCGTCCGGCGAAGCCGGGCGGCGGAAAATTGAGTTTTAGGGGGTAAAAAGCGCATAGAAAACAGCATTTCCGCATCTTTTTGCTCTTTTAAAAAGGGCATGTTTGGGCCAGAGCACGGCCACTAGGGGGTGCTCAAACCCCCCTTGACGTCTACCTATGCACGCCTATGCACACCATCTTCGGCTGGGGCTACGTGATTACCAGAATGTAACAGACGGAGAAGAGGGGTCCATGCCGCAATCAGCTTCCTGCCCACCTGTGACCTGAATTTATTTGACCTTATTTGACAACTCTCAGAATTCGCCACATGTGACTTCGTGACCACATGATTGGTTCTGGGCTCTGTAATGTAGGCATATTTATACTACTGCAATTGTAATAAACTTCAGAGGAGATTGTGAACTCAACAAGACTCTTGTCGGTTCATGACCTGTTCTCAGTGTCGACACTTCTATCTCTGTACTCAGTGAGACAGTCAAGTTTCCTTTACGGGTAGCTTCTTACTTACACACACACTTAAGGGGTACCTGACCAGACCAGACAATGGCAGACGACTCTGTGAATTTCCAACAGATGTCAATTTCGGGAATGCAAAATCCTGCCTCTACTGTATTGACCTACAAGGAGCTACTTGTTGCTAACATTTTTACAGTACATACTTGCCCAAATGTGCATTCTTAAATGTTTATAATTATGTCAGTTACAACGAAAAAGAGTGTTTTTAGTAACTGTCGCGTCATCTTATCACATTCCCCCGGTCTCTCTCTCCTTGGTATTTCAAAACTGCGGTACATTTCAAAACAGAACGAGGCAATGCTAGCCTAACTGCAGTACATTTTAGGATTACACACACACACACACACACACACACACACACACACACACAGCGACAGATGCACATACACAGGCATACCTCTCTAGGATTAAATGTTAATTAGAAATAGCCATACCTGAACAGTGCGGAGTGTTTATGGGGAAAGAAGAGGCTTAATTGATGACAAAAACACAAGCAAATGAACGGAAGAGAAAAAAATATGCGTTCGGCAGGACAGGTTGTCATAAGAAAGTGAAAGAACTGTCTTTGGTTGCCATCTCTCTCTCTCTGTCTCTCTGTCTCTCTGTCTCTCTCTCTGTCTCTCTCTCTCTCTCTCTCTCTCTCTCTCTTCTGTCTGTCTGTCTCTCTCTCTCTCTCTCCCTCTCTCTCTCTCTCTCTCTCTCTCTCTCTCTCTCTCTGTGTCTCTCTGTCTGTCTCTCTCTATCTCTCACTCTGTCTCTGTCTCTCTCTCTCTCTGTCTCTCTCTGTCTCTCTATGTCTCTCTCTCTCTCTCTCTCTCTCTCTCTCTCTCTCTCTCTCTCTCTCTCTCTCTCTCTCTCTCTCTGTCTCTCTCCGCTGTCTCTCTCTGTCTCTGTCTCTCTCTCTCTCTCTCCTCTCTCTCTCTCTCTCTCTCTCTCTCTCTCTCTCACTCTCTCTCTCTCTCTCTCTCTCTCTCTCTCTCTCTCTCTCTCTCTCTCTCTCGCTGTGTGTGTGTGTGTGTGTGTGTGTGCCAGATAAGATGCACTGTATATGGAGGATGTGGTTAAACAATCCACAGCTAACAGCCGTGGGAACCTGCCTTGTTCGTGGCTTATACCTGCCTCAGTATGCCTCGTATACCGTCCTTTTGTAGCCTAAATACAGTGGATAGTATTTTTTTTAAAGATCTGTTTATTGAGAAGCACATTAAAATGATAGCAGCACAGTTATATCAGAGAAGTTATACAAACATTAAATTACAAATACATCTTTAGCTCTGAAGGTTAACTTAAATAATACATGTGCTCCTTTTTCTTTTTTCTTTTTTTAAATAGAATAAATATAATCGTACCATGTTTTTTCTTTTTTTAATTCAAGTCTTCCCACTGCGTACATATAATGTACAGTCCGTGTGTAATTCATCCATATGGTTGAATATGTGAACCCCACTCCCCACCCGGTCCCACCCCATCCAGAGTCAGAGGCCAGGTGGCTTTACTTTCTGAAAGCAATTTTTAAAGGACAAATATACATGCGCATCTACACGCATCCACGCATAATATATACAGTACATGCATGTATACATGCATGTATACTTACATACATACCTATATATTTCAAGAAAGTCATAAGAGATAAATAAATAAGTAAATAAACACATAAGAAAGTCAGCTATAAACAGATCTACATACATACATAAACATACATAAACATATGTAAACAAAATTGTGTAATAAATAAATAAATAAAATGAAAATAAAATAAAAAAAGGTGTAAGGCGTGGCAAGAGCATCAACAGACGTCACTTAGTCGGAAGTCAACGTTGTGGCAATACACTTAAATTACTACAAGATAGTCTGGTTCTCTACATAGCTTATACATGGAGCCCAAGTAGTGTCAAACTTCTCCCTAGCTCCAGTCACCGGATTTCTGGGCCGTTCTAACTTAAAGGGGAAGTCCACCCAATTTCAACATTCTAATATGTCATTAGTATACCCTAGAGGTGCTGGATGGACATGATAAAAAAAAGTTCCCCTCATTCTGTGTTCCCAAGAAATGGAGGTCTGAAGAAAACCACTAACATGGTGAAACATCTTGATGACATCATCAAGATGTATTTTCACCATGTTAATGGATTTCTTTAGACACTTATTTTTACTGAGAGCGTACAAATGGAACCAAATGAACCCGTTAGGGTTCATTTGGTTGCATTTGTACGCTCTCAGAAAAAATGTTGAAAATGGGTGGAGTTCGTCTTTAAGAGCGCCCACCACTTCCTTGATCCATTGTTTAAATGATGGTGGTTTAATCGCTTTCCAGTTCGGATCCCACTTTAAACGACACCTTTAAAGCTCCAACACAGGTTGGTATTTATACAAGCTCCAATATTGTAGGTGCCGAATGGGACTTGGCACCTACAAAACCCCTATACATTCCTGGATGAGTGGGGGGATGTGGGGATGACAACAAGGGTGCTTAAAATGCACATTACTGTACACCGGAGTGACATTAGAAATCAAAATATGCGATGCCCAGTGGCAGCACATTTTGTACAGGCGGGCCATAATGTCTCAGCCTTAAAATATATTCAAATATAGAAAGTGGAAAAACCACGTAGGGGAGGAGACTGGGAGTCTCTCCTACTGAAAAGAGAAGCATTTTGGATTTATGAATTAAGAACTCTAACTCGGTTTCCTTCATGTACTGTACATGTATTATGAATTAATTTTGTTGTATATTTGTATGTATTAAAGGTAGGGGAAGTGCTTTGAAATTCATGGTGTAGTACCAGCCTGGTGCACTAGGGGCGCCCAAGAGTAGATACACTATGTGAACCTGCTGCTCGATCCTGATTGGAGGAGAATTCACCCTCCACCTGGGGAACTTTTATTAGCTCCTCTGCTAACGTGGGGGAGGGGGAAACTCCATATATGGTCTGCACACCTAATAATAGAGCATTTTAACAGAAAAAAGTTTTTTTGGGTGATATCTGACAAAAGTGAAATCACTTCCCCTACCTTTAACTTATGCATTTTACCCAAACATAGGATATATTATATCCTACCTATCATTCTAATCTTTTAATGATGTAATGATAACTATTTTGTAGGCATTTGCCAGGTGCTTCTTCTTTTCTTGCTCACTCTGGGTTAAGAGTATCTGCGGCTAAATATCTAAATTAAATTGTAAGGAGATTTGATTGTTTCAACTCAATAACTAAAACCTCTCCTCCTTTTTTGGGTGATATCTGACAAAAGTGAAATCACTTCCCCTACCTTTAAGCGTGTATATTGTGATTTTTAACCTAATGAATGTATGGCTCCTTATTGGATTATCTAGTGTGGGTTGTCACATACAGCCTATTGGCTAATGAACTGATCATATACTTGAAAAAGCCTGGAGGGGCGAAACGTTTGGTTAATAAAGACAGGGGCAGACAAATATCATGTACAGACTTTTCTTTGTTTTATTCAGTATAATCCTGAACAGCTCCCAGATGAAGAGGATCAGATCTATAGATGTAACTGATCAGATCTATGGAGGACAGCATCTCCAGATGTGAAACTGAGCGACCAGACAGCCTGTTTAGGGCTCTACAGTTCTCACACATTTTTATCCATGAACCTCATGGAAATAATATTTGAAATATTAATTTGAAATATTAAACATTCATTTGAAATTCCATATGAATTGATTCCATGAATTTCCTATTCATCCACATACAAGTTCTATACAGCATGTCACCTTGTGTTGTACATGGTGTGTGAGCTTGTATATCTGCTATTCATTCTTTTTTATTCTTATTATTTATGTCAATCTGCTGCCGTACTCTGGCCCAAACTCAGATACAGTCAAATGAAACAGGTTTGAGCGACAGTGACATAGACCAGGTTATTTAGACCCATTAACATGGTATCGTTTTATTGTTTGGAACAGGGGTTTTCAACAGGTGGTCCGGGGACCGCCAGTGGTCCCTGAGAGGGTTCCGGGTGGTCCCCAGCTAAGTTGGTTAACCAGATGTAACTCTTGAGAACGTAAAAATGAAACCAAATGGACCCTGGCGGGTCCATTTGGTTTCATTTTTACACTCTCAAGTGTTACAATATTCTGAATTAGCCATTTTGGAATGTATGTTTTACTTGTTTTGTTTCCCAAAATCCAGCCTGGAATTGTGGACAAAAGCAAAATAAATCTTTAGTTTTGGGGTCTGTCTGAGAGGCAAAAATATCCTCAAATGGTGGTCCGTGGCTCAAATCCTGAATAAATGGTGGTCCCTGGGATGAAAAAGGTTTAGAATGGTTTAGAATGTAGACTTATACAGTACTTTACCTGACTATACTGTCACTTTGGGAAGCCCTGCAATAATACAGACGTTTTACTAGCAGACACTGCGTGTGTGTGTGTGTGTGTGTGTGTGTGTGTGTGTGTGTGTGTGTGTGTGTGTGTGTGTGTGTGTGTGTGTGTGTGTGTGTGTGTGTGTGTGTGTGTGTGTGTGTGTGTGTGTGCAGCTGGTGTTCATGCAGAGCTTTGGAAATAGACAGAGTTACGTCAACTCCGTTCATTTCATGGGGCCAGTCCGGCTACATAGACTTCTGTTGGATAGTGATTGTTGGAAGTTACTGAACCAGGCTGTTTCTGACCCCTCAATGTCGCAACTCTTCTACTAGATGGCTCTGTGTTCATGCAGGTGAACGGAGACGTCGTAAGTCTGTCTATACTCTAAGGATCCGCAGCTGATGATGCAACAATCTGACGGACCAATCACGGCTCCAGTGGGCGGGGCTTTACTCGGAGGGACCAATCACGGCTCCGGTGGGCGGGGCTTTTGGGTTTAAAAATGGCAGACCAGTGGTATGGCAGTCTGGAGACATGTGCTGCTGTTGAGGTAGGTTCAAATGTTTGTTGGAAAAACACACGGTTTTGTCTAAGGTTAAAAGTCTTATTGTTTAAACTTTTGAGTTGTTAGGACTGTTGATTGTGTGTTGTGACAGAAAATGTATAATAATATCTGGAATATGTTCTTTTTGAGAAGTAAACCTACACAAACTAAACTTATTGTTACACGCAGTAGGTGTAAAGTATATTTAACTATACTACTGTGGACCATATTGTACTTTTAGTTATTTGTAAACTTTAAACTACTAGGCCTACTGGTGATTTCAAACCATACCTTAGGCTGTCATTTACCACACTATACAGCCCACTTTGGTGTTTTGAAAACAGCTGATCTACAAACTCACAATGCATTGTGATTTTGACATTATGAGCTTGTAGATCTGATCATTTTCACATGATTATTGGTGGGTAAAAATAGTGAAAGCATTGGCTATTGAAAGCATTAGATTTGGCTATTGCAAAACGGCAGAAATACAAGCTCATATTATTGTGAGCTTGTCTTTTTTTTTTTTTTTTTTTTTTAGAATCGTGTCAGGTTAGAATTGGTTTTAATGTAGATTTTGTTTTTAAATACATAGTCTAGAATCTATAAAGTCTGGATCCAGAGTGTAACATTAGTTTATGTTCTGTCTTCCAGGTTGATCATGTGACCAGGCTCATAGCAGATATCTTCACCCAGAGTGACAGAGCGCTCCACATGGTATGTACATTAAATTATTACTGTACAAACTAGGGCTGTGTCACCATTGTTAGGCAGGGGTGGATCTAGGCATGGGCATGGGGGGGAGGCAGTGCCCCCCTAAATGCCCCGACTGCCCCACCAAACACAATGGGGCTTATCATTAAAAATATTTGAAACACTGCTACTGCTACTGATTGATTAATGGTCATAACAGGTGATTGTGGTTAATGATTTAATTGTGTTTAATGCTGAACATTTTAAAAATATAGGTTTAACTATTTAGAAGGTTTAGCACCCTATCCTAGAGGTCTTTGTATGGTATGTTTTAGTTGGTATGGACTTATATTCTCACATCTTGCAGTAAGGTGTTAACTAGGTGTAACTTCCGTAGACGACTCATCCATCTAAACTGAGATCTCCTAATTGTATTAAATGAAATCGAAATGCCCTAAATTGAAGCCGCATGAAAAGCTTAAATAATGGAATGTGTTTGTTTGCTAAAAAATCCACTAAACGCCTCATGAGCTATACATCTTGTCATGAAGGTCCTTGCAGATGATTTTGACGTTATTTAATAGAATTGGACAGGACTATTCTGCTTGGACGAATGGGCTGTGTGTGGGAAGTTAAACTAGTTAGCACCTTGCTGTCAAGATGGCTGCCGTGTGACTATAGTCCATAGACTTTAGCAGAGCTCAGTGTCTCTCACTGGTCTCACTTCCTTCCTGGACTTCATGTTGTCTCACAGTCTCAGTAAGACAGCTCTATGAGGAGCAGTGCACCAAAGCATTGTAGACCAGGAAGTTGGATATTTTATCAGTGAGTCTAGTCTGTCAACACCAGACTAACACCAGATATTACCCACACAAAGACCATAGGGAATTGTTCTTAATCTTCTAAATGTCATTAACATTTTCTCTTTTGTAGTCTCAAATGTTTCATTAGGAAAGTATGACTATAAACATCACTTTCCACTTGCTTTGGACTTGGAAAGTCAAAAATGATTTGGAAAGTCATTTTCAGTGATGGACAGATTGCAAGCCTGGAACTTTCCATTCAGTCAAAACACCCATTCCTCAGACATGTGAAAGTGAAAATGGTTCAATAATTAAAAGTTCCATTGTGGGTGTACAGGATTTAATTCTCACCTCACTATACATGTGTGACCCTATGGCAGTTGAAATTATGAAATTTGACTGGATTACTGAATTCCTTCAGTGCAATGCCCATAATGCTTCAGTGTACTTCCCTCTCTGTGGAAAGGGGTGAGGCTACATGGAGGTGAGACATACTGTATGAGCTCTGGTTACAGGAGGGGTGTAGTGGCCCTTTAATGGCTTTAATCACAATTCGTGTGAAAAGTTAAACAAAAAATGGTGACACAGCCCTGTCCATGACTTGATGAATTCTAAAATGTTATTCAGTAGACTGACGACTAAATTTGTCTTTCTTGGTTTTCCCTCTATCATTTCAGAAAATGAAGCTGACTGGAAGACATGTTGAAGGTTCAGACTCTGTGCTGGGTGGCGTTTCTGCTGCTGATGTCTCCACTGGTGGGTGCCGCCTGCTCTGCTGGGTGCCGTCTCTGTCACTGCCTGGGTCTGTCTGCTGATGCTGTCTTCGCTGCTGGGTGCTGATGCTGTCTCTCTGCTGGGTGCTGCTAACAGTGAAGGTCAGTAATGAACCTTTTGATTCTTGGCTGCTATAAGTGAGCTACATGCTACCATACCGTAGGCTGTCATTCGCACCGTGTATCGTTGTCATTTCCCAGTCCACATCGCATGCTGCTATGTGATGCTTCTGGAGCCTTGTGGTTTATTCGTTTAAAATAATTTCTGAGTAAAACTAAGTCATGTCCACATCACATCTGCACATTCTTGTTCTAGTGAAACACTAGAATCTCACAGGATAAACTCGGTACAGAACTGTGTTTACCCTGTGAGGTTCTAGTGTTTCCTTTCTTTGCTTTTAATAAAGTTATTTGTTTTTTGTCTCTGACTCATTGATCGCATTTCGCTTTTTGTTTGCTTTTTGTCTTCCTACCTGCCTATCCTTTTGCACTAGTTCTACACTAGTGGTCTTGTGTGTACAGATGTGATGTGGAGGTTGTGTGATTTCTGTCTGGTATCATTATAGTAGCATGTAGTCTTTCTTAACTAACAGAGGAAGGAAATGATGGCCGTATCATTTGCTTCCTTTGGTTAGTGAAGGTGAGTGAAGTAGTTTATTATCATTTATCTGTCGGGCAGAAACCTTGTGTATATCCATAGTTCAACCTTATGAATTTATTGTTACTTGGTCATCCTACAGTGTCACGCACTGAAGTACCAAATGTTTGCTTTTAAGGTTAAAAATTTTTAAGGTTGTTGAAAAGAGCACGGTTTTACGGAGACGTGTAGCTGTGTCCCTGTAACCAGAGACATAGAGTATAGCTGGAAGATCTACAGGCATTGGGGGCTTGTAGTTCACATATTTTGATAAATATATTAGCAATAAACTTTTTTTTCCCCCAGATTCTTTGTTATGTTCAAATCCTGTAAAAGAAAACAGGCATATTTTGGACATAGTTTGAGTCATGATTAAATTACCAGTAACTTTGAAGCTGTGATTAATTTGATTTAAATTTTTTATTATTCAACAGGCCTAGTTGAACTGTTTGGGATGTACAAGGTTTCTACCCTACTTTAATCTCTCCTCTTCTTTACTTTTAATAAAGTTATTTGTATTTGTTTTGTCTCTGACTCTTTTGATCGAATTTTATTTATTCGCATTTTTTAGTAATTTCTTCTATCTTTCCTGTCAACACTAGTGTTTGTGGTGCGTGAATCGGGTTGCGTTGTGCCGTTTACCCGTAGAACAGCATCATGTGATTCACATGAGATATGAACTCAGGCCCGGTATCTCATGTGCATTTATGTGATTTTAATTTTTACAGCAATAGCAGACGGATTGTCGTTTAATTAGGGCAAATTTCAACGCCGCTAAAGGGGAATTTTTCTCATCTTTTCTCTCTATTCTTTGCTTTAATAAAGTTATTTTTGTTTGTTCTCAGACTCTTGATCGATTTTTATTTTCCCTCTTGCCTATCACTCTAGTTCTTCACTAACATTATATATTCGTATATAATGTTGGAAATGGGTGGAATTCCCCTTTAGGAAGTGATGTAGGCGCGTTGTGCATGGCAATGTTTGTCTATTCTTGTATGTTGTGTTCTAATGTCATCCTTATCTTGTGTACTGATCATAATGTTGCCGAAAATACACAATTGGTTTTGCATCATGTTGGGTAATTGGCATTATCTAAAAGCCAAAGAAGGCTTTGGGGGAAAATGCTCTCTCCCAAAAAAACATTAAGGCAAACTACTTGGGCAGAGACCAAGGAAATGCATTTATTTTGTTTGTGTTCATAGAGAACTCTAAAGTGTTTAAAGTGAAAAGTGCAGCAGCAAACATTTGGGTCATAAGACCATTGTCAGTGATTATATCATATCTAATTTGTGAGTAAAGTTTCTACTACGTAATCCCACTTCACATATGAACACAGGCCCGGTATGTGAAGTGTGTTTATGTTGTATTTCACATTGTGAGTAAAGATTCATGTCGTCCAACATCCCATAATGAACACAGGGTTAGGTTAGGGTTAGGTATGTGGTGTTGGTTGATGTGTCTCTTTATAATGTAAAAGTAAATTTCTGTATGCTGCCACTTGCAGCTAAAACTTCAAAACGAGTTTGGCAATGGGCCAATGACTCAAACGTTTTCTACTGCACTATTTCACTCTTTGCACTTTGCAGCACTTTATGAACACAAAAATAATGTATAGTCTTGGTTTATGTCTGAGGAGTCTTCCTTAAGGTATTAGAGTTCTGGTTTCTAATGTATAAAGACATAACATGGCTATCATTCATGGTCTGAATGACTCTTTTCTTATGGGATATTAAGGACCTCCCACGGCTTGCCTTGGGAGGTCAGCAAGAATAATTTAGCAAATTTGATTATACCATATACAATATAAATTAGTTTTGGACCTGTAAATTGCAACCAAAACCATATGGCATTGGTGTGGACTTCTGGTTTACTGGAACGGGGTTCAACTCCCTGCAGTGCCTTGCTCAATGTGTTGGATTTACATGGTCTAGTTTTAGTTTTCAGCTCATTGTGTTTCTCTTAAACCAATGGGTTCTTTATGGTTTGTACTGCCTAGTCAAGTTGGCTATTAAAGGACTGGGGAATTGGAAAATATGCTGGTGTTTGTTCCCGCTACATGCCGTAGTCATTAAAAATGAAATGTGTT
>CM076965.1:7494049-7521549 GCA_039105355.1 Benthosema pterotum
ACTTCCTGGTCTGTACTGCGCATGTCTGTTTCCTCCCATGAACCAATGTGGACTCCCCCGTAGATGTCTTGGCTTCCTGTCCTTATTAGATAGTCATTGACCGGTCGGTGAAAGGGTAGCGTGGTTTTACAACCACAGTGTTTTAGCATACATACAGTACACTGGCATACGTGTGTGTGTGTGTCCCTGTACCTGGCGTATCCGATGATCAGACTCCCGAACACGGTTCCTATCCCGGCTCCAGACCCGGCCACGCCCACCGTGGCAGCGCCGGCGCCGATGAACTTAGCGGCGGTGTCGATGTCCCTGCAGGGGGCGGAGCTCTGGAGCCAGCGGCTCTGCTGCAGCGCAGAGTGACTGGCAGGAAGTAACGCCTATATGAACGACACGTAAAACACACGGTTAACGATTCACTGACCTCACCATACAATACCATATCCATATTTAGGGTTCTGAATCATTTATATTGTGATTCTTAAAGAGTAGGTATCACGGATATTTCCTTTAAAAAACTAATGACGCATATCTATCAATGACCCCTAAAGATGTCCAGAAAAAAAGTCGTTTCAGAAAAAATACAATAATAGGCAGAGTTGAAGAAAGAAGTTGAGCGCCCCCCCTGCTTCCCTGAAAAGCTGTTGCATTCGGGAAAAGAGCCGAACGTGCCATTGCGTGACGTCTGCAGTGGTACACTCGGCCACTCCGGCGAGCAGGTCCTTCCTGCAGCTCAGCTTCCGGCTAAAGTTATCCACTGTAGCATAGCATAGCATAGTAGTATGATAGCCTGCTATGCTATGCTATGCTATCCAGCTCAGGCAGTGCAGGGTGGTTGCATTAGCCAAGGAAGCTAGCTAACTAGCTTTGACTTCCAACCGGGCTGAATCATTGCATCTATTCTTTTCCTTTTTGAAACTGTTTTTTTGGTCTTCTCCGGCAACGCGGACATTCTAGCCCCCCGGGCAAACATAGAGAGAGTATTATTTTTAATTATCGATGTGAATTACCGGGGATATTTAGTGAAAATGTGTGTTGGCATATGGGGGGATAGCTAAAATGCTACATCATGTCCGGGTACATGTATAACGGCAGTCCAGCAGCAGTGGATGCAATGACCAAACCCATGTGTTTGGCGTTAAAGTTATTTTCTGTTATTATTACTAGTATTATTACTGGACGATCCCATGGCAGCGGTGTGATTATTATTTTTTGTATCTAAGAAGTTGAACTAGAGATGGGAGCGGAGGGACGGAGCAGAGTGGGGTTCGACGGAGCTAATGTTCTTCTAATATTCAGATTCCGAATGACGCTCAATAATAATGGTTGATTGTTCTCATTGTTGAATACAGAGGCTATACCTCAATGAAGTGAAACGGACTGCCATTCTGTTTCACTCGTCTCACTTCATTATTTACTTGAATCACAAAGAAAAATAGGTAGTATTTTTACGGTGCTGATTCAGGGATGAGCCAGGCTATACAGAGGGCTTTATTTATACTGCAATACGACCGTCATTATGCCATATGGTTTACATCTGGTCGAAATAATTTGGTTATAACAATTACTGATTTTAACTCCCGCCTTGCTCACATTAAGAGCTATTTTTTATATTATAGCCTATATTACGTTATATAGATAACTAGCTGGGGAGGAGAACAGGAAAAAAGTTACTACATACATTAGAGTCTATGGGCTCGCGCAAGTACATGAACCACGTAACCAGACTATTTTCTGCCCCTCAATATCGCAACTCTGTCTATTTCCCCCCATACCGACACCAGAGTAAACCTCACTAGCCTGCCCAAGGGACGTAATCTCTTCATGGGCAGGCTAGCGAGCGTGGCCCCGCTGGAACCAGCCTGGAGGTTGGATACAGTGACTCAAGAAAGACACGCCCCCCAAGCTGTGTAGAAATGCGAGCCGTGCACAGCCGTGTTTCCCCGTAGATAATGCAAAAACGGCTGGCGGATTATTTACAAAAAATCTCGAGTGCATAGTATAGCGGTCCCTGGCCATGCTAACCAAAAAAGATTTTTATTTACTTCATTAACATGACGCTAAAATAATGGAATTCCGAGGAGTTTTTAACATGTGTTCCTATGTGTTCCTAGAGGTGTGACGTCAGCGTGTTCTACTGGTGACGCGCTGTTTTGGCTCGGGCCTTTCCGAGCTGGTGGGAGGGGTTTTTCAGAAGAGTGTCCTCCGACCTGATACAGCATAGAAACAGCTTTATATAGCCTATGTGTTTGCATTTTCGAATGTTATCACAACTTTGTCATAGTTAAAATGAGAAAAAGTTGATATTAGCATGATACCCTGTCTTTAAATCACTCTCAGTGTCAGCACTTTTCTTTTTTTTTGGTATCTAGTGCCAGCGATTTTCATCTAAAAGTCATATTTCATATTTCGGTCCATGTTTCCCGTCGGACAAGTTAGTTGGCGACACACTTCCGGTTCTGGGTTGGTCCGTCTCTTATTTTGGTCCGTTCTGATTGGAATATGCGGTCGCTGCACGCTGCTGTTATCATTGGGATCGTATCAAACCAGCGACGGTAAGCGACGTAGAGAGACGTAGATCAACCTAAGAGGCATCGGTCATAACTATTATTTGATAATGATAAGCCTGACGTAGCTCTACTGCAAGGGCACGCAGAGTGTTAAGCTGCGATTCGATTTGATATATTGATATATCAACATTTTCCTACAAATGACTGTGCTTTTATTATACAAGGAGGATTACACCCATTTTCAAGATTACAAATTCCATTTGTACGCCCTCAGAAAAAAAAGGTCCTAAAAGAAAAATTAACATTAACAAACACAACACAAAAACAACTTGATGATGTCACCAAGTTGTGTTTCACCACAGCAAGTTCAATCAACTGGAACATTTTAAAACAATTTTAAACAATATAAAGTCAACATACACATCAATGCAGCCTGACAATGTTAATCAATCTTCCTGATATGAAGAAATTAATGAATAGGACCTACATAAATATCTTTTTTTTTTTAAATCGATTTTGAACTTGGCGATTTAATACTGATATCACGGCATTAGGAATTGTGATATATTGGAATATCGATTTTTTTGCCCACCCCTAGTTACTGACAGGAAGCAACGCCTATATATGGACATAATATTGTAGTAATATTTCACTTAATTACAATATCAAACACTGTATTTGTAAAATAATCAACATCGTCCTTCATTTGTCCCTCTTGGTGGATTTATTATTATTTTCAGCAATTTCAGTGCACTGAAATTACAGTTTAGACAGGCCTACTTAATGTTGAGTGTAATATTTATTATTTTCCGTTTTAATAGCATTGTCAATCTGTCATCAGTTTCAGTAGGAACTTTTTACACAGATTCCGTTTCAGGAGGAATCATATGAAGGGCGGACAACAACAACTTCTGCCAGAAGATGTTGAGGGTGATTTCACCCTGCTGTGTGATGCATGGTGAACTTGTTAGACCCCTAACCACGCACAAGTATAAATCCTTATTATACTACCTAGCGTATTACTGCCTACTAGGGATGTCCCAATCCACTTTTTTCAATTCACATCCGAGACCGATATCATAATTTCTGTGTTAACCAATACCAGATACGATACCAGAAAATAATATATATAATAATACAAAAAATATATATATAAAAGTCCTGTAACTAGAATCAGTTCCAGGACTTTTATTAGTCAAGTAAAGCATCAATAATAACATCAGTTGTTGTTGAAGTTGCAACAGACACGCAGCATGCATAAAGCTAAAGGTCTGACTCAGAGAGTTTTCTGTTTTCAATGATGAAATGCTGTTGGTTTAGTGGTGACACAGCTGTAGTTAGTTAGTAGCAGAGTTGTTTTGTATGCGATCATGTTTGGTGGAGCAGACTGGGCATTTTGGTGGGCATTCCTCCAGGTGCATTGCTTTCCACAGACGCCTTTGCTTTGCGTGAAAAAAATCTGCGATTGTGGAAAGCTGCAGGGACTAATTAAGATCCAATGATAATTGAGTGTGGCATTAGTAAATTTGTGTAACATGAATATGGTCAAAGGTTTTCCAAATTAGCATAAAAAATGTCACTCATTTTTAAACTCTGAATTTGAACCAATTGGGTAGAATGTCTCATATAATATACAGTAATTAAATACTGTCAAATGAAGAACAAAGACAAACATACAAGGAGGATGAAAGGGGGGGTGGGGGAATCAGACTTTATGGAGGCTGTAGAAGCTGTCCGTAGGTGTGCTTTGAGTGGTTTTGAAGGAGTCAAGGGATTCACGTGGCTTAATGACTGTTGGCAGGGCGTTCCACATTTTGGTGGCAAAATGAATACAGTGGATGAATGTGCCAAGTCAATATTATTTTAAATTCAAACTTTAAATTGACATTCGAATATTCTTTACATTTTAATATTCAAATTTTTTTTTTTCGAATATGAAATATCCATTTGCAGTCCTAAGACAGACAGACAGACAGACAGACAGACAGACAGACAGACAGACAGACAGACAGACAGACAGACAGACAGACAGACAGACAGACAGACAGACAGACAGACAGACCTGTGACTGGGCTGTGGTTTCAGGTCTGTTGAAGACGGAGACTGAGACTGGTCTGGCGAGGACTCTGGACCCTCCACGGATCTGTATACACGCACACACACGCACGCGCACGCGCACGCACGCGCACACGCACACGCACACACACACACACACACGCACACACAGCAAATCAACTATGAACCCACACACAGCTGTGCAGACACAAATGCTAACCGTTCGTTTTAACAGCCGGCGACAAAAACCGGGCGATGCGAGCGACGATTGAATTTCATTGGCTGTAGCCTAAATCGCCCAAATATCGGCCGAAAAGCTCAATTATATTTATCTTTTCGATAATTATATCAACCATCGCCGTCTCTGTGTGTCTCTGAGCGACGCCGTTGGCAGTGTTGCCAACTTGGCGGATTTGTCACTATATTTAGCTTTTTTTCAGACCCCCTAGTGCCAGAATTAGTGGAAAAACTCCTGGCGGAAAATCTAGTGCTTTTTTGCTGGTGAGTTGGGGTGAAATTGGTTGACAGGCGCCAGAGATAAAACCCTCGTTTTTCACCATGTTTCCTCCTATGATAGAGTCCTCCTTCCTTCCTAGAAAGGACCATTGGTAACCAAATGGACCCTTATAGATCTGTAACTACTGAGAGCATGAAATGAAACCAAATGGACCCTTACGGGTTTCATCTTACGCTCTCAAGAATTCAATTATATTCAAATATCTAAATTACATAATTTCCAAGAATCTACACATTTTCAAAACATAGAAGAATTGCCATTTTGACCAACATTTTGCCAGTTATTTCTCCTAAATTAGTCAGAGAGACTAAACTCATAAAACAGCATATCAAATGACTTTTCATTCAATCATTAAAGGGAATGGGGAATTCCCTTGAATGAATGAATGAATGAATGAATGAATGAATGAATGAATGAATGAATGAATGAATGAATGAATGAATGACTTTTCTGAGAGTGTACAAATCATTAACATGGTGAAACACAACTTGATGATGTCATCAAGTTGTGTTTCACCATGTTAATGTTTTTTCAGACCTCCATTTCTATTCTATTTCCGTCCTCATAATGACTCCTACAGCATCAAGAACAGAGATTAAATAAAGACACAGATGATTTAATAAAACACAGAACTCCGGAGGCTAATGTATGATCTCACTTTGTTGTGAGGAGAAAAAGACAAAAACAGTACATGAATCTATTATGATGGAGTTTAAGTTATAAATGGATTTGTATAGAAATAGTTAAAGCTAAAATCAAATATGTAAATACTGAATGGAGTAACTTAGAAACTGTCCTGGGTGTTCACTTGACTTTTTTAAGTAAAATGTCCCTTTAGGTATCCAGTAGCCTAAACATTACTGTGACAGCAGGCTGGTGCACACTGTGCACATGTGAAAGGAGTTGGTTGTCCAAGGACTTTTTTCATTTGTTTTTCCTGCACTGCAGCAGGGGTTGACACTAAGGTCTCTGAGGCACTTGCCCGTCGGACAAGTGCAAGTCAGGTTCCACTTGCCCTCAGGTCATGGTCACTTGCCCCCAAAAAATATATAGTAAATTTTGCATTTAAGTTTCACCAGATGTAACTCTTGAGAACGTAAAAATGAAACCAAATGGACCCTTGCGGGTCCATTTGGTTTCATTTTTACACTCTCAAGAGTTAAAATTCATCATCTTAATTAGCCCAGGTCTACACAACTAGAGAATGTAGAAGATTAGGTCATTTTGATGTGTATGTTAATTTGCCTATTTTGTTTCCCAAATCCAGCCTGGAATTGTGGATATCTAGAAAGCAGTGAAAGACACAGAGGCAGAGTGCAATGACTGCCTTCAAGACAAATTTATCTTGTGTTGTGTTAAAGTGCACTAAGTTGCACACTTGCCCGATCGGGCAACCAGGTAGCAAGCAGGCAAGTGTTAGTGTCAAGCCCTGTGCAGATTGTATTTCTGACTTTTTGAAAAGTGATCACGCATACAGTATCAGGTACAGTATATCCCCACTCTCTCTCCTCAAATACTTTGTTTTCAAACGTCAGTAGCAGCGTTTTCAAACGTCAGTAGTAGCATATACAAGAAAAACTTCAATTGTCACTCTTTATTTTTAGTGCATTTTTCTAAAACACTGTATAACAGTAAGTAACCTCCTTTTAAAAGTAATAGCTGCAACTTTAGTGCATACCAACACTGTGTTTGTAAACAGATACATCACCTCCACTATATATTGGCTCATTATCAATCTATTTTGATTCTTGGCTAAAAAGTTGCATCTGTTACCTTTAAACTATTTCCAGCAATGGGATAATCACATTTTTGATGTGTAGCAGGCCAGGGGTTGACACTAACACTTGCCCGCTTGCCCGGGGCAAGTAAAAAATGGTAGGGCAAGTGAAGACTGCTACCTGGTTGCCCGATCGGGCAAGTGTGCAACACAGTGCACTATAACACAACACAAGATAAATTTGTCTTGAAGGCAGTCATTGCACTCTGCCACTGTGTCTTTCCCTGCTTTCTAGCTGTCCACAATTCCAGGCTGGATTTGGGAAACAAAACAGGCAAATTAACATACACATCAAAATGACCATTAATCTTCTACATTCTCTAGTTGTGTAGACCTGGGCTAATTAACATGATGAATTTTAACTCTTGAGAGTGTAAAAATGAAACCAAATGGACCCGCAAGGGTCCATTTGGTTTCATTTTTACGTTCTCAAGAGTTACATCTGGTTAACCAACTTAACTGGGGACCACCTGGAACCTGGGGGGCAGGTGACCATGACCTGAGGGCAAGTAGAACCTGACTTGCACTTGCCCATCGGAGACCTTAGTGTCAACCCCTGTGTAGATCTTGTTGAGACGGTCATGTTGGAAGTAGTGATTAAACACATTGAAACAAACATGCATTGTGGTGAATGATGCTCATTTCTACTGACATACCAGAGCAGGAGAGGTGATGAACTTGGTGCAGGCGTACATGGCTGGAACCTGGAACACACATAAAGATAGAAACACAAGATTTCAGATTATCATTTCAGTGTGTGAGTAAGTGACTGAATGTGTGTGCACAGCGCACAGTGTGAATGTGTGTGAACTGTGCACAGCGCACAGTGCAGGCGTGTTCTGAAGAACACTAGTCGTTACTAGTGTTCTATTCAGCAAATATCGATAGAACAACTGCATCAATTATCGCCCAGATGTTCCATCGATATATTGCTGTATTGAGCCACCCCTGGTTAATGTTATCAAAGATTATGTCTCTTAAAATATCAGCCCTTTTGTTCTCAACCTCAAAGACATTTCCACAGTTAACTTAAGAATTGTTTTATTAAGCCATAGAAAGCTTTTGTGATGTGAACAGTTTAGTGGTAACCTGAATGCAATGAGTTGTCGGTTAACTGAGTTTAAATATAAACACAGACGGGAGAACTATAGCAATATTATTACTTTTCTCTGTAACAAGTAATATAATGAGACTGCGTATTGCATTGCTGAAGGGAGATATATCTAACTAAGACATTCCATGAATAAAATATAAAATCTGGGCTTGGAAAAGTTTGTTTCAAGCCCACAGAGTTGAAGCAGACAGCAGTGTCCTACTGGCAGCTTAGGAATAGGAACAAGACGTACTTTCACTGACCAACCAACCCCACACACCACACACACACACACACACACACACACACACACACACACACACACACACACACACACACACACACACACACACACACACACACACACACACTTTACAAGTTGAGCCTGTGTGTAGTACAGGTACAGTAGGTCGAAGTACAAACCACAAGTTATTATTACAGTAGAAGACAAAATAATTGAACAACTTCAGTTCGTTAAAATCCCCCTCAGAACTTTGCACAAACACCGACAACAAGTTATTAAACAATGTAAACTAATGTGAATTAATTATTACACCACTACATATTTTATTAAGCACTTTAAAAAGGGGAATTCCAAATATTTTTAACATGTTCCCCACGAGAGTGTACAAATGCAACCAAATGAACCCTAACGGGTTCATTTGGTTGCATTTACACTCTCAGGTTTTCTTCAGACCTCCATTTCTATGGAACGCAGAATGGGGGAAACTTTATCATGTTCACACAACACCTCTAAGGTATATTATTGAAATATTAGAATGTTGAAAATGGGTGGAATTCCCCCAAGTATAAAAAGGACTAGGCCTACAATATAAATATAGTTTGGGGTTGTGTCATATAAATTAGTAGTAGTAGTAGACAGTAGTAGTAGTAGTAGTAGTAGTACAGGGGTTGACACTAAGGTCTCTGAGGCACTTGCCCATCGGGCAAGTGCAAGTCAGGTTCTACTTGCATTTGGTTTAATTTTTACGCTCTCAAGAGTTAAAATTCATCATCTTAATTAGCCCCGGTCTACACAACTAGAGAATGTAGAAGATTAATGGTCATATTGATATGTATGTTAATTTCCCTGTTTTGTTTCCCAAATCCAGCCTGGAATTGTGGATATCTAGAAAGCAGGGAAAGACATAGAGGCAGAGTGCAATGACTGCCTTCAAGACAAATTTTCCTTGTGTTGTGTTATAGTGCACTAAGTTGCACACTTGCCCGATCGGGCAACCAGGTAGCAGTCTTCACTTGCCCCACCATTTTTTTTTACTTGCCCCGGGCAAGTGGGCAAGTGTTAGTGTCAAGCCCAGTAGTAGTAGCAGTAGTAGTAGTATTACAGTCACAACATGTTGTCTCTTCATTGAGGTCAATGAATGAATTAACATGAGGGACTTTAATCCAATTAACTAGTGACTGTCTGAGTGTGTGTGTGTGTGTGTGTGTGTGTGTGTGTGTGTGTGTGTGTGTGTGTGTGTGTGTGTGTGTGTGTGTGTGTGTGTGTGTGTGTGTATATACAGGCTCTGTCTGTATGGTTAGACGTTTAATATTACACACCAGAGGTTTTCAACAGGTGGTCCGGGGACCACCAGTGGTCCTTGAGAGGGTTCCAGGTGGTCCCCAGTTAAGTTGTTAAACCAGAAGTAACCAGAAGTAACAATTTGGTTTCATTTTTACACTCTCAAGAGTTAAAATATTCACCATGTGAATTAGCCCCAAGTCTACACAACTAGGAGATTAATGGTCCTGGACTAAAAGCAAAATAAATCTCTAGTTTTTGGGGGTCTGTGGGGCTAAGATGTCCTCCAATGGTGGTCCGTGGCTCAAATGCTGAGTAAATGGTGGGCCCTGGTATGAAAAAGGTTGAAAACCCCTGTTACACACCAATACATTCATACAATACTAATTATATATAGACTATATGAGTATAGTATATGACTGACTGACTGACTGACACACCTCCTCATGGTTTATCCTCCTGGAGGACACTCAGTACTTTTACAACTTTAGACGATAGTTTAGCTTCATTCACAACAACATTAAAGTTGTTGATATGAACAGTGTGTTGGTTCTATTCCAGAATGAGCCTACACTACACTAACAGCATGCTGTCTGGATGATAATAATAATAATAATAATAATATAGTCTTTCACTCACACCGTTGGTTTTGCTGCAGCTGACTGGACAACTGAGAACACATTTAGCACAGAGCCATCCGCTAGTGTAAGGAGTGGCGACATTGAGGGGTCAGAAACATCAGCTGCTGTTCCTGCAGCCCGAATAGTGTAGTCGGCCGGAGGCGAACCCGGGACCTCATAAATACAAGCCGCGTACGTTACCAATCACGCCAAAGAGCCATGGCCCAATGGGCAAGTAGTAACGCAGCCACCTATAGCCCGAATAGTAACACTGTTTAATGCGACTAGTTCGATATGACAACTGTTTTAAAAATATACAATACCGACTAAAGTCTCCGTAATGTTTATGTTGTGCTGTGATCACAAAACGATCTAAACTAAGAGGGATTTGGGATAATTAAAAGGTGGCCTGGGTGGTGCACGAAGCGGCCCCATGCAGTGAGCGGAGTTGTCGTTCTTGCTCCATGGCTCTGCATTAATTAGCCTGTGCTGGGGAGGGAGTTAGCATGTTCTATAGTTTCCCTATGGGAGGATTAGCATCTTAGCACATAGCCTCCGTGGAATCCCTATGGGGGAAGCTAGGCTAAGATGCTAAAGGCTACCCAACACCCGAGACGTTAAGAGTACAGACACAGTTACGACATCTCCGTTCGCTCCATGGCGCCAGTTCAATGGAGACTCTTTACGTTAGACTTGGAGACAACAAAAAGGGACCCTGAAGTATACCTGCAGAAGTAACTGAGGAAACGTTTATTAACATAAACATTACGCAAACTCTAGTTGTTAGTGTTACTGAAACTGAAACTAAAACAGTTCTTATTTGCGTCGTCCTCGTTGAAAACAATGTATTTCCAGCTCCAGTTTGTCCCTATTCAGGCTGCACGAACAGCAGCTCGGTGTCTGACCCCTCAATGTCGCAGCTCTGAGACTACTATAAGCTCTGCCTAAGTAGAGTCAGTCGCGCAGGAAAGAAAAAACAACAACTTGAAGGTCAACAAAAATAAACCCTCCAGAGTCCTCCAGTCCCTGCGGGAGCAGGCAGAGCACTGACCCGGGGTCTGGTGCACCTCTAGCGGCCTGCAGCCTGCCCTGCACCCGGCCACCCTGCATGCATGCACCGGGCAGGGCAGAGCACTGACCCGGGGTCTGGTGCACCTCTAGCGGCCTGCAGCCTGCCCTGCACCCGGCCACCCTGCATGCATGCACCGGGGCTGGAGCTGCAGAGCAGACACCCTAGGATGGATGGATCAGGGCCCTGATCAGACATTTTAACACCGGCTGGATGTGCTGTCATCCTGCCCTGCCAAGAGGCAGCATGCACGGGACTCGAACCGGTGTCCAGACCCACCGGCAGACCCCGGACCACTACCAGCACTAACCTCTGTCTATGATCTGTGCACTGCCAAGGTCTTTACACAGTCAGACCTCCAGGATCATTGTTAGTGTTATAAAATGATCATAACAGCACTTGTTTGATGTCATATAGAATGACATCCATCATAATAACAATCTTATAATGCAGTTATGTTTAATAATTTAATCATCGTCCATGTTTCATTGAATGGCCGACCATAGTTCATTCATTCGTTATTAAACAGCTCACATTATAACTTAAGTCACAGATAATTATATTATACCACCAGACTGACATCTCAGGTTAGACATTGAGACATAATGGTAATAAACAGCAGCATATGGAGATATAAGTGTATTTTACCTGGTTTTATGGACAGTACAGAGACAGTACAGCAGAATGACAGAGAAGATCTGACTGTTCTGAGGATAAACCCAGCATAGGACGGGGTTGCCACGCTGCGTGAGGGAAACAAGCAGCCAGGTCTAGGAAAACAGGCCAAAAATGAATGAAATGGATGGATGGATGAATGGATTACATGTACACACTACAACAGAGGTTTTCAACCTTTTTCATCCCAGGGACCACCATTTATTCAGGATTTGAGTCACGGACCACCATTTGAGGACATTTTAGCCCCACAGACCCCAAATCTAAAGATTTATTTTGCTTTTGTCCACAATTCCAGGCTGGATTTGGGAAACAAAACAGGCAAAACATACATTCCAAAATGGCTAATACAGATGATGAATATTTAACTCTTGAGAGTGTAAAAATGAAACCAAACGGACCCGCAAGGGTCCGTTTGCATAGGCGGATTATGAAATGAAGGGCCCCTGGGGCCACCACCAGCCAAAGGGCCCCCCTACACCGGAGGATTTTTCTGCCTGGCAAGGTGGCATGATGGTTTAGGACTTTTGGGGCTATTTTAGTGACACAAAATTAGTAAACCCATTGTAAATAAGGACCGTATGCACCATTATTATCACTTTTACCCCTTTTTTAGGTGGGCCCTGAGCTTGAGCCTCTTAGCGATCACCCGTACACTCAAGCTCATGGGCCCCCCTAGCTCAGGGGCTCAGGGGCCCTAGCTCAGGGGACCTTCTTCAAGCATCACAGATGCTTGAAGAAGGTCCGTTGGCCGAAACGTTGCTCCAATAAAAGGTTACTTGCAAGTAGGCCTATAAGACGGTGTGCGGGCCTCTGTGTACACTGGTACATTGATCCTGATTTAAGCTTTTCCAATAAAACTTAAAATTTTCAGGAAAAATGTTAAAAACACAGCGCAAATTTGAATTATGTTCTTTTGGAGTGAACATTTTGTACAATCAGGTCGAAATATGTTAAAACTAAATAAGACTGAGTTGCGGAAGTAAAACAATTAGTTGCATTCATTTCTTATCATGGTGTGTGCAATATACCAGAGGGCCAGTTCTAATACTAATTCAATATCATCCCGCGGGCCAAAGATAATCCAAGGCCTTGAGTTTGACATATGTATTCTAAAATATGAGGAATTGTAAAAAAAAAAAAAAAAAAAAAAAAAAAAAAAAATGCTTATAATAATCAGACATGGCAGCACTGTGCAGAGCGTCACCTTGGTGCTTAGTAAACTCACCTAGAGGCGTCCTCAGTGGAGGCGGGGCCGCCTGCTCGCGGCCTCTCATTGGTCCGTTCTCAGCCCCCAGTGGAGGCGGAGCCGCCCGCTCGCGGCTTCTCATTGGCCCGCCACTGACCTTTCTAAAACACATCCAGTGTCCTCCCGTTCCTATTGGACCAGGTGGGCTGGTTAGAGGAAGTCCCGCCTATAGTGCAGTTGTAGACCTACTATGATCTGATAGAAATACGTTCATGCGATTTGATCTATACACTGACACGGCGTGTTGTCATCAAACGTTGGCTCCGCCCCCGTAGGGTAAAGAAAATGTTGCTCTCGTTGACTGCAGTGTTATGCGCGGCGATTTCAAAATGGAATATTTCACACAATATGATGTTTTAAACTGTTTACGATGTCTCATCTTGATCCACTACTGCTCGTGGACAAGGCACGATGTCTTAACAAGTTAAACAACATCGGAATAGATAGCTGTCCGTATGTTAAATTAAAGGGGAAGACCACTGATTTTCAACACTGAACTATGTTGTTAATATGTATTAAGGACTGGACTGGACATTTATCTGGTCGAGTTGCCTGGGGAGAAACAACTTTAGGCTACATTTTCTATATCTATGATGAATTAAAATTACCATAATGTTAAACACCAAGGGCCAGTACTGACTTAGTTTTGTTCATAGAGCTCATTTTTAATAAATTACAAGCACCATGTTCTACACACTGTATGAACACTGTTGGTATTTTAATGTAGAGTATTTTTTTTTACCCACATGGCTTTGTTTATTGGTGTCCACCACCTCTTTGGTAGTTACTAACACCTAGAACACGTTTTTAATTACAGTAGACTGCTGAAGATCATCTGATTCACACACTGAACTCAGTGAACTGATTCATGTTTCAACACACTCCTTTTTTTTTGTTTATATTAATTTGTTTATAAGTTTCTCCACCTACCTTAATTGTACTGTGATGTGACGATATACTGTTAAATAAAAGGGTTAGAATTATGAATATGTGCCATATTATCATGCAGGTGTCTATTCAAAAGGCACTATGAAGAACTGGAGGTCCCTGGATGCCAGAAATTTCTGCGAGTGGGTATGTGGGGGTTGAATACCCACCTCTCCAGACTCCATCTCAGCCATAGCACTTGTAATACATACCAACCCACAGTACTTGCAGCAGTGACTTATATACAAAGTCTAATGTATTAACCATGTTTTAGTGCTTACATTGTACAGTATATTGTAAATTCTGCTTAAATTGTAAACTTTTGTTGTTTTCCATAAACTAACACCAGGCACTGAAAAGTTTTAATGCATTGTAAAGTCAAACCATCATGGAGAACCACTAGAAGCCCCCACCGCACCTGGGTTGCTGGCTTGCTGTGCAAAGAGATGGTGTTATACTTACAGTACATTGTGACCGCAAGACGGGATGAACTTGGATGCAGTTAATACAGAGATTGTGTTTTATTAAATAAAAAACATTATAAAATAGTATGATTATATATTTAGTGATATGAAAATGTATTTCTACTGTATAATGACATACTCAACATAGGAAGGTCAGGCTGACAGTGGTTAAAATAGTTAAAACTATGAAACCACATATCTCAATAATGAATACAATACGCATTGTTGCATTATGCATTTGATGATTTGTGTTTTTAAAAACGTTGGTGAATCATGCTCCCATGCTGCTGCGGTACTATGCAAAGTAGAGGCTTGTATTAGACTGGATCTCCTCATGAAGCTGTTTCAACAACATCTCAATATTACACCATCTTGAAGACTGACTGGGGCTAATTCTTCAGGTTGTGCTTGATGCTCTGGAGAAGGCACTGGTGTTGCTTCCTGGGCTACTGGAGTGACAGCTTTAAGCTGAGATTGTTGAGACTGCTGTGTCTTCTTGTGGTTCACCCTTAAACATTTGATGCAGCTGATGATTGTGATTTTGGGAGATTTTTCAGGAAACATGAGGGGTATGTAGTCTGGATGTGTTTCGTCCTCATGTTCAAACCTACAGAAAGACATGGTGGTAATTAATACTTCTAAACTACAACACAAGCTAAATTTAAACACATCTCAAATCCAAATTACTTAAACGTGCTTGAGAAAGAAATGCCATTATTAGTTCCAAAATGTTCTTAGTAATAAAAAGCTTTTTAACTAGCTGTGTGAATAATAAAACAAAATATAATGTCACATATCTATTTACACAATGCTGTTACCTCCAACTGTATACTTTCTACTATTATTAAATCTTGACTTGACATTTGATCTGAGTCCATTTGGTTCCATTTGTACACCCTCTGATTGGCACAGATTTTACAGTATAACTCACTGGTCCCAGGGTTCACTTAAATAGGCTAATGCATGTCAGGCTGGGGGTCCTTGTTGTGAAAAAGTTTGGGGACCACTGATTTAAGCCATTGTTAAAGGGGAAAACCCATTTTCAACATTTTAATGTCATTAATATACCTTAGAGATGTTGTGTGGACATGATAAAAAAGTTCCCCCAATTCTAAAAATGGATGTCTGAAAAAAAAAAAAAAAACATTAACATGTTGAAATACATCTGATGACATCCATCATCAAGATGTATTTCAACATGTTAATGATTTTTTTTCCTGAGAGGGTACAAATGGTACACATTTGTATCCTCCCAGGAAAAAAATGAAAATGGGTGGAATTCCCCTTTAAGTCCCCTGTTGAAGACGATGTTGCGTTGTGGGTAAAGCTGAGCTAAATATAAACAAACGGCACTTTAACTAAACAAGATCTATGTAGGCCTATTAATAATCACGAGGTCAATAACGCTATATTTTCCACATTGTCATACAGTTACAACAACTTAGTAACCTTCAATATTTGCGTTCACATACTAATTTAAACTTACCAGTAACAAAGTGGAGACTGCAGATGTAAACAGGCTTTGTAGTAGGGTTCCACAGCCTTCGAATTCATCCTCTCAGCGGATGGTTTGAAGCTATTTTGTCCTTCTAACGGTATGTTACTTTTGATGGCAAACGTATATTAATATTAATTCGGGTTTTTTTCGTTATTGGTTTTGCAAAAAGTAAAACAGCACTCGGCATTGCACTCTCTGCAGCATCGCGCATTGATATCTAATGGAGACGAAGCCAAAGTTTACCCCACGCTAGAAACCGGAAGTCCGTTCCTGTCTTAAGCCGTGTCGGTGTATAATAATAATAAAAAAAAAATAAAAAAAAAACAATTCAATTGACTTTATTGGCATGAGAAAACATTTACATTGCCAAAGCAAGAACGTAACATATACCCTATCGGCCTGAATAGGCTACACAACCGTGTTTTTTTGTTTGTTTGTTTGTTTTTTCCAATGGCAATATCCTAAAAATGGAGTTGTCTTATATTTGGGGAGCCTGGGTCTATATTATTTGACGTTCAATGTTAATTTTACATAAATGAGCCTTGAAAAATGGGGGTTGGCTTATAACCAGGGTCGTCTTATATTCGGGCCAATAGGCCTACGCTAATTGATGTAGGCCTTTATTGGACAAGTACATAGATACATCACAGTGTAGGCTACTAATTACGTAGGAAATACCTCTCAACCGTACCATAGCACTTGTAGTAGTAAGTTATGTACACCTCGACCTCTTACAGGCAAATTGGCTCAACTGTGTATAATATGCTTGTACCTGTCTAAATACTTCCTTAATGTCAATGAGGTTCACTCCCACAACACCAGAGGGAGTGCCACTAACCATGTCCAACCCAGATTTGGCACAAACAAGGGTCTTAATTCCTTCCGCTCATATGCCACAGAAAAGAAGGGGGTAGTTTTTAACCCAAATTGGGTAGTTTCCCAACCCAGCCCTGGTTACATATTGGACCTGCTACATGCTGGGTTGAATCAACCCAACAAGTTGGGTTAGTTCATTTAACCCAACACTTTGGGTAGTTCAGAAAACCCAAATAAGGGTTCACATTGGCCACATTGTTGGGTTGTTTTAACACAGCACATTGGGTAGTTCAGAAAACCCAAATAAGAGTTCACATTGACCACCTTGTTGGGTTGTTTTAACACAGCACAATGGGTAGTTCAGAAAACCCAAATGAGGTTCCAAATTTAACACCTTGTTGGGTTGTTACTGTATAGTTATTTTTTCATTACGAATAATATATTATTTTTCATGACTAATAACTATTATTATTAATCTTTGTTATTATTACACTTCTATTATAATTATTATATTCATATGATCACAGTTGATTCATTAATCAAATATATTCTCACACCAAAATGTAACAATATAAAACATTTATTAAATTCAACACAACAGCTTGCCATTTTTGTCTATAAAATATTCTTAAAAGTCCTAAAACATGATACAGTGCATCACTTTAATTTATTTGGCTTACTTATAATTAAAGCTTATAATTTTGTGCGTAAATGCAGGTGAATATCGCAGGCCTTGTGTGCAGATACTATGTCACGCATGTTATAGAACATTACACCACAGAAATGTAGTATGTTTCACTAAATGAGAATTTTTAAACAGTTTTTCCACTACTATTCACCACAAACCTGTGATAATACTTCAGAAAAGTATACTATAGCCATCTTTAGGTTAAATTTAAAAATAAAACACTTCAACATTGCATACTCAAAGATATCAGTCAATCAGGCTTTAAATGAACTGTACTTGTGGGTGAAAGGTACTAAAATGAAATTGTATTGCCCCATTACTCAGACTTGGTATAGTCTTGTAATAAACTAATAAATAATAATACTGCAAATATCAAAACAGTCCAGTGACTTTATGAATGAGCATACATCAATGACCATGTTGCTTAATATAAATAAAACATGAATGTGAAGGATTTACATTTAATTTAATTATCACTGAAAGATAAAAATTATCTATTTGTTACACTCATTGTGCATAGACATATAGACCAGCAAGCTCTCAAATGCGTTGCCAACGCGGCACGTTTAGAACCTGCAACGCGCCTGTCCCCACACTGCTGTTTGCAATGTACATGCTAAGAGCTTGTAGAGCAGTCTGTTTTGCAGCACTGGTGTCACGGTTCTTGATATTAGGCATGACAATGTGACACTGTGCGGTACAGGTTAATCTAGCTGCATCCGAGTTTTGAGAAAGTTCACTGAAGGTGTGACTGTTCCTTCAAGATCAAATACCAGCTACTGGAAAAATTCCCACGTCGGCTTGTACTGGTCCAGATATTTTGTGTCAGCAGTGAAGCAGGTATCCACTGCTGTAAGCGCCGTCTCAGTTCCAATAGCCTTGCCCAGGATCACAGCAAAGGCTTGTGAGCAGAGCATCCCATCACCCAGCAGCAGCACGAACACCTTGGTCTTGACTCCCTCCAAATACTCGACCATGTTTGTTCAGACCTATAATTTAAAAAGGGAATAAAGACATACTTTAAGCATTTCTGCTAGTGCAGAGGTTTGTACACTCCCAGAGTTAACACATGGATTTTACTGCACAATTGTGGGTCCCAGAGATAGAAATGCCATTAAATGGTGGTCCGTAGACTAGAAGAAGAACAAGGAAAAGCCTTGTTTTGGTCAATATTAAGTAGTTTTTTTTTTGTGGGGGTCCCTGGGGCCACACAGTAAAAGTAAATTAATCCACAAAACTAACATAATTGTTTTGCTGAATGATTTCTAAAATATTAGGACCTCCCTATCACATGGAACTACTTTTTGGGCATAGTGATACATAGCTCCCTGTGATAGGAGTCAAAAATGAGCAAAGGATGTGCTGATATTTTAGAAATATGTCAACAATATAAAGTAAGTTTCTTTTGGATTCATTTACTTTCACTGCGTGGCCCCCAGTGACCTCCCAAAAATGACTACATATTTCTCCAAAACCAGAGCAGAGCTCCCACCATGGAACTATAGAAATCAATCAATACAGTTGACACCACAATATTAATGGCAAGCATTCCATACAGCTTTTCGATGGTGTCGCCGACGAAACCCTGGTGATACAATTATACTGTATTAAATGGTATATCACCCAACCCTAGTCCCCATCTGTCGCTGTGCTCCAATCACGTCTTGGCTTAAGACTATAGACCTGCGCAGTGAAGGCATAGCCCCTGTTCCAGAAATGCAATCCTCATAGTGGTTAATAAAAAAACACAATTGCGCCGCGGACAAAACCAACTCATGACAACAAACACAATATTATCATATAATATCTAATTAGCAAGAAGGAGACAACACTTTTTGTTTAGTTTTTCATCTTATATTATCTTATTTGATTGTCTCAAAAGATTGTGTGTGTCATCATGATTTGTCACAACCTGAGTTGGTTTTGCCTGCGGCACAATCATGTTTTTATTAACCATTTTCAAAAAGTCTGAGTACAATTAATGGGGAACATGGGTGGTGGCGTCACTGCGCAGGCCTCTATGTTCAGGCCTCAGCCAGCCAAGTTGCTCAGTCACTCCCACTCCAGACAATACAGGACTCCAATCAACTCAACTGGCTACCAGAACACCAACGCATGAACATAAAAATCACAGCACCAAAAAGCCCCCTCATACCTGACTGATATCACTCCATCACTTGCAGCCTCCTCAAATGCCAACCTGCTCAACAACATCACCAAGCAAGTAACACGCCTTATGAGACAAAGTAACTAACCTTGTGGGATATTTTCCTCTGGAACTGGGAGCTTCTTTTCTAGTTTTGCCGGAAGGATGATCTTGTCAGCAAACAAAGAACCCAGGTTTCAAAGAGCTTGGGTGCAGCCTCTACATGAAGGATTGAAAAGTCTTGTGCGACCTAAAATATGGGGACAAATTCAGAAACAAGGTCATGTAGACAATATGACTATACAAACAAATATACCTAGTGCAGTGGTTCTCAAGCTGTCGGCCCAAAAAATTGGGGGGTCCCCAGATGATGATGAAGTGATAATTTAAGGACTTTCTAGACCCCCAAAGAAAATGACCATTACTGCATCAAAAGTAGTCAACGAACTAGGCAAAAAATGAGAAAGTTGTCAAATTAAATATATAGGTAAGAAAAAGGCAAAAATCGTGAACATAGCCGATCTACAGACTCACAACACCTTCCAACGTGAGGCGTTCTGAGCCTGTAGATTTGCTATTCACAGTATTTATCATTGGAACCGAGTTAAACCAAATTGAGGGGTCCCCAGTTCAAATATGTTTATTTTGGGGGATCACAGTCTAAAAAGGTTTGAGAACCACTGACCTAGTGCATAATAAGAATATTCCATTGCGTAATTAAAAAGTGAAAATGGGCGGAATCCCACTTTAACAATGCTCATAGTACATGTTGAAAGCCAGGGTTATGAATATCTATGATTCCGTCCATATCAGGATGCAACTACAACTGCACTGACACAGCTAGCCAGCCTTTGCAAGTTGCAACGCTCGGCTTATGTCAAAATTAACAGATCTACAAGCTCGTAGCAGGGCACTCTGCGCTCAAAACAGCTTGTGTCACAGTAAGCATGAAACCCAGTGGACCCGCAAGGGTCCATTTGGTTTCATGTTTATGCTGTCAGGAGTTACATCTGGCTAACCAACATTCCACAATTTAGCTGGGGACCACCTGGAACCCTCTCAAGGCCCACTGGTGGTCCCTGGACCACTGGTTGACAACCACTGTTATAAACATCTACCTTTTAGTTTAATTGGCTTTCTGCTCTTGTTTGGTAAACGTTTTTTCTCTATTTGATACCAGGGTCCACTATTTATTCAGCATTTGAGCCACAGACCACCATTTGATGATATTTTCATTCCACAGACCCAAAGGTTTCTTTTGCCCACAATTTCAGGCTGGATTTGGGAAACCAAACAGTCCAACATTAATCTTCTACATTCTCTAGTTGTGTAGACTTGGGATAATTCACATGATGAATATTTTAACTCTTGAGATCATAAATATGAGACCAAATGGACGCTCTCAAAGAGTTACATCTGGTTAACCAACTGACAATATCAAGCTTTATATAATATCAAGTCAACGATATGATAAAACAGGGGGTTTCAACAGGTGGTCTGGGGACCACATGTGGTCCCTGAGAGGGTTCCAGGTGGTCCCCTGGCTAAATGATGGAATGTTGGTTAACCAGATGTAACTCTTGAGAATGTAAAAATGAAACCAAATGGACCCTTGTGGGTCCATTTGGTTTCATTTTCTCACTCTCAAGAGTTAAAAACATTCATCGTCTGAATTAGCAATATTTAATTAAGAAGTCCACACTGTTTTGGCTCAAATTCTGAATAAATGGTGGTCCCTGAGATGAAAAAGGTTGAAACCCCCTGTGATAAAACATAATAACAAAATGTATGTAACAAACCTTGCTTCATGGAAAAAAGGCACTTCCCAATCCTCCTCCGGCTGTCATAGCATGTGTTGATTTTGGACATCAGTTCCACTGGAGCAAATGGCTCTGCAGTCTGCATCGCGGTGAAGTTAAATTCAAGTTGAATAATCCACCCAGATAGATATTCGCAAATCTTAGGGACCGTCAACAAATTACAGGTTTCATTTTTTGCTAAATGCAATATCTCCTACAAAAAACACAGCAAAACCATGGCTGGCTCTGCACTGGCTTCCCTCCATAACCTACTGGTCGGACTGCACAATGCGCATGCCCAAACAAGTTCAAAATTTAACCAACAAACTGGGTAAATACCCAAGTAGTTTAACTACCTTGTTGGGTAAACCAAGTCTACCCAACAAACTCCATTGGAAATTCTACCCAATACAGAATTACTACATACCAAACACAACAACCTTGAGATTTGGGTTATCAGACAACCCATTTAAAGTAAAGATAACTAAATTAAATTACCCAACTAGCCCTACCCAGTAATAATGTAGCCCAATCTACCCAACAATTCTTAGAGAGCATATGCCACCAAAATGTGGAATGCCCTACCAATAGTCATTAAGGCATGTGAATCCCTTGACTCCTTCAAAACCGCTCTCAAAGGGCACCTACAGATGGCTGCAATTCGAAACTGGCCTCTGTAAAACAAAATTGTATATAAAATCCCCCCACCCACCCCGCCTCTCCTCATTGTATATTTCTCTTTTCCCTTTTTACCTCCACTATGAGTTTACCTCCATGATTTGCTGCTTCTGACTTCACTGAAGTAGTTGTTTTGTATGTATTTGAATGCCTTAATGAAATGAACAAGTTGGACACTATTGTAAACAAGTGTATGCTTAACTAGTGTGTCCAATCAGCTCTGTCAGATTTGATGCAGTTGTACTTGAATTGTACTGTAATTCTCCAAGCTGTTATCAGTTTTGTAGCAGTGTGTACTTGACTTGTACTGTAACTCTCATCTCTGTTCATAAAAATCTCATTCATTCATTCATTCATTCATTCATTCATTCATTCATTCATTCATTCATTCATTCATTCATTCATTCACCCAAATATTGAACTTCTATTGTTAGCTTATGGGTGATTCAAATGAGCTACTCTGTATGTATTGTATGTGATGTATTTTCTTTTTCTTCATGTTTATTGTAAGTGTCTCTGGATTAAAGGACCACTTCACCACTTTTCAACCCATCTTCATAGAACAGGTCCTCTCTCATGTCCATGGTAAAACAGCACTATTGATTTCTAAATGCCTAAATGGGAATGGTACAGTAAATAGTAACTGTATGCGCGTAGTGTGTACCACAACACACCTACAGAGGGCACTGTTGTTCTTTAAGACACTGTCATGTGTTTGTCACTGTAGCAGCAGGACAGTGGAGTGTGTGTGAGTGTGAGTGTGAGTGTGAGTGTGTGAGTGAGTGAGTGAGTGAGTGAGTGAGTGAGTGAGTGAGTGAGTGAGTGAGTGAGTGAGTGAGTGAGTGAGTGAGTGAGTGTGTGTGTGTGTGTGTGTGTGTGTGTGTGTGTGTGTGTGTGTGTGTGTGTGTGTGTGTGTGTGTGTGTGTGTGTGTGTGAGTGAGTGAGTGAGTGAGTGAGTGTGTGTGTGTGTGTGTGTGTGTGTGTGTGTGTGTGTGTGTGTGTGTGTACACATGCATGCATGCATGCGTTGTGCGTGAACAAGATTAGTATTGGTAATGATTCGATACCGATTAATTCCGTTGCAAATCGACATGATAAAAACTGAAAATGATATTGAAAGGTGGCATTGAATTAAAACAGATAGACAAGCAGACAGACATGCATGCAGACAGACAGACAGACATGCAGACAGGATAGATGTGTGTTGTATTTTACAGGCGACAGCAGCAGTAAATTATCTCCATTTTTACAAGCGGCACACACGCTCAAACACACAGTGTGTGCACGACTGCACGTGTGTGCGCACCTCTGTGTGTGTGTGTGTGTGTGTGTGGGTGTGTGTTCTAATTCTTATGTGTAGAGTCTACACACTCATTCGATGCATTGTTGCATCACAGACAACAAATAGCCTTAATCTAGACTGTCATGGACGCACTAGCCGTGTCTTCATAGTGTGTATCTCTAGGTCATCAGCAGTGATGGGCAGTAGCTTGTTACAAGTAGCTAAGCTACATAGCTTAACTACATTTTCCTGTAACTTGTAGTGTAGGTTACTACATTTGCTCTGGGAATAGCTTGTAGTGAAGCTACACTACTTGTCAATCATTATGATTTTTACCCATATTGTTTTATTATTATGAGAAAGTTGTACATTAAGTTAAGATATATATTTATATTATGTAGTGATTATGTAGCAAGCTACATCAAGCTACTTTTGTCATGTAGCTTGTAGTGTTGCTTGCTACAAATCTCTGGCGATAGCTTGTTGTGTAGCTTAGCTGCATTTTTTCGAGAGTAACAAGTAGTGTAGGTTACTACATTTTCCCAGTAACTTGCCCATCACTGGTCATCAGGGTTTCAATGATTATGCTTAAACTAAAGAACTTATGTGTTTTAACCATAGACTTAATATACTATAGACACGACACTGGAAGTTCCCCTCTCATCCACTTGCATTAAGTCGCTCACCCAGCGCATGAGGCCATTTCACTCCTCTTTGAGGGGAAAAAAAAGTGCATTCTGGGAAAATGGGGCGAGAACATGAACGCGAGGCACACACTCGAGCGTGCGTAGAGCACTGCTGATTTCTGGAGGGGGCGGAGCCTATTGCACGTTCATGTGTCTGGCCCACTGCTCCTCAAACTGCATTCTCAACTTTGGCCACTATGTCCATTTTGCCTCAAGGTTTCCTCAGGGTGTCCTGTCTATAGTATGATAAGTCTATGGTTTTAACCCACTTACGGCTAACCTGTAGTCCTAACTGGCCTACACCCCTCAAACTGATTCCATTCCCCAACCCATCCTATCGTCTGACCATCGTTGTGTTGCTGCCTTTCATTTGAGACAGCCATTCTATCCTACACATGATTCAAATGGAATTATCTCAGATTCTCCCCCTGAATGCCGTTTACATGGGTAGAACCTGGGTCGTGACCTGGAGATTACTGCACAGATGGTTAGATCAGGGGTTTTCAACCTTTTTCATCTCAGGGACCACCATTTATTCAGGATTTGAGCCACGGACCACCATTTGAAGATATTTTAGCCCCACAGACCCCAAATCTAAATATCTATTTTGCTTTTGTCCACAATTCCAGGCTGGATTTGGGAAACAAAACAAGCAAAACATACATTCCAAAATGGCTAATTCAGATGATGTATATTTTAACTCTTGAGAGTGTAAAAATGAAACCAAATGGACCCGCAAGGGTCCATTTGGTTTCATTTTTACATTCTCAAGAGTTACATCTGGTTAACCAACTTAGCTGGGGACCACCTGGAACCCTCTCAGGGACCACTGGTGGTCCCCGGACTACCTGTTGAAAACCTCTGGTTTAGAAGGTCAGATCAGCCAAGACACCAGAAACACCCTGACATCCTCACACATCAGGTTTTGTAGATCTGGTGCTTCAGACTCCAGGATCCACACAATGTTTACTTAGAAGAAAAATCACCTGCAAGACATGTCTAGACAGGAAGTAGATCACAAAATGATTTAAAGAGGGGGTGCCGTGATTTTTGTGTTTTTTCCAATTTTGTACATGTTTAAGAGGTGACAGTATGTAAATAGACCCCTTGTTGTGTTTTTTATGTGTAATGAGGTCTTCCCTTTGTATTTAGGGTTTCTTCCTGGGGGCTGAACCTTTCCAGTCAAACGTGCCAATGAAAAAAACTTCAATGTAGTGACATCACATGCTCAGCCCCTCCCCTAACCCCTCCCCCTTTATCATGCAACTAAAGCTGTGGGTGTGGCTTCAGTTCAGGTGGATCTCCACCCATCACCACCCACCAGGCAAACCAGGCATACTTAATGAACTGGTAGGGTGGAATCATAAAAATGACAGTTTAACAAACACTGTACACTTTTGGGGAACAAATCTTACTTTTCATATAACATTAATAGCCTACCTGATGATCATGTTTTAGGGTAGAAAAAAGGTGCATCTTTTCTTCTTTGGATGAATGGATTGTCTATGGGAAGTTGCATCTTGTGAGCACTTTGCTGGCAAGATGGCCGCCGTCAATAGTGTTATCTGAGTGGATGCTGTCTTTAAACCTGTGTTTGTTGTGCTTGTGCAGCCGGGGCGCGCACACACACACACACACACACACACACACACACACACACACACACACACACACACACACACACACACACACACACACACACACACACACACACACACACACACACACACACACACACAGCGAGCAGAGAGGAGTCACATGATTTATGTGCCGACGCCCAGGAACGCACAGGAGGCTCATGAATATTAATGAGACTGTAGAATAATTACACATTCACACCCAGGGAAGGAGGGAAATAAACAACAAACAAACAAACATATTTTGGATTGTAACTCCCATCGTCCACAGCCCCGCCCCCTTTTATATGCATTCACTGATCTCAAATCCAAACAACAAGCAATCAACAATCATGTTTTTGTTTTGTTTTGTTTTTTTGCTCATGTCCATTATGGATCCTTGTGTCTGTGCCTTTAACCCTAGAAGGCCCAGTGTTGCTTTTTAGCAACTTTAACCCTTTAATTATTTAAAAAATGTTATCATTTTTTTGTTATTTTTTCACATAAATATCATGGTTGAGGTTGATTGTTTAGAATTTCATTGAAATTGGTCATGAGATTTGCATAACAATACAATACCCCCCACAGAGGCTGTAATTAGCCTCTTCAATTAATCTCTGGACTTTTGATGATTTTTAACCTTTGACCTTTAGCCTTTAACCCTAATAAAAGTAAAATGACTGCAATAGGCTAAATATATTTTTGTGATTATTAGAATGTCTAGAACATGTACATTCATTATATAAAAACTATATTATTTAATTAATTAATTTGCATAATAATCTTTTTCCTTTCCTTTGCCTTTTTTAATAGATCATGGTAGTACAACCTATAGTAGTAAGGTTGAAACAGTTTTTCTTTTTTTTTTTTTTTTTCCAAGTAGAAATAAGTCCGGGCCTTGGAGGGTTAAAGATATGGACCCAAATACCGTGCACTCACACACATATGCACGTGCACCCCTGTATTTGATGCTCTCATTAGTCCTGCAGCGATCCCAACGTTAGCTGAAAATGCTAATTTGGTTGGGATCGACCACAATCAAAGTGGATTAATCAATGGATTAAACAAAACTCGTCTGTCTGTCTGTCTGTCTGTCTGTCTGTCTGTCTGTCTGTCTGTCTGTCTGTCTGTCTGTCTGTCTGTCTGTCTGTCTGTCTGTCTGTCTGTCTGTCTGTCTGTCTGTCTGATTGATTGTCTGTCATGGCTGAGTGCCATAACGTGTATCTAGACCAGTGGCGGCTGGTGACTTTTTCTTTAGGGAGGGCGCTATAAAAAATCATAATAATAATAGATGTATGTACCAGGTATCATCACATTCAATGGAAGCAAACAATGAGTTGGTGTGAATGGATGCTGTCAGCCAATCCTTACCAACTCTTTGAGAAGGTCCTGGGCCTCCTGGGTAGGCTACTGGTGTACGATACTCTCTTCCTCTGTCCTTGGATTTTTGTGTGATGATTACATTTATTTGGTTCCAGCTCTTTAGTTAAAAAAAAATCCTGCAGTGTTTTGCTTTCAATTGTTGTTTTCTGCATTGCTTTATAGTTATCTTATAATATATTTGTCTTGTTATTCAATTCAATTGTTATTCCATTATCAAAATTAATTCAACTACTGTATAAGTCTATTCCTCCCTTTACCTGGCTCTGAGTCTGTGTCTCTTCATTCATGTCTGTGGTGGAGTTGTGTTCAACTCTATGTAAAACTGTGTTGTGTGCTGCCCTCAAGTGGTTTGGTCGCGCACGTTTTGCGACCCAGATCGCTCCTACCGTTTGCATTGAAGTCAATAGGACCGCAATGCATTGCCCTTCAGTGC
>CM076965.1:7526549-7554049 GCA_039105355.1 Benthosema pterotum
AGACCGAGAAAAGACCAAGACCTAGGGCGGTCGAGACCAAAACAAGGCCGAGATAACCACGGACCTGGTCAAGACGAGATCAAGACGAGACTATAGCACCTAGAGCAGGGGTCGGCAACCCAAGATGTTGAGAGAGCCATTTTCGACCCAAAATTAAATTCAAAATCTGTCTGGAGACGCTATTTATTTTATTTTTTTCCTGAGAGTGTGCAAATGTGAACCAAATGGACCCTGACGGGTCCATTTGGTTCCATTTGCACACTCTCAGAAAAAAAGGTCCTCAAAGAAAAATCATTAACATGGTGACTGCTGGGCTTTTTTGACATGGCCAAGTGCTACTTTAACTGGCAACTGTCAGACAGTGCAACGCGTTTTGGGTGACTGAAATGTTTATATTATTTTGGTGTGGATCACCCCAGTGTGTGTATGTAATAATGCTACAGCCACTGAGCCACTAGGGCTGTGTTCTAGAGCCCAGTGTGTATGTAATAATGCTACAGGGAGCCACTAGGGCTGTGTTCTAGAGCCCAGTGTGTATGTAATAATGCTACAGCCACTGAGCCACTAGGGCTGTGTTCTAGAGCCCAGTGTGTATGTAATAATGCTACAGCCACTGAGCCACTAGGGCTGTGTTCTAGAGCCCAGTGTGTATGTAATAATGCTACAGCCAGGGAGCCACTAGGGCTGTGTTCTAGAGCCCAGTGTGTATGTAATAATGCTACAGGGAGCCACTAGGGCTGTGTTCTAGAGCCCAGTGTGTATGTAATAATGCTACATCCACTGAGCTACTAGGGCTGTGTTCTAGAGCCCCAGTGTATATGTAATAATGCTACATCCACTGAGCCACTAGGGCTGTGTTCTAGAGCCCAGTGTGTATGTAATAATGCTACAGCCACTGAGCCACTAGGGCTGTGTTCTAGAGCCCAGTGTGTATGTAATAATGCTACAGCCATGGAGCCACTAGGGCTGTGTTCTAGAGCCCAGTGTGTATGTAATAATGCTACAGCCAGGGAGCCACTAGGGCTGTGTTCTAGAGCCCAGTCTGTATGTAATAATGCTACAGCCAGGGAGCCACTAGGGCTGTGTTCTAGAGCCCAGTGTGTATGTAATAATGCTACAGTAACTGAGCCACTAGGGCTGTGTTCTAGAGCCCAGTGTGTATGTAATAATGCTACAGCCAGGGAGCCACTAGGGCTGTGTTCTAGAGCCCAGTGTGTATGTAATAATGCTACAGCCACTGAGCCACTATGGCTGTGTTCTAGAGCCCAGTGTGTATGTAATAATGCTACAGCCAGGGAGCCACTAGGGCTGTGTTCTAGAGCCCAGTGTGTATGTAATAATGCTACATCCAGGGAGCCACTAGGGCTGTGTTCTAGAGCCCAGTGTGTATGTAATAATGCTACAGCCAGGGAGCCACTAGGGCTGTGTTCTAGAGCCCAGTGTGTATGTAATAATGCTACAGCCAGGGAGCCACTAGGGCTGTGTTCTAGAGCCCAGTATGTATGTAATAATGCTACAGCCATGGAGCCACTAGGGCTGTGTTCTAGAGCCCAGTGTGTATGTAATAATGCTACAGCCAGGGAGCCACTAGGGCTGTGTTCTAGAGCCCAGTGTGTATGTAATAATGCTACAGGGAGCCACTAGGGCTGTGTTCTAGAGCCCAGTGTGTATGTAATAATGCTACAGCCACTGAGCCACTAGGGCTGTGTTCTAGAGCCCAGTGTGTATGTAATAATGCTACATCCACTGAGCCACTAGGGCTGTGTTCTAGAGCCCAGTGTGTATGTAATAATGCTACATCCAGGGAGCCACTAGGGCTGTGTTCTAGAGCCCAGTGTGTATGTAATAATGCTACAGCCAGGGAGCCACTAGGGCTGTGTTCTAGAGCCCAGTCTGTATGTAATAATGCTACAGCCAGGGAGCCACTAGGGCTGTGTTCTAGAGCCCAGTGTGTATGTAATAATGCTACAGCCACTGAGCCACTAGGGCTGTGTTCTAGAGCCCAGTGTGTATGTAATAATGCTACAGCCAGGGAGCCACTAGGGCTGTGTTCTAGAGCCCAGTGTGTATGTAATAATGCTACAGCCAGGGAGCCACTAGGGCTGTGTTCTAGAGCCCAGTATGTATGTAATAATGCTACAGCCAGGGAGCCACTAGGGCTGTGTTCTAGAGCCCAGTGTGTATGTAATAATGCTACAGGGAGCCACTAGGGCTGTGTTCTAGAGCCCAGTGTGTATGTAATAATGCTACAGCCACTGAGCCACTAGGGCTGTGTTCTAGAGCCCAGTGTGTATGTAATAATGCTACATCCACTGAGCCACTAGGGCTGTGTTCTAGAGCCCAGTGTGTATGTAATAATGCTACATCCACTGAGCCACTAGGGCTGTGTTCTAGAGCCCAGTGTGTATGTAATAATGCTACATCCAGGGAGCCACTAGGGCTGTGTTCTAGAGCCCAGTGTGTATGTAATAATGCTACAGCCAGGGAGCCACTAGGGCTGTGTTCTAGAGCCCAGTGTGTATGTAATAATGCTACAGCCACTGATCCACTAGGGCTGTGCTCTAGAGCCCAGTGTGTATGTAATAATGCTACAGCCACTGAGCCACTAGGGCTGTGTTCTAGAGCCCAGTGTGTATGTAATAATGCTACAGCCAGGGAGCCACTAGGGCTGTGTTCTAGAGCCCAGTGTGTATGTAATAATGCTACAGCCACTGAGCCACTAGGGCTGTGCTCTAGAGCCCAGTGTGTATGTAATAATGCTACAGCCAGGGAGCCACTAGGGCTGTGTTCTAGAGCCCAGTGTGTATGTAATAATGCTACAGCCAGGGAGCCACTAGGGCTGTGTTCTAGAGCCCAGTGTGTATGTAATAATGCTACAGCCAGGGAGCCACTAGGGCTGTGTTCTAGAGCCCAGTGTGTATGTAATAATGCTACAGGGAGCCACTAGGGCTGTGTTCTAGAGCCCAGTGTGTATGTAATAATGCTACAGCCACTGAGCCACTAGGGCTGTGCTCTAGAGCCCAGTGTGTATGTAATAATGCTACAGCCACTGATCCACTAGGGCTGTGTTCTAGAGCCCCAGTGTGTATGTAATAATGCTACAGCCACTGATCCACTAGGGCTGTGCTCTAGAGCCCAGTGTGTATGTAATAATGCTACATCCAGGGAGCCACTAGGGCTGTGTTCTAGAGCCCAGTGTGTATGTAATAATGCTACAGGGAGCCACTAGGGCTGTGTTCTAGAGCCCAGTGTGTATGTAATAATGCTACAGCCACTGAGCCACTAGGGCTGTGTTCTAGAGCCCAGTGTGTATGTAATAATGCTACAGCCACTGAGCCACTAGGGCTGTGTTCTAGAGCCCAGTGTGTATGTAATAATGCTACATCCACTGAGCCACTAGGGCTGTGTTCTAGAGCCCAGTGTGTATGTAATAATGCTACATCCAGGGAGCCACTAGGGCTGTGTTCTAGAGCCCAGTGTGTATGTAATAATGCTACAGGGAGCCACTAGGGCTGTGCTCTACAGCCGCATGCGGCTCCTGAGCGGCAGGTTGCTGACCCCTGACCTAGAAGAGTCGAGGACAAGACCAAGACAATTGAGGGCGAAACAACAAAACAAACAAAAACAAGACCGAAACAACAAAAAAAATTGTCTCGAGACTGGTCTGATACGAGACAATGTCTGGAGAATTACGACACTAGTATAGAGACCTTCATACCTTCATCTACCTACAGATGGTGTTGCACACCAACATTAGCCTCATTGTAGCCTGCCAACCTGCTAAAATCAGTGTTTATACTTCCGTCACGAATGTTCACGCCGGTATTTCGACCACGATGTGATCAGACATCAGTACGGACATCTGAATCAACAATGGTTTACACCCCAAAAAAACTGACTTTGGACTAAATACTGCATGAAGAAAAGAGATTCGGAATGTAAAGAGAATGAAGGTATAAGTCGATCAACACGCCATAACAACACGCCATAACAAGAAGGTATAAGTCGATCAACACGCCATAACAACGGGGCTCTACAGAGGTAGGCTAAGTATAGAACATACCTGGGCATTATTCGGCCCGGGGGCCAAATGCGGCCCTTTGGCTGACTCTGACCGGCCCGGGGACCACCAGTGGTCCTTGAGAGAGTTCCAGTTAAATATGGAAAGTTGGTTAACCAGATGTAACTCTTTGATAGCGTAAAAATGAAACCAAATGGACCCTTGCGGGTCCATTTGGTTTCATTTTTACACTCTCAAGAGTTAAAATATTCATCATCTGGATTAGACCAAGTCTTAACAACTTATGATATCCATACAGTGTTGAGTCACTGTACCTTTAATGATATCCATACAGTCACTGTACCTTTAATGTTGACGTGGATCCACAGGGGTGCGTTTGTTTAGTCTTTCCCTTCAGATACAATGCAATGAAGAAAAGGAAAGCTGTTGTTTCAGAATTTCTACTCTGTTTTGGGGTTAATCCAGTTCAGATGGCAGTAGATGAACAAAGACAGCCGTGTTTAGAGACTCAACAACTAGTGACTGTGACCACACTGTAAAAGATGAATGTTTGTAAACACTCTGATGATGATGATGATGATGATGATGATGATGATGATGATGATGATCTGATTCCTGTGATCAGCAGCAGGACAGATGTTTTGGTTTTGATCAGAGAAGACGGTTCTTCTTAATAGAATGGTAGTGTGAGTTGGCCTGAGCAGAAGTATCGTCAACGCCACCTAGCAGTGGAAACAGTGGTCAGTGCTGTTGCCTCACAGCTAGAAGGTCTTTGATTTGATTTCCGCTAGCAATACCACTGTAGGCACTGGCAGTGTGTCTCCTCCTCCTCCTCCTTGGTGAAAGGGCCTTTCTGTGTGGAGTTTGCGTCTAGACTGCCTCCCCCTGGCCAGCCGGGGCGCCTGATAGAGGGGACAGGAACTGTTCCTTCCATGCGCTACATGCAACCAGGGAAACTCCCCCCTGTCAGGTGAAAAGAAGGCAGCTTGGACTCCTCATGCATTGAAAGAAGCATGAGGCCAGTCCGCTGCCTCCCCAGGTTGGTGGAGGGTGTGTAGAGCCCAGGATCACATTAGGAATCCTCCCCAGGTTGGTGGAGGGTGTGTAGAGCCCAGGATCACATTAGGAATCCTCCCCAGGTTGGTGGAGGGTGTGTAGAGCCCAGGATCACATTAGGAATCCTCCCCAGGTTGGTGGAGAGTGTGTAGAGCCCAGGATCACATTAGGAATCCTCCCCAGGTTGGTGGAGGGTGTGTAGAGCCCAGGATCACATTAGGAATCCTCCCCAGGTTGGCGGAGGGTGTGTAGAGCCCAGGATCACATTAGGAATCCTCCCCAGGTTGGTGGAGGGCGTGTAGAGCCCAGGATCACATTAGGAATCCTCCCCAGGTTGGTGGAGGGCGTGTAGAGCCCAGGATCACATTAGGAATCCTCCCCAGGTTGGTGGAGGGCGTGTAGAGCCCAGGATCACATTAGGAATCCTCCCCAGGTTGGCGGAGGGCGTGTAGAGCCCAGGATCACATTAGGAATCCTCCCCAGGTTGGCGGAGGGCGTGTAGAGCCCAGGATCACATTAGGAATCCTCCCCAGGTTGGCGGAGGGTGTGTAGAGCCCAGGATCACATTAGGAATCCTCCCCAGGTTGGCGGAGAGTGTGTAGAGCCCAGGATCACATTAGGAATCCTCCCCAGGTTGGTGGAGGGTGTGTAGAGCCCAGGATCACATTAGGAATCCTCCCCAGGTTGGCGGAGGGTGTGTAGAGCCCAGGATCACATTAGGAATCCTCCCCAGGTTGGTGGAGGGTGTGTAGAGCCCAGGATCACATTAGGAATCCTCCCCAGGTTGGTGGAGGGTGTGTAGAGCCCAGGATCACATTAGGAAATTGGCACTGGGTGAAAAATGGGTTACAAAATGGTGGGATAAAAATACCATTAAATTTCTCCCATGCTTTAGGCCTGGTGGAGCCCTAATGAGCTCAGACTACAGGTCCATCCATCAGGACTACATTTCCCAGGTGTCTTGCGGTGAACCGCAGGTCTTTAGGGTCTCTCAGAGATCACCTCAACCAGAGAAAAGCTCATTTGTAGATCCAAGTCATTTACATCAAATATTAAAGGACAACTTTAGTGTTTTTCAACCAAGGTTCATGTTTTTGGTTAGACTCACTCCCTATCTAAACTATGGAATGAACTTCCCACTGCAGTCAGAACCACAGACTCACTCCCTATCTAAACTATGGAATGAACTTCCCACTGCAGTCAGAACCACAGACTCACTCCCTATCTAAACTATGGAATGAACTTCCCACTGCAGTCAGAACCACAGACTCACTCCCTATCTAAACTATGGAATGAACTTCCCACTGCAGCCAGAACCACAGACTCACTCCCTATCTAAACTATGGAATGAACTTCCCACTGCAGTCAGAACCACAGACTCACTCCCTATCTAAACTATAGAATGAACTTCCCACTGCAGTCAGAACCACAGACTCACTCCCTATCTAAACTATGGAATGAACTTCCCACTGCAGTCAGAACCACAGACTCACTCCCTATCTAAACTATGGAATGAACTTCTCACTGCAGTCAGAACCACAGACTCACTCCCTATCTAAACTATGGAATGAACTTCCCACTGCAGTCAGAACCACAGACTCACTCCCTATCTAAACTATGGAATGAACTTCCCACTGCAGTCAGAACCACAGACTCACTCCCTATCTAAACTATGGAATGAACTTCCCACTGCAGTCAGAACCACAGACTCACTCCCTATCTAAACTATGGAATGAACTTCCCACTGCAGTCAGAACCACAGACTCACTCCCTATCTAAACTATAGAATGAACTTCCCACTGCAGTCAGAACCACAGACTCACTCCCTATCTTCCCTCATAGTCTGAGAACACACCTCTTCAGACTCCATCTTAGCCCGTAGCACTTATATTATATTCTAGGTAGCATTTTATAGACTTAGCAGATTATGCAGACGTAAAGCTTTATCACCTAAGCATAGCATAGCATTATATACTATATACCAGTCGTTTTCAAAAAGTGGTCTGGTCTATGAGAGGGTTCCAGGTGGTCCACAGGCTAAATGGCGGAGAGTTGGTTAACCAGATGTAACATTGAGAGCGTAAACATGAAACCAAATGGACCCTTGTGGGTCCATTTGTCAGATTTTGCTGGCTTTGTTTTCAGGTGCAGTTTGTGGGATTGATTATTATTCTAATAAATTGGATTCAGTTCTAAAAAGCTCGCTAAACAGGTTGTGTTGTACATCTCTATTCGTTCAAGGGTAGGAGGGGAGAACTTGGGAAAGTAATAACATAATAAGTAATAGATTCCAGTAATAACTAAAGTATAATATTATTACTTTGTCTAAGGGGTCAATAGTAAAGTAACGAGATTACTAGTACTCTCCCAAGTAATATTGACAAACACTGAGTACTAGTAGTTCAAGGCTGTCTGCCTGCCTGCCTGCCTGCCTGCCTGCCTGCCTGCCTGCCTGCCTGCCTGCCTGCCTGCCTGTCTGTCTGCCTGCCTGCCTGCCTGCCTGCCTGCCTGCCTGCCTGCCTGCCTGCCTGCCTGCCTGTCTGTCTGTCTGTCTGTCTGTCTGTCTGTCTGTCTGTCTGTCTGCCTGCCTGCCTGCCTGCCTGCCTGCCTGCCTGCCTGCCTGCCTGCCTGCCTGCCTGCCTGCCTGCCTGCCTGCCTGCCTGCCTGTCTGCCTGCCTGTCTAACCACAGCCTGCTCCATATATCTCAGGTGTCGCTGCATGTGATGAGGTGAGTGGATACAGCTCCATGTAACCTGATGTTAATTCTCTTAATTACTCCTGACAGACAGACAGACAGACAGACAGACAGACAGACAGACAGACAGACAGACAGACAGACAGACAGACAGACAGACAGACAGACAGACAGACAGACAGACAGACAGACAGACAGACTGACTGACTGACTGACTGACTGAGCACCAATTAGTGAGTTTTGGCACGCTGGCTGAATGTTAATTTGATTGATGGTTTGGTTTAAGGATTAAAAACATTTAGTGTGTTTTTAATGTTTCTTTAGTGTTAGTATGTACAAAATTACTACTACTGGACCAATTTTTTCTGAGGGTGTACAAATGGAACCGAATTTGAAGAAAATCATTAACATGCATGGTGAAACACACATGACATCATCAAGTTGTGTTTCACCATGATAATGATTTTTTTTTCAGAGCTCCATTTCTAGAAAACACAGAATGGGCCTAACTTAGTTTTTATTGTCCACACAACATATGGGTATATTAATGGCATAGTAAAATGTTGGAAACGGAATGTTGAAAAACACATGAAAAATAGAGTGGGACTCAGGGGTGGACTGGGAGCTCAAAACGTACCGGGCAATTTTGTCTCAGAGCGGCCCTCTGAAGACCCTTATAATTAGCGTTGCAATCTTTGTGGGGCTCCGGGGCCTGAGCCCCCATGAGAATTTAAGACATAAGGGGCTCTGGGGCTCGGGCTAACTAAAATTAGTTAGTTAGTGGTAACCCTTCCATTTACGGTACACTAATTACCAGGTAACTACCAGGTAATTACCTGGTAATAATCAGTAATTTCCTGAAATTACATGGTAACAACCAGGTAGTTACTATAGTAACTACTGACTAATTACTGAGTAATTACCAAGTACTTTCCCTGACAACTACCATGTAACTACTGGGTAATTTCCAGCTAGCTTTAAGTATTTACCCATTAATTACCTGGTAGTTAGAAGGTAACTTGCAGATACATTACTCAGTAATTACCAAGTAGTTTTCCTGAAAACTACCAGGTATTACCTGGCAACTGTATTCTCTGACTTTGCATAGGTATTATTAAGGCATTGATTGATCCTTCACGATTACCCATCAGCCCATGATTTGAACTCTGAACTTTGAACTGGTAAAACTGTTAATTACCAAGTATTTACACAGTAATTACACATTATGTTTCCAGGTAAAACCTTGGTAGTTAACATGTAAGAAAGGTGGAACTGTACTGTAAAGTAAAGTGTGCTCTGTTTCCATGATGTTTCCATGTACTTACCTGATAATTGTAGATTATGATCCTTCACGATTACCCATCAGCCCATGTTTTGAACTTTGAACTGGTAAAACTGTTAATTACCAAGTATTTACCCGGTAATTACACATTATGTCACCAGGTAAAACCTCGGTAGTTACCATGTAAGAAAGGTGGAACTGTACTGTAAAGTAAAGTGTGTTCTGTTTCCATGTACTTTATTGTAGATTATGATCCTTCACGATTACCCATCAGCCCATGATTTGAACTTTGAACTGGTAAAACTGTTAATTACCAAGTATTTACACAGTAATTACACATTATGTTTCCAGGTAAAACCTTGGTAGTTAACATGTAAGAAAGGTGGAACTGTACTGTAAAGTAAAGTGTGCTCTGTTTCCATGATGTTTCCATGTACCTACCTGATAATTGTAGATTATGATCCTTCACGATTACCCATCAGCCCATGTTTTGAACTCCGAACTTTTAACTTTGAATTTTGAACTGGTAAAAACTGTTAATAACCAAGTATTTACCTAGTAATTACACATTATGTTACCAGGTAAAACCTCAGTAATTACCATGTAAGAAAGGTGGAACTGTACTGTAAAGCAAAGTGTGGTCCGTTTCCATTATATTACATGGTACTTTCACTGTAACTGTAGATACAGCTGTTGCGGCAGTTTAAAGGGCCGCCGCGAGGAGCTAAGCATGAGAGCTAATATAGTTGTATGACGCGCACGCAATGAATCAGGTCCACTATAGATGTCCGTTTTGACCATTTATTCATCTCACCACACGTAACAGGTACAAAACTGTTCCTAGGCTTTAGATATGTCCTGATCGTGGATGTTAAAGGGTGACATAATGCGTTTGATGCGGTCAACAGAAAATGTCTTCTCCCACGCTCACCTCCTCTCAGTGCACTTCCCTACCTAGTGACAGGTAAAGCTAAGATAGTTTGAGTGACAGCGCCCCAGACGCAGAGAACACGCCCACCACCTGCGCAGCGCCCAAAGTGACATACCCACAAATCATCGTAGCACATTATAAAGGGATATTCATCAAATTACTGCTCCTACATTCCGGCCCCTAATTATGGGAACACAATAATTACCATCATGCATATGTAGGAGACAGTAACAAATACATTAAGGAAGAAGTCTTCGTCGGAGGTATTCTTCAGGCCAAAAACAAAAATAGCCTAAAAAAGTGATTGTCCATCACTCAGTGAGATCAAAGTCATTGTTAGTGTGTGAAAAAATGTCAATCATGTGTGTGTGTGTGTGTGTGGGGGGGGGGGGGGGGGGGGGGGGGGGGGGGGGGAAGGTCAGCTGACGTCCTCTTGCCTCCTCAGGGATCTTCTGCTTCCAGTAGAAGGCAAACCTTGGTGACAGGCCTGTCCAAGCAGCTGGTCTTTGTCTTGACCTGAACACGACGCACAAGTCCTCTTCTATCTGGTGTAGTTTGCACAATCCTTCCAGTGAGCCATGAGTTGCGTGGTGCTGAGTCATCGACTATGAGGACAATATCTCCAGGAGTTAAGTTCCGCTTGACTCTTGACCACTTCTGGCGTTCCTGAAGTAGGGGTAAGTATTCCTTGATCCACCTTTTCCAAAACAGGTCAGATATGTACTGTACTTGTTTCCATCTGCGCCGACTGTACACATCCTCCTTTTGAAAACATCCTGGTGGCAAAGATGGCTTGGTCTTAAGTAGCAAGAGATGGTTAGGAGTTAATGCTTCCAAGTCGTTTGGATCTGTGGATGCTCTGGTAATGGGTCGGCTGTTGATGATGGATTCTACTTCACAAAGAACTGTTTGAAGGCCTTCTTCATCCAGGTTCTGTACCTTCAGGACAGAATTCAGTACTTTCCTCACAGATCTTATCAGCCTTTCCCAGACTCCGCCATGATGTGATCCAGTGGGTGGATTGAAAGTCCACCTGATTCCTTTCTGGAGTAGAGTGTCATTGATTTGGGCCTGATTCCAACTTCCCATTGCTTCTCTCAGTTCTCGCTCAGCTCCAATAAAGTTGCTTCCATTATCTGAGCGCAAGTCCAACACTTGTCCTCGTCTTGAAATGAAGCGCCGAAGGGCATTAATAAATGAATCTGTGTCCAACGATGGTGCTACTTCGATATGGATGGCTCTTATGGCCATGCACGTGAAGAGAACTCCATATTTTTTCACCATACTCCTTCCTCGCTTAACCTCGAACGGTCCGAAATAATCAACTCCAACATGAGAGAATGGAGGATCGTCTGGAGAAACTCTGTCTTGAGGCAAATCAGCCATCTGCTGGTGCGCTGGAGTCGCATGTAGCCGTCTACAGACGATGCACTTGGACAGAACTCTCCTTATAGCCACACTAGCACCTGGGATCCAATACCTTTGGCGCAGGCAAGATAGCATGTGGTTACGACCTCCATGTCCCATCTTTATGTACTTGCTGCAGAATTAGGTCAGAAATGTGAAGATCTTTTGCCAGTATGGCTGGATGCTTACTTTCTTCAGGCATGGCCAATCTACTTAGTCGTCCTCCGACTCTCAGAATACCATCTTTGAGTGTTGGGTTGAGCTTGTAGATGTGACTAGATCCTTTCACATTTTCTCCTCTTTCCAGACAGTTGAACTCATCAGGGAACCTCTTCCTCTGGCAAAAACGGATGATTTCCATCTCTGCTCTCTTGACTTCCTCCACTGAAAGAGAACAGCCAGACCGTTCCCTGACCACCTGTAACTCCTTGTTCAACTCTCTTTCCTGATGGTCTTTATTGATATCCATTTGAGCAAGAGTCACACTCAATTGCTTCCTCTTTCGACTGAGACAAAGTAACAGACTCTTGAGCTTGAGGATCCACCCAACAGCCTTCTTAAGTTGACGAAAAGTGATTGATCAAGCGGACCACTGTGTCAACGTCCGGTTCAGCCTGCACTGCATTCACAGAGACGCTTGTTTTGACCTCAGGGTCATCTGGTGAGATCTTTAAAAGCTGGTCAGGATTCACAGGCCATTCCTTTTCGGGCTTAGACAGAAATGCGGGTCCAGAAACCCACGTGCCATCTTTCAGGAGCGCTTCCACCTTAACTCCCCTGGAGGCCATGTCAGCAGGATTGCTTGTGCTGTTAACATATCTCCACTGAGATGGATTGGACACGCTGAGTATCTTTGAGACCCTGTTGGCTACAAAGGTCTGAAACCTTGAGGTCTCGTTCCTGATATACTTCAATACAGAAGTACTATCAGTCCAAAAAACTGAGTCTTGAAGTTGCATTTGCAGCTCCTTCCTCCACAACCTATCCATTCGACTTGCCACCACGGCGGCTGTCAGCTCCATCCGGGGAATGGTAATGGCTTTCAAAGGGGCGACTCGAGCTTTCCCCATGATGAAGACACAGTGCACTTCTCTGTGGATGTTGTGCAAGAGCAGGTACGTAACTGTCCCATAACCATCACTGCTTGCATCTGCAAAATGGTGCAGCTGGGCAGAGGTCACTTCTCCAAAAGCCTCGGGTTTCATGCATCTGGGCACATTAAACCTTTCAAGCTGATGGAGCTCCTTCAGCCAGCTTGTCCAGTTTTCAGCAGCAATGGCCGGTACGGCATCATCCCAACCTAGATTGTTCCTGCACAGATCTTGAAGGATGATTTTGGCTGACAACACCACCGGTGCCAAGAATCCTAAGGGGTCATAGATCGAACTGACTGTGGAGAGGATCCCTCTTCTGGTCAAGGGTTTGTCACTGAGAGTGAGTTTGAACATGAATACATCTGATTGAACACACCACTGCACGCCAAGTGCTCTTTCAACAGGAAGTGTGTCATTATCCAAGTCCAGGTCCTTGACCTCCTTCGCTCTCTCCTTTGGTGGTATGGCAGCCAGCACGTTCCGTCGGTTGCTTATCCACTTTGTAAGTGTAAAACCCCCTTTAGCACAGAGTGCACATAGATCTTGGTACAGTGTGATTGCCTCTTCTTCAGACGCCACACAGGCTAAACAGTCGTCCACATAAAAACTGTTGAGGATGGTGTCCGTCACACTGGCAGAAAACTGATCTTTATTCTCCTCTGCACACTTCCTCAAAGCGAAGCAAGCACAACTTGGTGAGGATGTGGCGCCAAACAGATGTGCAACCATTCTGTGCTCAACCAGGTTCTTCTCATGATCTCCGTCCAGCCACCAGAGAAACCTCAACAGGTCTGAATCCTCAGATGTCACTCTGACCTGGTGGTACATAGCCTCAATGTCTGCCATGAGTACGACAGGTTCCTTCCTGAATCTGGTCATCACTCCGATGAGTGTGCCGGTAAGATCTGGGCCCTGTAGAAGCTGTGCATTCAATGATGTTCCTTGAAAAGTCGCTCTACAGTCAAACACAACCCTGATCTTCCTCTTCTTAGGGTGATAAACACCATGATGCGGTATATACCATACCCTTCCATCACTGCGTTCCAGATCATCAACCGGCACCCTTTCTGCATAGCCCTTAGAGATGATGTCATTCATGAAAGCAGTGTAGTCAGCATGAAATGAAACGTCCTTCTGAAACCTCCTTTTGAGACTCATAGCACGCTGCTCCACTACCTTCCTATTATTAGGCATGTTCACATCCCTTTTCTTCAAAGGCAAGCCCATGGTGTAATGGCCATCAATAAGTTCGACAGACTTCGTGACGTATTGCATAAACTGACCATCTTCTCGTGACAGTCCCGCCTGCTCATCATCTTGACTGCATTCAGGGAAATCAACCTTCCACTGCTGCTTCCACAGCTCATCAACACTCGCGACTGAGATCCTGTTCACTGTGACCTCTGGGTGTCCACAGGCATCATCGCTCTTTGTGTCTCCTCTGAGAGGTCCATTTACTGTCCAGCCCAGCATAGTTTTGACGGCATATGGACCACCATCTGTACTTCGCACCACTTGCCATGGTTCCAAAGCCTTGGGTACGTTGGTTCCAATCAACAGGTCAATGCCCGAGTCAATTTCTGTAATTTTCACATGTTTGAGGTGTGGCCATCGTTGCAGGTCTTCCTGCTGTGGAATATTGCCTCGATGTACTGGCATGGTCTTCTGTGTATACATGTCCGGTAGGTCACATGAACAATCACTATCCAAGCCAGACACTTCCAATCCTGTAACAATGTGGCTTTCAATTATTTTCTCTTGGCCCATTGTCCTTAAGAGTATTTTTGTTCTTCTTCCCCTGAGATTCAGCTTACTCATTAGTCTCTCCGTGCAAAAAGATGCTGAACTCCCAGGATCCAGGAAGGCATATGTAGTTAACATCTGTTGTCCCTTCTTGGACTTGATTCGAACTGGTACAATGGCGAGTGTGCAGTCCTGCTCACCGGCCCCTGTTAAACCACTGGATTGAACAGTAATCGGAGCACTGCTCGCTGCGGTCTCAGATTCTCCTGCTGCGTTAGTGTCTCTGCCTTTCGTGTAGTGAAGGAGGGTAGGATGCTTTAGATTGCATATTTTGCATAAAAGGCGCCTCCTACATTCGCGGGATACATGTCCTCTGCATAAGCATCCGAAGCACACACCATGTTCTCTCAAGAAGTCGATTTTCTCATTGTGCATCATCTTCTCCATTTGATGGCACTGATCCAAGGTGTGGTTGCCTTCACAAAACAGGCATACAGTGGCTCCATTTGATCCTTCTTCCACTGTTTCAATGGTGGTGGCAAAGCTACTCCCCTTTGCCTTTAAACGAGGTTGTGATTTGACCTTTAATGCCTCACTTCTTGATGGCACTGAAGGAGCATCCTGTATGTCTCCGAAATACGGATCACTCACAATCTTCACTTCCCTCTCAATGAAGACAACAATGTCAGTGAAGGTAGCTCTATTGCCTCTCCTCTCCTGTAGTTCACAAGCCCTCGTTCTCCATTTGTCCCTCAGTTTATAGGGCAGTTTCTTAATGATGGTCAACATGTTAGTAGGTGTGTTCATCTCACACATATAATCCACCTCCTCCATGGCATTGCAACAACCTCTCAGAAAAAGACTGTACGCCTGTAGCGCTTTTACATCTTCAGATTTCATTGCAGGCCACGCAAGTGCCTTTTCCATGTAGGTGGAGGCAATTTTATGCTCGTTGCCAAAATGCTCCAATAACAAAGCTTTGGCCTTGATGTATCCTCTCTCATGGGCCATATGCTGGCAACTCCTGACCAGATCCCTAGGCTGTCCTCTGGTGTACTGCTCTAGATAATATAGGCAGTCTGTAGGGTTGTCATTTCTTGTTTCAATAGTGTGCTCAAATGCCCTAATGAAAGAGTGGTACTTTAAACAGTCACCATCAAAAATCTCAATTTCCCGTTTTGGCAGGAACGACAATGATTGTTGTTGAACAAGCAAGGCTGTAATTTGATTTTGTTGCTCCAAGACTGCTAAGAGTTGATCACTGTTGCTTGTGGGCTTACTCCTTGTGTCTGTTCGAAAGCTTTGCATGGTTGAGTGAATGCTTTGCATGATTGGTTCAACGCTTTGATGATGAACTCCATTTTCCCTTTTAGATCTCATGTCTCCCTTATTGTCAGGCACAAAGGTTCTAGCATCTGCGCTCAAAGATTTGCTCATTTTCCTTTTTTCTCTCTCCAGGTATGAGTTCATGGCATTAGATGCCGGCCTTGATGCAACATAAGATCCTCCAGAAGCCTTCAGAACCTGTACTTTAGCCATTGAGGCTTCGACTGCCACATCAAGCTTAAGTTGCTCCTTTTTCCTTTTTATTGCTTGCTCCTGCTCCTCTAGGGCATGCATCTCCTTTAACCGGTGCTGTTGTGCAACCAGAGCTGCCATTTCGGCCTCCTCTGCTCTGATACGGGCAGATGATGTTCTTGAGACAGTACTGAACTTGGACTTAGTTTTAGCAGAGCTTGGCCTGCCAGACCCCCTGCTCCCAATATTAGATATGCTATCATTAGGACTGATGTCATCCTCCGTATAGACTGCACATTGAACCTGTTTTTCACATGCTTTATTATTTTCGTCACCCATTTCAACTTGTTTTTCAATTGAAGTGATTTCGCTGTGAGCAACATGTTCATTAGAATGGCTTGACTCATGAATCTGCATTTCACGTTGGTCGATTGTGGGGGAAACATCATGTACAGTGGTATTGCACATCTTTGAACCGGTTTCAGAGAGCCATTGTTTACAGTCTTGAATAAACCCATTATTGTTTTTGAGCACATTTTCAAACCATTCATTTTGTTTTATGTGTTCCTCCTCTGGTATTAGAGAAATCAAGGTTTGGTGTAACTGAGTACATTCATCACCCACTTTCAACAACATTTCAAGTTGGCATTTCACTTGTTTGGCATTTTCATCACATTGCATTTGGTCTTTCATTTGAAGTGTTATTTCTTTCATTTTATGAACCATTTTTTTGCGTTCCTTTTGCACATTTTCAATTTTATTTCCAAGCGCTTTTGGAGTGAGTATGCTTTCCCTTTTTGTTCCATCCATTTTTGAACCACTGGCGGTTGACATGTTTAATAACAGTAGTGCCGGCGGCACACAATAATAAACATTCACAGCGGAATAGACCTTTGTTTGTCAACAAGCAATCGACCCGCACAATAGACTTCCTCATAAACATCCAACGAAGCGAAACAACACACAAGCACCAACAACGCGTCCCCACTGGACGAGCGGCACTGCAGCAGTAACAAACTATGTTCCAAACAACTTCACGTTACCACAGTCAAGCCTACCGCTTCTGTTGCGCTCTGCTGTTGTATGCCGATCGGCGGTTTTATGAATGAATGAAGCCGGCCGGCCCGCCGTTCAATACGGCAGTCAAGTCCTTTTTGTGAATGGATCGTCTTCTTCCGTGTGACAAACAGAGGAAATCGGTGTCACTTACAGCCCAAAGCGCACCAACGCGATCCAGGAAATCCGTGATGTAACATCCATTTTCCACGTATTCACTTGAATGGTACGACTTTCTGTTGACTAAATGTTGCGGCAGTTTAAAGGGCCGCCGCGAGGAGCTAAGCATGAGAGCTAATATAGTTGTATGACGCGCACGCAATGAATCAGGTCCACTATAGATGTCCGTTTTGACCATTTATTCATCTCACCACACGTAACAGGTACAAAACTGTTCCTAGGCTTTAGATATGCCCTGATCGTGGATGTTAAAGGGTGACATAATGCGTTTGATGCGGTCAACAGAAAATGTCTTCTCCCACGCTCACCTCCTCTCAGTGCACTCCCTACCTAGTGACAGGTAAAGCTAAGATAGTTTGAGTGACAGCGCCCCAGACGCAGAGAACACGCCCACCACCTGCGCAGCGCCCAAAGTGACATACCCACAAATCATCGTAGCACATTATAAAGGGATATTCATCAAATTACTGCTCCTACACCAGGGACCACCATTTAATAATGGCTGTAATAGGGAAGGATTATAATTTATAATTATCAGGTAGATACATGGTAATGTCATGGAAATAGAGTACACTTCCTTTTACAGTACAGTTCCTCGTTCCTTACGGGGTACCTATCAGGTAATTACATGAGTAGTACCATAGAATTACCATCTACCTAGCTGATAATTATAAATTATAATCCTTCCCTATTACAGCCAATAGTGGTGGATGTTTAAAATATACAGTTACAGTGAAAGTACCATGTAATATAATGGAAACAGAGCACACTTTACTTTACAGTACAGTTCCACCTTTCTTACATGGTAACTACCGAGGTTTTACCTGGTAACATAATGTGTAATTACTGCATAAATACTTGGTAATTAACAGTTTTCATCAGTTCAAAATTCAAAGTTCAGAGTTCAAAACATGGGCTGATGGGTAATCGTGAAGGATCAAAATCTACAATTATCAGGTAAGTACATGGAAACAGAACACACTTTACTTTACAGTACAGTTCCACCTTTCTTACATGTTAACTACCAAGGTTTTACCTGGAAACATAATGTGTAATTACTGTGTAAATACTTGGTAATTAACAGTTTTACCAGTTCAAAGTTCAGAGTTCAAATCATGGGCTGATGGGTAATCGTGAAGGATCAATCAATGCCTTAATAATACCTATGTAAAGTCAGAGAATACAGTTGCCAGGTAATACCTGGTAGTTTTCAGGAAAACTACTTGGTAATTAAATGGCAATTACTGAGTAATGTATCTGCAAGTTACCTTGTAACTACTAGGTAATTAATGGGTAAATACTTAAAGCTAGCTGGAAATTACCCAGTATAGTTACATGGTAGTTGTCAGGGAAAGTACTTGGTAATTACTTAGTAATTACTATAGTAACTACCTGGTTGTTACCATGTAATTTCAGGCAATTACTGATTATTACCAGGTAATTACCTGGTAGTTACCTGGTAATTAGTGTACGTAAATGGAAGGGTTACCGTTTTGGTAAACTATAAAAACCCTGCAATAGGCAGTCTCATTTGAAGAGGACAGGGGGCCGCCAGCACTGATTCGTGGGCCGGTTTTGTGCAGATTTTTTTTTTTTTTTTGATTCATTATTATTTTTTTTAAATTAAAACACGACATTAACGGCCCCCGGGGGGGGGGGGGGGGGGTCGGCCCACCGGGAAAATGCCCTGTATGCCAGACTGTCAGTCCACCCCTGGTGGGAGTATTGGAAGGGTTTTCTTACATATGCCTATGATCTATCTGGAGTTTAAGTTGACAGTTATATATTTTAGGGTCATGTCATGTGATCTACCTGCACAGCCTGTGTGATCTACTGGTAGATCACCATCTACCTTTTGGCTTTAATGTCTTTACCCAGAACCACTTCTAGGGAAAATGAGACCAAACTTGATGTCCTTGTTGCCTGAGAAACAGATGACATCACAGCATGACTTCATATCAGCTCTATATGGAGTGTGGAGGGTAAAGGCTCTTTCAGAGTTTGGAATTTCGGTGGCCACCACGACCACCGCTCAGAGCACCGCGCGCTATTATATAGTCTGTCACCACCGCGACCACCGCTATTTCATTTACCACTAGCAGCACCTCGCCCTCCCTCCCCTGTTCTCCTCGCGTCCATTGTTGTTTATTTTCCCCTCTGCTTTTCTACTACTTTCTACCTCAATTATAATAAATTCTGCTGCTTTTATGTTTATTTCGTATTCTGTTTATGTCATTGTGTCTATCATTGAATCCCTTCGTTCTCCTCCTGGCCGTCGTGCTGTGGTGTGTTTTCTTTTCTTTTTTTTTTTACCAGCTGGCAGCCGTTAAAAACAAGTACTGGAACCACCGCGGTGCGGTGGTTAGTAAAATCCGAGAGGAGGGCTGGGAGGTGCGGTGGTTGCGGTGGTATGACGTCATATTGTAGGAAACGGTGGTCGCGGTGGTCGCGGTGGGCACCGAAAATCCATCTCTGAATAGGCCTTAAAGGCTCTTTCAGAGTCTGGAATTTCGGTGGCCACCGCGACCACCGCTATTCCATAGTCCACTACCAGCACCGCACCGTGCTGTGGTGTGTTGTGTTGTGTGTGTGTTTTTTTTTTAAAACCAGCCGTTAAAAACAAGCAACCGCTGCGGTGCGTTGGTCAGTAAAATCCGAGAGGAGGGCTGGAAAGTGCGGTGGTTGCGGTGGTATGACGTCATATTGTAGGAAGCGGTGGTCGCAGTGGGCACAGAAAATCCATCTCTGAATAGGCCTTGAGGTGGTTGAGGGTCGGGCATTTAGGATTAGGATTACGGTTGGAGGGGTCGAGGGTTTTGCGCTACAACAACAGGGGCCTGTGGGTTGATGTGTGATCAGCTGTGAGGCACGTCCACTCCTGGGCTAGGTCTGCAGCTGGACACCTTCTCCCCTAATAGGAGCCATTTTGACACCTATTTAATTACAGTCCTTTAATTCATCATATGAGTTTCAGGCAAAAGCAGAACAAGAACAATCTGAAGGCAACTCAGGAAAAACAAAAAAATAACTAGATTAGTGGGTGTCCCTCGTGGCACAGGTCTCCACCAGGCCAGATCAGGTTGTGTAGACCATGGCCTACTCGTACGTGGGCAGAGCGAGCTAATATGATGACATCACCTAAACTGGCCAATCGGTTGCGGCCTAGACCGTGCGACCGACGGACGGACGGACAGGGGGTGGAGACAATAATATCTGCAAACATAAGGGATATATCCATATCATCCATAGTTCAAGGCAAAAGTATAGACTAATTATGTAGTTCGACGTAATGACTCACATAATGTACAGTATCTCCGTCTTCCTATTGGCTGGGCCCGGCCTGCACACGATCAGCACAAAAATGGGTTGAATCTGACACAAGGAGCAACAAAACAAACCGAAGAAAGGACAAATCATTTGGGCAATCAAACAAATATCAATAAAACGATAGATATAGTTCAAGACCCACAGCTCCCTGGGGGTTCGATCTGCTTGTGATGAACCGACACTCAAAACTCACAATAATGGAAGTAGATTTTGGGGACAGCGGTGTCAGCCCAAGACAATTTCCTTTGTCCACAAGGGGAATTCACCTTGTGGACAAGGGGAATTTGACCAAGGTGTAGAACAGTACAGTACCATACTGTACTGTACTACTCCATACTGTTCAAACGCCCAAAGCAGGGAATGTTGCCAAACTTAAAGGTCAGGGAAGCAAAGGAGAGGGATGTGTGAAAAACAGAAAGCAGCGCCGCAAAACGTCTCACGATAACTCACGGTACTCACTAACTAACCCTTACTATACAGTGTTCTAGTATGATAACCAACTAACTAACCCATACTACAAAGTGTTCTAGTAGTACATGGTAACCAGCTAACTAACCCTTACTACACAGTGTTCTAGTAGTACATGGTAACCAGCTAACTAACCCTTACTACACAGTGTTCTAGTAGTACATGGTAACCAGCTAACTAACCCTTACTACACAGTGTTCTAGTAGTACATGGTAACCAGCTAACTAACCCTTACTACACAGTGTTCTAGTAGTACATGGTAACCAACTAACTAACCCTTACTACACAGTGTTCTAGTAGTACATGGTAACCAGCTAACTAACCCTTACTACACAGTCAACTCAACAGAGCAAGATCTAAAAGTCAGGAAGGCACTTGCATGGAGGGCCCTGAGCGGCTTGTCCAGTGTATGGAACTCCAACCTCCCCAGACCAATCAAACTTAGCTTCTTCTACGCAACGGCAGTGAATGCTGGACCCTGAAGCCAACCCTGCAGAAGTCTCTAGACGGCTGCTACACCAGAATGCTACGTGTAGTGCTCAACATCAGCAAGAGTGCACATGTTACAAATGAGAATCTGTATGCTGGGATATTCAGGGTGAGCGACAAGATAGCAGCCAGGAGAATGCGGCTTGCAGGACACTGCCAGAGACATCAAGAGCTGCCGGCCAGCAAACTGGTGTTGTGGGAACCAACACACGGACACCGGTCGCGAGGACGTCCCACATTAACATATGTGGATGTACTCAAGAAAGACGCAGGAGCGCGGAGCACCAGAGAGCTGGCTGGATGTATGGAGAACCGGGACGACTGGAAGCGACGATGGAAGGCTCGTCTGAGGACGACCTAAGAAGTTCTAGTAGTACATGCGTTGTCGTGTCTCTCTGCAGCAGGGGACTCTCAACACGGTGCACAGCAGCGTACAGACCACGGCCGCCATGAAGCTCAGAGCGTCTGTGGTGGAGAGCAGACTGACTGAGGCGTGGGCGGAGTGGGCGGAGTGGGCGGAGTGGGCGGAGTGGGCGGAGTGGGCGGAGTGGGCGCTGCTGCCCGCCGCCTGACGCTGCGGCTGCTGCCGCCCCGCCTCCTTCACCACCACCTCCTTCTTCTCCCCAATCACCTTCGCTGCTCCTTTAGACCACGCCTCCTTCTCCACCTCCTCCGCCACCTCTTCTTCCTGGGTGAGGCTGGTCTTATTCCCGGCCGTCATGGCGTCCAGCTCCCAGCGCAGGTTGTGTGGCAGTGCCGTGCGGCGCAGGCCGTGCCGCGCCACCGCCAGCTTGCAGAGCGTCTTCAGGCCGGGGTCTAAGTCCAGCAGGTAGAGGTCATCCACAGAGTAACGCTCACACAGCGGGTTGGGAGGGAGGACCAGCGTCTTGCCTCCGAACAGCACGGCAACCGACGGCTCCGGCGGTTCGTCGTGCTCGTCCCCGTCGTTCCCGCTGGTCCCCGACCCGCTGGTGGTCCCAGGCACCATGCGGCAGCACATCTCGTCGATCCAGCGCGGCGGGCCCTTGATCCCGCGGGGGCTCTGCGGCCTCCAGCGGCCCGTCTCGGGGTCGAACCGCCACAGGTCGTTGAAGCGTGGCGAGGCGTAGCTGTTGCGACCGCCGAACACGTAGAGCCGGCCGCCGTAGGCGAACGCAGAGTGGCCCCAGCGGCCCTCTGGGAGGAGGAGGAGCGGGGAGGGGGACGACGAGCCCCGGGACGGGGGCCGCGACCCGCCGGGGGAGGGGGAGGGGGAAGGGGAAGGGGAGGGGCTCGGACTGGGGCACGGCGACTGTTGTCCCGTTGCTCCGCCGCTGAGCCAGCGCTCGCTCTCGGCGTCGAACACGCGCACGTAGTTGTAGACGCGGTGCCCGCGGTAGCCACCCAGACCCCCAAACACGTACATCTTAGAGCCAATCACGGTGGCCGAATGGTGCGAGGAGGCGGGGGGTGGGAGGCCTCCGCCCCTGGCCCCGCCCCCTCCCACCACCACGGTCCAGGCCATGGCCGCCGTGTCCAGCCTGTAGGTGGCGTTGGTGTGTCCCGTCAGCGGGTCCCAGCCTCCGTGGACGTAGAGCAGCCGCCGCCAGACGCAGGTGGAGTATCCCTCCACCGCCTCCGGACCGCTGCCGGACAGCCGGTGCTCGCTCCACTGAGACTCCCCGGGAGAAGCAGACTTCCTCTTCTTGGGGTCGGGGTCGAAGGCGTAGAGCGCGTTTCCCCGCGGCCTTCCGCGCCACACGTACACGGTGTCTTCCACCAGCACGGCGCAGGGAGACTCCAGGTGGCGCTCCCCGCGGGGCGAAGGAGAGCCGCAGCGGGGCAGCTTCCTCCAGCGCAAAGACACGGTGTTGAAGACGTGGACGTCGAAGGGCTGCGGGCAGCCGCAGTACACGTCCCGGTTGAAGCAGAGCGCCTCGAAGGTGAGGAGCTCCGCCCCTACCGCCACGGCGGCGTGGCTCAGCCGCTCGGGGGAGGGGCCGTCCTCCAGGTGGACCACCCAGTGGAGCATCTCTCTTCAGAGGGACCGCCCCAAAGCTCAGCGCATGGCAAACAGCGCCGCCGATGAGGTCTTCACATGTTCATTCATGATCAACGGAAGGGGCTAGACTAGAGGTTTATATTGTTTAGGGCGGCACAAATGTCACGCAGAGTCTGACCAGAGAGAAGAGTTGAGGTTTTAAAACGCGAATAACATGGATTCCTAAAGTTGTTTTTAATACTTAATATCATATTGTTTATGTACCTCAAGCTTATTGTTGTCTCCACCGTAAGGTGGTGACTATAAATCGTACCCCGTCCTTCCGCGCGTGTCTGTCTGCCATCATGTCCGTGCATACGATGACGTCATGATGACGTCATAAATCTCATACCCTCTCCATCATGAGTATCATGAGTATTGTCTCCTAGCCCGGACGGTGGAGACCTGTGCCCCGTAGGGGCACAACTCTTGTTTGTAATGGTTTGAGCCTCAATCACCACTGATATATCCAGTCCTTGTCATTTCTTTATGGATGTTTAGCTGCAGTACCACAATGTCCTGATATTGCGTTGATATGCAGGATATTTTATAGTAGAGTCACTATAAACGCAGGGAAAGATAAACACCTGCACAATCGCAGCGATTCCACCGTGTCGCTCAATGCCAACAGACGAGAATCACGTAGCATGGAAAAAACGTTCACAGTCTGAAATCGAACACGGGCGTGTGCACGAAACGAGCACGCACGCAACAAACAAGACAGTTGCTTTATCACACAGCGTTTTCTAAACACAAAACGCCGGTCCTGTTGAAAATGAACTAGAAGGCGTGGTTTATCATTACCCATCTCTAAAGACCTTAATACTGATGCTAAATAAAACCAGGCTGGTTTAAATTACATGTTAACTTGTTAAATCAACAATGGTGAACATTATAAACAAAGTGTAAATGTAAATGTGTAACTGAAGACTGAAGGAGAGGAATTATACAAAGCAGGATGCATTGATGACATCATTATGAGGACAAAATCAAACCAGCTGTTCCTGAGAGCAATTTACATTAAAGCTCCTCTATGATATGCAAGACTGGTTGTTCAAACTAATTTGCGGGGCTAGAAAACCGGGGCGGATGTAACATTTCCCAATTTCCCAACCTGTATCGCTTCACGCTTCACGCCACACCCATACCACACCATGAAGCCACACCCATACCATTTTCAGTTACAGAACTTTTATTAGTCAAGTAAAGCATCAGTAATAATAACATCAGTTGTTGTTGAAGTTGCAACAGACACGCAGCATGCATAAAGCTAAAGGTCTGACTCAGAGAGTTTTCTATTTTCAATGATGAAATGCTGTTGGTTTAGTGGTGACACAGCTGTAGTTAGTTAGTAGCAGTAGTACGTTTGGTCATGTTTGGTGGGTCAGACTGGGCATTTAGAGGGGCATTACCCCCCCCCCCCCATGCCCATGCCTAGATCCGCCCCTGATAGGAAACACACATGGGAGAATCAAAAACACTGAGAATATTAAAACGTTGAATTTAATGTTAAATACCCTTTAACGTACCACGATTCTGCTCTCTGCATGTATTCAGGATGACGGCTCCTGATGGAAGCATCACTTCCTGTGACGGACGCGTCACTTCCTGTGACGGACGCGTCACTTCCTGTGACGGACGCGTCACTTCCTGTGACGGACGCATCACTTCCTGTCGGCGCTCCGCTAGCCAGCCTGGCGGGGAGGGAGGAGGGGAGGAGCCAGAGGGGGGCGTGGTAACCCCAGGAGACACGCCTCCTCCAGCACCACAGAAGAAGAGGAAGAGAAAGAGGTAGATATATAAGCTGTGTATGGTGGAAATTAAACATTTACTTCAATCAGTGGTTCACAAATGGACCCCCAAACTGATGCTAATTGGCTTTGGGGACCCCCAGTTGAAGACGAATGACAGGGAGGCCCAAAAGGAGAGACAGCAAGATCATTTTACAGTCGCGACCATGGCCACGACCCTTCTTAAAAAATGTCCTTCTTAGAGGTCGGAAACCCAGACATTACCCAAACCATCACAACCGTTTTTAATGGTTACAACTGAGCCTAATTCTAACCCTCAGTACCTAAATGTTAAATGGTACATTTATACAGCGCCTTTAGCTTGTGCATCACATTCACCACATTCACACACACATTCATACACTGATGGCAGTGGAAACCATGCAAGGTACCTACTAGCACATCAGGAGCAATTAGGGCATCAGACAGTGTCTTGCTCAAGGAAAATTTGACTGTAACTCTTTGCCTTGGATTCGAACCAGCAACCTTGCAGTTGCCATCCAGTGACTCTATACCCCTGAGCCACTGCCGCCCCAAATGCTACAGCAAGTTGTGCTGTTGGGCAGCGTGAGGCGTTGTGAGCTTGTAGATGGTGTAGTGGCACTCTGTCTAAAAGTCCTTTAAACTGTACCACTTAGTGGAATAAACTTTAAAAAAAGAAAACAGCTTTTGTACGCACACGACACGACAACGGTAACTTTTCTTTAAAAATGTTTACTGAAGAAAACGCAAAAAGTTACAGTCAAAAACAAAGGTGTGTGGTCAAAAAACTGTGTTGCTTCCTTCTCTCTCTCTCACTGACTGAGTAATGCCTGACAGCAGCAGAGCAAACAAACAGGTGCAGCAATCAAGCCTAAACTGGCTGCAATTAAACACAGAGGCTTAAAGGGGAACTCCACCCATTTTCAACATTTTTTCCGAGAGCGTACAAATGCAACCATCCATTTGTACGCTCTCGGAAAAAAGAAACATCTAAAGAAATCCACTAACATGGTGAAAATACATCTTGATGATGTCATCAAGATGTTTCACCATGTTAGTGGTTTTCTTCAGACCTCCATTTCTAGGAAACACAGAATGGGGGGAAACGTTTTCATCATGTCTGTCCACCCAGCACCTCTAAGGTATACTAATGACATATTAGAATGTTGAAAATGGGTGGAGTTCCCCTTTAAGCACAGATCAGCTCAGCTCTACATTTCAACACAAAAAGCAGTCATAAAATGCAATAAAATCAACAATGATAACAGATCTAAACTAAAACAGCACCTAAAAACAAATGGCTCCTACAGATGGGGTCATTTTCAGAACGCAACATAAGTGCAACATTCTACTGTAGCTTTATAGATGACTGTAATCTCATTTTATGTTTAGTCGACTAAAACTAGAATAAAATGTGAAACATTTCAGATAACTAAAATATGACTAACAGGAAACTAAACCAAGACATGTCAAAATCAACACTCTGAGTGCAGTGTCTCCTTCTGAACAGCAGGGGGAGCACAGGCACTGCACTGGAACTGAGACCACTGCAAATCACATCAAATCAAATCAAATCAAATCAAATCAAATCAAATCAAATCAAATCAAATCAAATCAAATCAAATCAAATCAAATCAAATCAAATCAAATCAAATCAAATCAAATCAAATCAAATCAAATCAAATCAAATTAAATTAAATTAAATTAAATTAAATTAAAATAAATCAAATCAAATCAAATCAAATCAAATCAAATCAAATCAAATCAAATTAAATCAAATCAATCCAATTGGCATGTGAAAACACGTGTCAAAGTATAATTTAAAAAAGTTTTTAAGGATTGTGTGTGTGTGTGTGTGTGTGTGTGTGTGTGTGTGTGTGTGTGTGTGTGTGTGTGTGTGTGTGTGTGTGTGTGTGTGTGTGTGTGTGTGTGTAAACTTATACAACCATGATTATAGCCAATAGGGTTTAACACTGCAATTACGAGTTATAAAATCATGTAGTGTGTGCTAGATATGATTATCTGGTAAAATAATTGGCCTGATTATCTTGCAGCTATCAGATTTTAGGTCTAAAGAACAATGCCATCTGGCACGCCACCATTCATATCTCAATGTAGAAAGTATTGGGATGAACTTTTTAATCATTCCCAATCGCAATTCCACCCATTTTCAACATTACTATGTCATTTTTTTTTTCGTTGTCTCCGTCTTGTTTTTGTCTCGCTTTGTTTTGTCGTGGTCTTGTCTCGACCTTGCGGCTCTCCACTTTATTTGTCTTGTTCTCGTATAATTTTGTCTTGGTCTTGTCGCGACCTCGGAGCCAATGTCTCGGATCTCGATAGCCAACAAGACCTCTCGAGACAAGACAATGCAAATTTCTATTCATTGTGCGGGGCGAGGACCCATTCATAAAGACAGCTGTGCAGAGAGATCCAAAGT
>CM076965.1:7559049-7581549 GCA_039105355.1 Benthosema pterotum
TACACTCTTATCTCAGACAGGACGGTCATTGGACGGGTTGACGTCTGGGTCTGTGGTGGGAGTGTTGTTGTTCTGAGGAGGATCTTCAGCGAAGGCTTTCTCCAGAACCTTCAGGATGGACCTACAGCGGAACACGTCCATGAAACCCTGACTGAACACGTAGAGCAGCGGTTTCAGACAGCTATTGACCAGAGCCAATGCATGGGTTATGTGGTAGCCGAATACAAGCACTAGATGCATGGTCTCACTGAGCTCTGACACCCAAACGTCAATCAGCTGTATGATGTGAAAGGGAGCCAGCACAGGAAATACACCCGGTAACAATTGCTATCATTCTGAAGGAGCGACCTGATTGGCTGGCTGAGCGGCTATCCCTAAACCGATGATGACAGAATAGCAGGAGACGATGACGGAGAAAGGAAGCACAAATCCCAGGAGGAAGCGAGTGATGAACATGGCCCTAAGGAGCTGATCAAATGTAAGGTTAAAGTAGTCAGAGGCAAGTTCATAGTTGTCATAGCACATGACCTCTTCACCATAGGACCATGTGTCCCTAAATATGAAGTAAGGGGAGCTGAGAACGTGAGCCAGAACCCAGACAAAAAGACAGACCAAGGATGCCGTTTTGACGGTGCGTTTTTTCCGGCTCCAAAGCGGACACACCACACCAACACATCTGTCCACGCTGATGACCGCGAGGGTGAAAACACTGCTGTACATGTTCAGGGGGAAAACCAAGCCTTCCATCTTGCACATGAACTGACCAAAAGGCCAGTGCCCGTTCAGAGCGTAGAATGTGATCTTCAGAGGCAGGAACGCAGTGACCAGGAGGTCAGACACAGCCAGGTTGAGGTACCAGACGGTGTTGACAGTTCTCTTCATCCTGAAGGCTGTGGTCCAGATGACCACACCGTTCCCCAACACGCCCAGCACACACACCACGCTGTAGACGACCATGGACATGATGTCGATGGATCTCATGATTTTATCCCAGTATACAACATAGTCTTCATCTCCTAAGAAGACTATGTGTGCAGGTGTGGTGACATCCTCCATCGTCCTAAAACGAAAACAAACTAGATCAGCACTCAGTAGAATGCAAACTTGTGCGCCGTGCACAAGTAGGCCATGGCCTCCTCATACTTATGACATTAGTTATAAAGGAAACCATTACATCATCACCTAAACCGGCCAATCGGAGTACCCCGAAGGACCACCCACCGCACACCGACCAATTAACTCGCAACCGCTCTGCTCATGCAAGTAGCACGGCATGTATGCCTTGTGTTAGAGGGATAGTTCAGATTTTCTGAAGTTAAGTTGAATGAATATGAATATGAAGTAGTTCTGGTCATTGTGTGAGGGTCCCTGGGGCCCCGCAGTAAAAGTAAATCAATCCAAAAAACACACAGAATTTATTGTTGAATTATTTCTAAAATATTAGGATCTCCTCCGTTCATTTCTGTCCCCTCTATCAAATTAAACTACTTTTTGGGCGTAGTGATATGGACACAAAATACATAGTTCTCTGTGATAGAGGGGTCAAAAATAAATGAACACATCTGAACTATACCTTTAAGACGCAAAATTGACTCTAAACTGAAAATGGGTATAGCCTATGCTCAATGGTTGGTTGATGGTATGGTCACATATTAGGACAATTACAAAAAATTCTCAACAGAGGCAAGTTAGCATCCGGCTGTCTACTTGCTGGGGACCCCTACTCAACATTTATGACATAAAACCTTGGTGTCCTCAAAATGCCTGGCTTCACAATGACTCTGGGCTTGTAGTCTAACATACCTTTTTATTCTTCCTTCTCATTATTGTTATTTTTTTAATAGCCACCAGTGTTAAAATAAGCAATAACAGCGAGCAATCAAAAATCTATTAAGAGAAATTTAGAGTTTCAGTACCATTCAAGTACAACTACAAGGTCCTGTAAATTTCATCAAGACATTTTGAGGACGTACAAAATAATTACTTCCGTTAAGCTCGAAGCCGCAAATCATATAAGGTAAAAAGCGGAAACAGAAATATACAAAGAAAGGGGGTGCGGGTACGGAATTATATTTTTTATTAATACAGAGGCCAGTTTTGAATTGCAGCCATCCACAGGTGTTGTTTGAGAGTGTTTTTGACAATTCACAATACCAGCGTGAGTGAACTGTATACTGTATGTTAAAAAGACAAACAACGTTCATGTCTTACGTTGTTATTAGACAAAATAAAAGATGGGTGTTTTTACATTAAAAAAAAAAATACGGTGACTTTTTTTTGTATTATTTACTATAGACCATAACAGACTCCAAGAAATTACATCTGGCCACAAAAGATCACAAGATCTACTGAATGTCGCAAACTGACATATTGAGCCTCTAGCACAGTGGTTTTTCAACCAGTGGTCCGGGGACCACCAGTGGTCCCTGAGAGGGTTCCAGGTGGTCCCCAGGCTAAATGATGGAAAGTTGGTTTCATGTTTACACACTCAAGAGTTAAAATATTCATCATGTGAATTGGTCCAAGTCTACACAACTAGAGAATGTAGAAGATTAATTGGAAACAAACAAGCCTATAGGCCCTATAGGGACTTGGCCAATGGCCTGTTAATAAAGCGTTCCATCAATCAATAACTCTTTGTTTTCAACTGAATGACTGACTACAGAATTTTACTGATGAAAAATTAAATATTTAAATATTAAATAATGTAAATAATGTAAATATTAAATAATGTATTGAATGTCTGTATAATGAGTACAAAATAAAAATAAAAATCTGTACCTTGGTTTAGACAGCAGTGTAGCAGAGAACTGAGTGTAGCAGAGACGTCTGTAAGAGAAATCTGTCGAGTTCAAACTGTGTTGGGTGAACGCTGACGATCAGAAACCTACAGAAACGTTTCGTCTTGGTGTTCAAAGACAACATATTTCCTGTAGGCGGAGTCCATGCAGCTGCGTCTTTGACAGGCATGTCTCCTACTGCAGCCGATGTGACTGATGTTTTATTCTGACAGGCATGTCTCCTACTGCAGTGGATAGAAAGTTACTGATGTTTTATTCTGACAGGCATGTCTCCTACTGCAGTGACTGATGTTTTATTCTGACAGGCATGTCTCCTACTGCAGTGACTGATGTTTTATTCTGACAGGCATGTCTCCTACTGCAGTGACTGATGTTTTATTCTGACAGGCATGTCTCCTACTGCAGAAAGTGACTGATGTTTTATTCTGACAGGCATGTCTCCTACTGCAGTGACTGATGTTTTATTCTGACAGGCATGTCTCCTACTGCAGTGGATATAAGTTACTGATGTTTTATTCTGACAGGCATGTCTCCTACTGCAGCCGATGGAAAGTGACTGATGTTTTATTCTGCCCAGACATGACTCCTTTAAGTGCTTCTTACTAACGCTATAAGTGTATAAAGATGAACCAGAACATCAGGATAAACCTCTGTAGTTTATAGATGCTCCAACAGAATGTCAAAAAAATATACCACAGAGACCAGAGCTGTATTGTCCCATTCAGGCTGGGAATCCATTTTTGGATTTTGTACAGTATGTACAGTATTCAAACATCCATTTGTTTTGGTGCTGCTATATAAATATTTGAAGTTTTCCAGAAAACTTAGGTCAGGCCTAAATGGGCTGAAGGTAATAGAGACAACTTTTTCCTTTTCCCCTCTACGTTGCTACTACTCTGATGCTGCAGCTGTTTCCCTGCAGACAGAGACAAATCTTGAAAATAAAACATCCGTCAGGCTCACGGAAGGGGTGCTAATTTGAGGAGGAGGGGGGGGGGGGGTGTCGGGTAAGGCAGCGTTTTAGCCAATCACAGCACAGCAGTCTCCATCAGATTCATAATGAGCCAATAGAGTGGAGGTGAGGCGGAGTTAGATTCAAACACAGTTGTACACACTAAAGTTGCCTCTTATCTTACCTTAAATTAAAAATTGATTTCGATAGAAATACACAAACGTGGAACATTTCACATTTGGCCATAATTACAACGCTGAGGAAGAGCGCTTGTGTCGAAACGCGTTCGTTGTTGACTGCACCATGAGGTAAATAAGATACACAGAAAGGACATTCATTGAGTGCTGGCATTTTCTCCTTTTCATTCTACATTTGGCCATAATGACCACAATGTGTTCTGTAATGTAAAATATCCTTTGTCCAACCATCCATCTGGGGACCCAGCCATAATAACTTAAGGACCCCCTGAGGCGTCACAACCCACAGGTTAAGAACCGCTGTAGTGGGAAGGCAAGCAGGATGGAACAATATAGCTGCAAGCAGGCATACAACGGGACCAAGCAGGGACGAAATATGTATGTGCAAATTGAATGTGGTTCTTGTGTTTGTTATTAAAATGTGTGTGTGTGTGTGTGTGTGTGTGTGTGTGTGTGTGTGTGTGTGTGTGTGTGTGTGTGTGTGTGTGTGTGTGTGTGTGCGTGCGTGCGTGCGTGCGTGCGTGCGTGCGTGTGTGTGTGTGTGTGTGCACTGACCCAACAGAAGCTGAATCATTTCCCAGGGATGATAGAGGTGTGCAGGAAGGATCTTCTGGCCAGAAACCTGAACCGCATGATGAAGAAGTTCCCCACAGAATACTGTTTTTACCCCAAGACCTGGTGTCTGCCTGCAGAGTGAGTGAGACAGCTGCAGAGTGAGTGAGACAGGCTGCAGAGTGAGTGAGACAGGCAGACCTGGTGTCTCCCTGTAGAGTAAGTGAGACAGGCAGACCTGGTGTCTCCCTGTAGAGTAAGTGAGACAGGCAGACCTGGTGTCTCCCTGTAGAGTGAGTGAGACAGGCAGACCTGGTGTCTCCCTGTAGAGTAAGTGAGACAGGCAGACCTGGTGTCTCCCTGTAGAGTGAGTGAGACAGGCAGACCTGGTGTCTCCGTGCAGAGTAAGTGAGACAGGCAGACCTGGTGTCTCCCTGTAGAGTAAGTGAGACAGGCAGACCTGGTGTCTCCCTGTAGAGTAAGTGAGACAGGCAGACCTGGTGTCTCCCTGTAGAGTGAGTGAGACAGGCAGACCTGGTGTCTCCGTGCAGAGTAAGTGAGACAGGCAGACCTGGTGTCTCCCTGTAGAGTGAGTGAGACAGGCAGACCTGGTGTCTCCGTGCAGAGTGAGTGAGACAGGCAGACCTGGTGTCTCCCTGTAGAGTGAGTGAGACAGGCAGACCTGGTGTCTCCGTGCAGAGTAAGTGAGACAGGCAGACCTGGTGTCTCCCTGTAGAGTAAGTGAGACAGGCAGACCTGGTGTCTCCCTGTAGAGTGAGTGAGACAGGCAGACCTGGTGTCTCCCTGTAGAGTGAGTGAGACAGGCAGACCTGGTGTCTCCGTGCAGAGTGAGTGAGACAGGCAGACCTGGTGTCTCCGTGCAGAGTGAGTGAGACAGGCAGACCTGGTGTCTCCGTGCAGAGTGAGTGAGACAGGCAGACCTGGTGTCTCCCTGTAGAGTGAGTGAGACAGGCAGACCTGGTGTCTCCCTGTAGAGTAAGTGAGACAGGCAGACCTGGTGTCTCCCTGTAGAGTGAGTGAGACAGGCAGACCTGGTGTCTCCCGGCAGAGTAAGCCCCCAATTCTTCTAGATCCTGCTCTGGTTACAGGAAGACAAAACAGAAAACTCTCTGAGTCAGACCTTTAGCTTTATGCATGCTGCGTGTCTGTTGCAACTTCAACAACAACTGATGTTATTATTGATGCTTTACTTGCCTAAGTTCTGTACAAGATATAAATCTTGTAAAGAATTTGACTGAAAATGGTATGGGGCGGCTACAGGCAGGTTGCATGGAGAAACACAGCTATATGTAAAACTGTGATCTACAAGTTTTTTCAATGATAAATTGCTGGCGTCAGTGTGTACATGATTTAATTGCGTCTTTGTCATAGCCAAGGATCTCTCTCTCTCTGTCTCTGTCTCTCTCTCTCTCTCTCTCTCTCTCTCTCTCTCTCTATCTCTCTCTCTCTCTCAGCTACGGTGACCTCCAGGCGTTCTGTCGCTCCAGAAGGAATCGGACGTTCATCTGTAAACCGGACGCAGGCAGTCAGGGGCCGGGCATCTTCCTGGCCGCCTCCCACAAGGACATCCCACATGGAGAACACCTCACCTGTCAGATATACATATCCAAGGTACCACCCTACTACTCCTCAGGGGCGGATCTAGGAATGGGTATGGGGGGGCAATGCCCAGTCTGCCCCACCAAACACGATGGCATGCAAAACAACCCAAGATATTTCAAATTAAAGTGCCTATATTTAAAATGATGTGAAACACTACTACTGCTACTAACTAACTACAGCTGTGTCACCACTAAACCAACAGCATTTCATCATTGAAAACAGAAAACTCTCTGAGTCAGACCTTTAGCTTTATGCATGCTGCGTGTCTGTTGCAACTTCAACAACAACTGATGTTATTATTGATGCTTAAATACTTGACTAGTAAAAGTCCAAGTCTACACAACTACAGAATGTAGAAGATTAATGGTCATTTTGATCTGTATGTTTGGTTTCCCAAATTCAGCCTGCAGGTTTTGTGGACAAAAACAAACGGGGCTAAATTGTGGGGCTAAAGTGTCCTCAAATGGTGGTCTGTGGCTAAAATTCTAAATAAATAATGGGCCCTGGTATGAAAAAGGTTGAAAACCACTGATTTAACCATTTACACTGTTTGAGGCTGATAATAACAACACAAATGTCTGTCTGTCTGTCTGTCTGTCTGTCTGTCTGTCTGTCTGTCTGTCTGTCTGTCTGTCTGTCTGTCTGTCTGTCTGTCTGTCTGCCTGCCTGCCTGCCTGCCTGTCTGCCTGTCTCTCTCTCCAGCCTCTCATCCTGGATGGGTATAAGTTTGACCTCAGGCTGTATGTTTTGGTGACATCATGTGACCCGCTGCATGTCTTCCTGTACCGCGAGGGTCTGGCACGATTCTGTACCGACCGCTACTGTCCCCCTGCTGGAGACAACCTGGTACTGCACACACACACGCACACACACACACACACACACACACACACACACACACACACACACACACACACACACACACACACACACACACACACACACACACACACACACACACACACACACACACACACACACACACACGCTGGGGTCGGTGCCACTATGATACAGTATGTTGTGAAGTCGCTTTCATTTCTGAGCCATTCAGCAAATAAAGGAGAATGAAGCTGACTGCCTGACTGACAACTTCAAACATGAGTTCTGTGTGTAATTGGTTAACCAAGACACCAGGCACGGGGTGGTGGTGGTTGATTAAGTTTGGAGCTAGCGTTCACACGGTTCTGTATTTCCCCCAACACTGTTCGGATCCGTGGGCATAATAATTTGATTTTGGAATATCCAATCCAAAAGGAAACCATCAATACGTAGCCAAACAGACCCTGAGTGCAACGATCAAAGGAGTCAGAGCACAGCTGCAGTAAGAATGGTATTAAAACTCTGTTGCAGAGAAAACAATAACAAATATTAGCCTAGAGTTGAATTCTGTACGCAGAATTCACATCGCACACAGAGCAAGAATGAATGGGAAAAACAAGGTAAATGTTTAATGCCCCTCCTTCCTCCTTGGAAAGGAGGAAGGGAAAAAAAACACTTTTTGACTCGGGCTGATGGGAGTCGACTCGTGTTATGCAAAACGATGCATTGATGTACAACTCATTAGCTCTCTCTGTCTCTCTCTCTCTGTCTCTCTCTCTCTGTCTCTCTCTCTCTGTCTCTCTCTCTCTCTCTCTCTCTCTCTCTCTCAGGACAGAGCCTGTATGCATCTCACCAACTACGCCATCAATAAGAACAGTGAACATTTCATCACAGACCAGCACAACGGCAGCAAACGGTCTGGATGACAAAACTACAGACATCTAACTCTACATTTAGTCTATACTAAAACCTTAGTAAACTACCCCCCCCCCCCCCCCCTTCAACAGGAAGTTGTCGGTGCTGTTGCCCCGCCTCCTGGAGCAGATGTCATGTGACGTGGACCAGCTGTGGTTGGACATGGAGGACCTGGTCATCAAGTCTCTGGTCTCTGCTCACTCTGTGCTGAGTCACACCTACCATGCCAGCTTCCCTCGCAACCCTAGACCAGGTATAACAGGTATACTGTACCCCAGACCAGGTATACTGTACTATACTGAGTCACACCTACCATGCCAGCTTCCCTCGCAACCCTAGACCAGGTATAACAGGTATACTGTACTATACTGAGTCACACCTACCATGCCAGCTTCCCTCGCAACCCTAGACCAGGTATAATACTGTACCCCAGACCAGGTATACTGTACTGTACTGTACTGTACTGTACTGTACTGCACTGCACTGCACTGCACTGTACTGTACTGTACTGTACTGTACTGTACTGTACTGTACTGTACTGTACTGTACTGTACTGTACTGTACTGTACTGTACTGTACTGTACTGTACTGTACTGCACTGTACTGTACTGTACTGTACTGTACTGTACTGTACTGTACTGTACCCCAGACCAGGTATACTGCACTGTACTGCACTGTACTGTACTGTACTGTACTGTGCTGTGCTGTACTGTACTGTACTGTACTGTACTGTACTGTACTGTACTGTACTGTACTGTACTGTACTGTACTGTACTGTACTGCACTGCACTGCACTGTACTGTACTGTACTGTACCCCAGACCAGGTATACTGCACTGTACTGCACTGTACTGTACTGTACTGTACTGTACTGTACTGTACTGTACTGTACTGTACTGTACTGTACCCCAGACCAGTATACTGCACTGTACTGCACTGCACTGCACTGTACTGTACTGTACTGTACTGTACTGTACTGTACTGTACTGCACTGCACTGCACTGCACTGCACTGCACTGTACTGTACTGTACTGTACTGTACTGCACTGTACTGTACTGTACTGCACTTCACTGCACTGTACTCCACTGTACTGCACTTCACTGCACTGTACTGCACTGCACTACACATCAGTGGGTTCCCAGGTAGATGCAGAGGGTGATGCCTAGAGTACTGTAATAGGAGAGAGTAACAACACTCCCAAGCACAAGATCAAAGTGTGTTGCTACTCATTTCCTACAGTACACTAGTGATGCGGGATCCTACTCACATACAACCATAGGTGTGCCCCATATATACTGTACATTTCTGCCTGTCTTACATAGTTCTCCCTCACTGATCACTGTGTTCAGGAACATCATCATCAGGAGCGTGTTTTGAGCTGCTGGGCTTCGATGTGCTGCTGGACCACAAGATGAAACCCTGGCTACTGGAGGTGAGACAGGTTCTCTATAATAGATGAAACCCTGGCTACTGGAGGTGAGACAGGTTCTCTATAATAGATGAAACCCTGGTTACTGGAGGTGAGACAGGTACCCCGGCTACTGGAGGCGTGGGATCCACACGGCAGATGACAGGGGCGGATTGGCCATCTGGAGTACAGGGAGTTTTCCCGGTGGCCTGTGCCACCTAGTGGCCTGGACATTTTTTTTTTTTTTCCCGGGCCGGCCAGGGTGCCAGGGTGCCAGGTCCAGGCCAGGCAAACTAGTGTGCTCGCGCTGCTGGAGGCAGTGTTGCCAACTGCCAAGATCCAAAATGCACAAGTGGCACTTCCAAAATGCACTAGAATGTGCTAGATGCTCGCCTGGAACATACAGATCAAAATGACCATTAATCTTCTACATTCTCTAGTTGTGTAGACTAAGTTGGGCTACTTCACATGATGAATATTTTAACTCTTGAGGGTGTAAAAATGAAACCAAATACGTCACATTATTTGGAGCCACGCCCACCCTGAAAGGTTGACTAGGCCACCGTGGATAACACATTTCCATTGTTATCCACGGTGGCCTAGTCCATTTTTGCACAGCGCGAACGAAAATGACTAGGCTAGTATGCAGTTGAATATCCCTGTCTTAGACTTTCTCTAACATATCCTCCCTCTCCCTCTCTCTCTCCCTCTCCCTCTCTCTCCCTCCCCCTCTCTCTCCCTCTCTCTCTCCCTCTCCCTCTCCTCCCTCTCCCCCTCTCTCTCCCCCCTCTCTCTCTCTCTCTCTCTCTCTCTCTCTCTCTCCTCTCTCTCTCTCTCTCTCTCTCTCTCTCTCTCTCCCTCTCTCTCTCCCTCTCTCTCTCCCTCCCTCTCTCTCTCCCTCCCTCTCCCCCTCTCTCCCCCCCCTCTCTCTCCCCCCCCCCCCCCTCTCTCTCTCTCTCTCTCTCTCTCTCTCTCTCTCTCTCTCTCTCTCTCTCTCTCTCTCCCCCCCCCCCCCCCTCTCAGATCAACCATTCTCCCAGTTTCTCCACAGACAGTGTGTTGGACAGAGAGGTGAAAGATCAACTCCTCTATGATACTCTGGTTCTGATCAACCTACCAGCCTGTCAGCGACGCACAGCACACACACACAGCAGGGACAGCAGGTGTGTGTGTGTGCGTGTGTGTGTGTGTGTGTGTGTGTGTGTGTGTGTGTGTGTGTGTGTGTGTGTGTGTGTGTGTGTGTGTGTGTGTGTGTGTGTGTGAGATGTATTTAACCAATGAGAGTCAGAGTTGGGGGTTGGTCTAACGACAATTCCAAACAGACGTATCTGATTGGCCAGCAGCCCTGTCACTCAACAGTGCGACTATTAAGGGCTTTACAGACAGGCAGCAACGAATTTCGCCTCCTAGTTCATTTCAACAGGATGGGCGTTTTAGATCACTGTCAAACAACAAATATGACCACTGTGACTGTGGTGAATAGCGGACGTATCGATCTGTCCATCAACCCATTGTGTCCTGATCAGATTCTAGTTTCTGATGCTTTTCACAATTTTTTCAAAAATAGCAGAGATACAAGCTCATATCGCGCCACTCGGTGACGCGATATGAGCTTGTAGATCTGCTATTTTTCAACAGCTTAAAAACACCAAAACGCGTTCAGTAGACAAAGGTTAAACAGACATATGACAAATAGTTTCTTTAAAGAAGCGTTGGGTTGTGTTCTTATCCTAGTAGCGCTGGTTGGCTGTGTTTGTGTGGTTGGTAAACAGGCTAGCCCATTAGCTACATGATTGACAACAACCTCTGGTTTGTTTGGTATGAACCAAGCCCCTCCCTCTTGAAATCTCACAGACAGCGGACAGTTTCAGACTCAAGCTTCAGGAAACTGAACTGGATAATAATCAGGCTGACCCTCTTAAGGGATTTCAGCCCCTGCTCCTTTAACATGCTCATGTATGGGCGTGTCTGAGTCCAATCATTAGGGCTGGGCAAAAAAAAAAAAAGTCGATATGCCAATAGATCATTACGTTGTGTTTGTGTTGTGTTTGTTAATGATTTTTCTTTTAAGACCTTTTTTTCTGAGGGTGTACAACTGGAACCAAATGGACCCTGACGGGTCCATTTGGTTCCAGTTGTACACCCGTCAGGGTCCATTTGGTTCCAGTTGTACACCCTCAGAAAAAAAGGTCTTAAAAGAAAAATCATTAACAAACAGTTGTACCATTCCAGTTCCAGTTGTACCATTTGTACACCCTCAGAAAAAAATCTTGAAAAATGGGTGGAATCCTCCTTGTTCTACAACGTAGTATAATAAAAGCAGTCATTTGTGGAAAAAAAATGTGATATATCATCAATACATCAAATCGAATTGAAGCATAACTAAGGCTACGTTTACACGGAGACTATGTGAACAGAAGACGCAAAAGTGGCGTCGCGTCTTCACTTATTATTTCGCGTCTAGACGAGCATTCTCATGAGGAAATCTGTGTGCATACAGTGACGCAAAAGTGTGTAGAAATCCATTGGGCGCGCTGCCCTGTGCCCCCGCCGGGCGCACTTTCTCCGCGGCGGTGCTTCGCGACCGGCTCTGGGTCGGCCTGGAAGGGTCCGGCCTAGGGTTTAATACCGGGAAATCCTCCGGGACCCGTCTTCCCGGAGGTTATCATTTCTTTCTCAATTTTTCCACACAAATCGTGTTTTTCCAATATCTGTGAGTGGTAAAATCAAATCTATAACCCTCGCATAAGTTCCAAACATCACTGATAATTAGACTATGCAGCGAGGGGGCTATGAACAGGAGCACAATATTGGCGACACGTGGTCTAAATGCGAGCAGTCAGGACTCAGGACTATGGACCGCACGAATGCCGCATCCTCCTTCATTCATTGAATCAGATGCAGACCAGCTTATAGCATACACTAGCAAAAATATGAACGTCTGAAGAGAACGATGGACTTCCCTATACTGCATGGACTTATTTTCCTCGCGACAGATTGTCCCTGTTCTACAACTTCTTGTATCACACGGCCACTCAGCGAGCAATGTGAAATAACTTACAACACAGGTAAAAAAAAAAAAAAAAAACACTCCCCCCCCATGTCAACCGAGGCTATTGATATTACAATATTACAATATATACAAAATAAGTTATATAACTTGCATCCCGTAACTTGTTGTCATGTCAGACAGCGACTAAAACATGCGTAGTCAACAGCGCTTCGTTTGCATTGATGAGCTGGAAACGCAGCTGCAATAAATAGTATTAAATGCCCTTATGCCCATACCAAATATTTGATCGTCAAGCCTCAATCATCGTATCTTACGCGATGTACAAGAGCACTTTTGAGGCGCGTTCTACCATCGTATCCTCTTGATGTGCAGACAACCTTATTATGCGATATCCAAGACCACATTTGAGACGCGCTGTCAGCCTCTCTCTCTCTCTCTCTCTCTCTCTCTCTCTCTCTCTCTCTCTCTCTCTCTGATGTCCTAACCTTCCAATAAGTAGCCTATTTTGCGTGCCGCATTGCTAATATTTGTGTAACCGGCTTACATTTGTATTTGATATTGTTCATATTTCAACACGAGTCGCCCAAAGCGCCTGCGTTGCCTAGACAACGTGAGCAGAACAGCCAGTTTTGCGTCTTGGCCTGTTTAGGCGGAGACGCTGCGCTGGAGCGTATACAACTTTTCCACTTTCAAGGGTGGTTTGAGATTTTTGCGTTTTCAAGCCCAAAAAACGCCGTCACCATATAAACGAAAGGCACTTCTGATAAAATATTCTATCGTCTTTACTCGCAAGCGTCTCCGTGTAAACGTGGCCTAAGAATCGCAATGTAAATTGATTCAGAGCCCTAAATATCAATATTGTACGGTAAGTGAATTGTCCCACCACTACCAATCATCAGGCCTGAGGACATCCAGAGACATCAGAGGAGAGTCCTGGGATACGAAGATAAACATCTGGGAGGATTCAGGAGGATCTACCCTAGACCTGATGGAGGATCTCACTACGACCAGTTCATACAACACTCCTCACCGCTCAGCACGCAGACAGCTGCTTCTAGAGCACGGGAGCAGTGTACCAGGTACTGACACCGCTCAGCACGCAGACAGCTGCTTCTAGAGCACGGGAGCAGTGTACCAGGTAACACTGACACCGCTCAGCACGCAGACAGCTGCTTCTAGGGCACGGGAGCAGTGTACCAGGTACTGACACCGCTCAGCACGCAGACAGCTGCTTCTAGAGCACGGGAGCAGTGTACCAGGTACTGACACCGCTCAGCACGCAGACAGCTGCTTCTAGAGCACGGGAGCAGTGTACCAGGTAACACTGACACCGCTCAGCACGCAGACAGCTGCTTCTAGGGCACGGGAGCAGTGTACCAGGTAACACTGACACCGCTCAGCACGCAGACAGCTGCTTCTAGGGCACGGGAGCAGTGTACCAGGTAACACTGACACCGCTCAGCACGCAGACAGCTGCTTCTAGAGCACGGGAGCAGTGTACCAGGTACTGACACCGCTCAGCACGCAGACAGCTGCTTCTAGGTAACACTGACACCGCTCAGCACGCAGACAGCTGCTTCTAGAGCACGGGAGCAGTGTACCAGGTAAACACTGACACCGCTCAGCACGCAGACAGCTGCTTCTAGGGCACGGGAGCAGTGTACCAGGTACTGACACCGCTCAGCACGCAGACAGCTGCTTCTAGAGCACGGGAGCAGTGTACCAGGTACTGACACCGCTCAGCACGCAGACAGCTGCTTCTAGGGCACGGGAGCAGTGTACCAGGTAACACTGACACCACAGACAGCTGCTTCTAGAGCACCAGGTAACACTGACACCGCAGACAGCTGCTTCTAGTGCACCAGGTAACACTGACACCACAGACAGCTGCATAAAGCTAAAGGTCTGACTCAGAGAGTTTTCTGTTTTCAATGATGAAATGCTGTTGGTTTAGTGGTGACACAGCTGTAGTTAGTTAGTAGCAGTAGTAGTGTTTCACACCATTTTAAATATAAGCACTTTAATTTGAAATATCTTGGGTTGTTTTGCATGGCATCGTGTTTGGTGGGGCAGACTGGACAGACCCCCCCCCCATGCCCATGCCTATATCCTCCCCTGCCTGACAGGGGTGAGTTCCGCATGGAAGGATCACGTTATTCCAACCAGTTCCTGTCCCCTCCTTCAGGCTGGCCAGGGGGCGACTGATTTTCATAACCTTTCATTAGTATGTCCCTGACTGACTGACTGACTGACTGACTGACTGACTGACTGACTGACTGACTGACTGACTGACTGACTGTCTGTGTCTCTCTGTCTCTCTCTCTTTCTCCAGGGAGCAGCTCCATCAGCTGTATGAGAGACAGAGACAGAGACAGGGACAGGGACAGGGACAGGGGCGGAGCCGAGTGACAGGAGGGGGAGGGGTGGAGGGGGAGGGGGGAGGAGACAGGAGGACTAGCTCCTCCTCCTCCTCTAAGACCTCCCTCTGCCGTCCCGTCCACAACACTCACATTAAGGTGCGTAACCAAACGGACCCTTATAGATCTCTGACTCTACAGCAAACCAAGAGATAATTCCCAGTAGGTTGATCTTGTCACGTCTTGTGACATGCTGTACGTCACAGTGTGGACACAGGGCTTAAAGGAGAATTCCGGCCCATTCTTTTTTTTAAATCTTTTTTTGCAATTATTATTATTATTTTAAGTGGTCCAGGTGTTATTTTGTGAAAATACTCCTTTATGGCTGTTTCCCCTACCCCAAAATAAGCTTATAATGGGGCCAATTGGCGTTGTGCAAGTTCACCTATATACATCGCTCCAAAATGCATATATATTGTGTCTCCACCATGTCAGTAGTGTGTTAACACTCACACTTTCACTTTTGGTTCAGCAGTGATCCAGCTGTCTCAAAAGCTGGAGGCGTGGCACATGGTTTATGGCTGAGCCACTGCTGAAACAAAAGTGAAAGTGAAAGTGTGAGTGTTAACACACTCTTGACATGGTGGAGACACAATATATATAGCAAAAAATTGTATTTTGGAGCGATGTATATAGGTGAACTTGCACAATGCCCATTGGCCCTATTATAAGCTTATTTTGGGGTAGGGGAAACCGCCATAAAGGAGTATTTTCACAAAATAACACCTGGACCACATTTTTCCAAAAAAATAACTGCAAATAAAGATTAAAAAAAAACCTTTGGGTCGGAATTCTCCTTTAAAACAAGGTCAATATCTACTAAAACCGAGGCAGGTGTAACTAAAACAAATGGACCTGTTTCTCATGTGACTGGACTTCCTGTTTTCACTCTAGAACGTACTTCCTCACTTCCTCCCGGAGCTTCCTGCCGTGTCAGAATGTGGACCAGAGGATGAGGATGAGAAGGACAGTGGTTGCCATGACGATGACGTCATCGAGGCGCACGATGATGACATCATCAGTGAAACGCTCTCAGAGGTACCTCTGGACACCTTGCCTAAACCCTCCCCTAGGGGAGTGTTTAGTGATACGCAGTGTTGCCAATAAGCCACAAGGGGGAGTAAACTAATCTGGAAAGTCCGTACACTATGCACAGTTGGTGAAAAGAAGTCCTCAAATTAAGCAGTACCCAAGAGGCCAATTAGCCTGACCTCAGTCTGAATTGTCATTCCGTTTCACTTCATTATTCAGACTGAAGTCCCTCTCTACCACAGCAGTTTCTAGGATGTTTCACTTCATTATTCAGACTGAAGTCCCTCTCTACCACAGCAGTTTCTAGGATGTTTCACTTCATTATTCAGACTGAGGTCCCTCTCTACCACAGCAGTTTCTAGGATGTTTCACTTCATTATTCAGACTGAAGCCCCTCTCTACCACAGCAGTTTCTAGGATGTTTCACTTCATTATTCAGACTGAAGCCCCTCTCTACCACAGCAGTTTCTAGGATGTTTCACTTCATTATTCAGACTGAAGCCCCTCTCTACCACAGCAGTTTCTAGGATGTTTCACTTCATTATTCAGACTGAAGTCCCTCTCTACCACAGCAGTTTCTAGGATGTTTCACTTCATTATTCAGACTGAAGTCCCTCTCTACCACAGCAGTTTCTAGGATGTTTCACTTCATTATTCAGACTGAAGTCCCTCTCTACCACAGCACTTTGTAGGATGGGCGTTATCAAAGCAGCAGTCTTGGTTCATATGATTATGAACCCCTAAGAAAGCAGACAACGTTGTGGTCAAAGTGAGTGACAGGGCTATTGGCCAATCAGGTGCTGAGATTGGATTTCCAACCGGCACAAACGGCCCCAAAGGCAGGGAAGCCAGTCCTTGAATCACAGGGAAAAAAATAAGCTAGTATTTTATTAAGGGGATTGGATTTCCAACCGGCATAAACGGCCCCAAAGGCAGGGAAGCCAGTCCTTGAATCACAGGAAAAAAAATAAGCTAGTATTTTTTAAGGTGCTGATTCAGGGCAAGAGGAGCAAACTCACGTTGCTTCCTGACTCTATAAGGAGGGGGCGGGTACAATATTAGGAGACCAGAAGAATGATGGAGTCTATTCATTTCCAATGGCAGAATGAACGTGAACCTTAACTCTGTGGACACTGAACTAAATACTGGAGCGACTGACCAAAACGCATATAATATTTACTAGTAAAATGGCTTCCATTAGCTAAATAAATCCGAAGAAATTTCACTTTATCCCACCAGCAACGCCTATAGAGGTGCCAATGCCAGATTGCGTTTCTTCGTACATAGAGTATCTTTGGCCAAACCTCAAAATATCAGCCTGGTAAAAATGAAGGGGCACGCATGGTATGTTTATAACTGTAGTAGGTGGCAAAAACACATAAAAATAGATAACACATAAATAGGCTATATAACACACTCCAAAGTCAAAGTCAAAGTCGTCAGATTAGTCATTCACGTTACCGCAGTGAAATTAGTTCTCCGCTTTTGACCCATCTCTTGGAGCAGTCTTTGGTATGACCCGACCGGGAATCGAACCCCGGCCTCCCAGTTCCAGGGCGGACACTCTAACCACAAGGCCACTGGTCTGGTCAGTCTCCATGCATTTGTTTAAGTTAAATGTACTTTCCATACAGCACCACTGGTCCTACCATCACCAGCAGCCTCCACCAAACAGCCCAGAAGATCAACCCTCCATCCAACCTGGGCCTGAAGATAGGAGGATGAACCACAACTATATCAGCCTGGCTCTGCTGCCTCAGACCTCCTCCAAGGACCTGCTCACAGACCAGAGGACCACATCCTCCACAGACCACTTCACAGACCAGAGGACCACATCCTCCAAAGACCACTTCACTGAGCAGAAGACCACATCCTCCACAGACCTCTTCACAGACCAGAGGACCACCTCCAAAGACCTCTTCACTGAGCAGAAGACCACCTCCCAGAGGAGGCCCCTGCTGCCGCTGCCCCGGCTGCAGACCCACCAGGTTCTGCCATGCCTTCAGGACCTCCTCCAGCACCAGAACCAGAACCTCTGCAGGTCCTGGAGGACATCAGAGGAACATCATCACCATGAGAAGAACCTCCTCCTCCATCCTTCTCCTTCTGGAGTGTCAGCACACCAACACAACAACAACAATACCTCCAAGGTATACCTAGCCTCCACACCCAGGCTTTTATTTCCGTCCACGTAAACAGGAAAACAGAAAGCCTGGACCAAGCGGTCAGCCACGTTGGCCTAGAAGTGGGAGGAGTCAACCTTTTCGGGGTGGGCGTGGCTCCAAATGATGTGACGTTATTTGAACGTTTGACCCCCTTCCTGACATGGGAGCATGACACGATTGGAAAGCTGAGGTTGTGTTTACTTTAAATTTCAGCCTACCACAGTCACTAATAGACAGTCTTGTGGCGGTAATCTCGCAGCACTTGTATGACACACAAAACATTGAGCAAAACATCAAAATGAATATAAAACAGCCCTAGTCAAAAAATCCTATAGGATTCCTCTTATCAGATTTTGCAACAAATCCTATAGGAATCCAATAGGATTCCAGTAGAATCCTATTGGGTTTTCCAAAGGAATTCCTAGAGATCCTAGGATTCTATAGGATTCTTATAGGAATCCTATTGAATTCCTATTGGAAATCCAATAGGATTTGTTCCAAAATCTGATAGGACTTTTCTATTGGAATCCTATAGGATCTTTTGACTAGGAAGACTAGAAAAAAGTGGGGTGCACATGGACCCCTCCTGGGGCTTCTGCTAAAATGAAAACAGCAAACCTTTGGTTTGGTTTCAGACACACGAAGGGCAAATCGCATCACGGGTGGAGATTAGTTCCAGAGCTATATGCTGTACAGTATAGTGTGCTGTCCTGCTGGTTTGAGGCACATGGTAATAACTATTTCAACCAATCAGATAGCTTTTAGAACTATACCTGTATAATGGTGTTGACTCCTCCTCCTCTTTCAGTTGTGTTGCTCCAAGTGGGAAACAACCAAGACCCACGAGAGACTGCTGCTGCCCTGTGAGTTACACACACACACACACACACACACACACACACACACACACACACACACACACACACACACACACACACACACACACACACACACACACACACACACACACACACACACACACACACACACACACACACACACTCACACTCATTGGTATGTGTCTCTGATGTCTTGGGAACTGTCCCAAGACATCAGAGACACATACTGTCCACTGTACCAGGACATCAGAGACACTTACTGTCCACTGTACCAAGACATCAGAGACACATATTGTCCACTGTACCAAGACAGTACAGTCTTGACAGTGGACAGTATGTGTCTCTGATGTCCTGGTACAGTGGACAGTATGTGTCTCTGATGTCCCGGTACAGTGGACAGTATGTGTATAGTGGACAGGAGGTTAGAAAATGTATCTCTGTTTCTACCACATGTGTGCAGTGGGTTAACAGTCAGACTGTGGAACACTAACTGAGCTGCATTGTTCCACAGGTCCAGCAGGGGGCTCTGTGCTGTGTAAAGTGTCCAACTGGAAGAACAGCAGCAGCTGCTCCTTATATGGAGAATGGAGACACGGAGGACACGCCCCCTCCTGGCCTGCTACAGGCCACGCCCCCTCCTGGCCTGCTACAGGCCACGCCCCCTCCTGGCCTGCTACAGGCCACGCCCCCTCCTGCCCTGCTACAGGCCACGCCCCCTCCTGGCCTGCTACAGGCCACGCCCCCTCCTGGCCTGGTGGGTCGCAGGTGGGTTTAGCGGTGACGAAAATCTAGGCCTAGATGATCAAAGTGTCTGGCGGTTTTCATGATGATGAATCCATTCTAATAATTAACAACTCCTAGGGATAGAAGCATAGACATATACCTGCCATATGTGTTTCGTCAGAATATATGGTCGCATACATGCTACATAAAGCATGATGAAAACCCTCTAGTTAGACATATCACATGCTACATAAAGCATGATGAAAACCCTCTAGTTAGACATATCACATGCTACATAAGGCATGATGAAAACCCTCTAGTTAGACATATCACATGCTACATAAAGCATGATGACATTCTACATGTTTTGCCTTCTATAGGTTGTGAATAGTACCCTTACTTTGACCTATTTTTATGAGGTTTCAACCTTTCAGTATTCGTAGTACGATTGGTCAAATGTCTGATACAAATGTCCTAATATTAATTGTAGAAAACAATAAAAAGGTTAAAGTGGGGGTGCCGTGATTTTTGTATTTTTTCCAATTTTGTACATGTTTAAGAGGTGACATATACCCCTTGGTGTGTTTTTTATGTGCAATGATGTCTTCCCTTTGTATTTAGGGTTTCTTCCTGGGGGCTGAACCTTTCCAGTCAAACGTGCCAATGAAAAAAACTCCATTACAGTGACATCACATTTTCAGCCACTCCCCTAACTCCTCCCCCTTTATCATGCAACTAAAGCTGTGGGTGTGGCTTCAGTTCAGGTGGATCTCCACCCATCACCACCCACCAGGCACACCAGGCATACTTAATGAACTGGCTGGGTGGAATCATAAAAATGACAGTTTAACAAACACTGTACACCTTTTTGAAAAAAATCTTACTCTTCATATAACAATAATACCTGATGATCATGTTTTAGGGTAGAAAAAAATCATGGCACTCCATCTTTAAATGAGCCAATGTGGACCATAAATATGAGTGAACATGTGGTTGGTTTTTTTGTTATTTTAATGTGATGTAGACAAGTCGTATTTGTGCCTGTAATAACATTTGAATTGAATCGAATTTACAAAAACGTCATCCTATCTAATCTGTCCCATGCGTCCGTCAACAGATCGTCCAATCAGAGAGACACATCGACCTGCACGTGGTCTCTCGGCCCGCCCCCATCAACAGACGCCCCGCCCACCACCACCACCACTGCCCTGCAGCCAATCAGCACTCAGATACCATGGCCAGCCACCGCCTGGCAGCCAATCAGCACTCAGAGACTGTGTCCATGTGGCCCTCCCACGTCTACCTGCCCCGCCTCCCTGCCCTGCAGAGCTCCTCTGACTCCGCCTCCTCCTCCTCCTATTCGTCGGACGACAGACTGACAGACCGAGGAGCCAATGAGGCGCTGCGGGGTAAGGTGGGCGGGGCCATGATGACAGGAGCAGGAAGGGGAAGCAGGACGGTGCGAGCAACGCAACGCGTCACATGATTCATTTGTTTTTTATTCATTTACCTTGGCCCGGATTTTATAACACATTTTTTCAACTCTCTACACACCTTCCACCAACCTGGGGAGAGCAGCAGACTGGCCTCATGCTTCCTTCAATGCATGAGGAGTCCAGGCTGCCTTCTTTTCACCTGACAGGGGAGTTTCCCTGGTTGGACGTAGCGCGTGGAAGGAACACGTTGTTCCAACCAGTTCCTGTCCCCTCCATCAGGTGCCCAGGCTGGCCAGGGGGAGGCAGTATACTGACTGTCCCCTCCATCAGGCTGGCCAGGGGGAGGCAGTATACTGACTGTCCCCTCCATCAGGCTGGCCAGGGGGAGGCAGTATACTGACTGTCCCCTCCATCAGGCTGGCCAGGGGGAGGCAGTATACTGACTGTCCCCTCCATCAGGCTGGCCAGGGGAGGCAGTATACTGACTGTCCCCTCCATCAGGCTGGCCAGTGGGAGGCAGTATACTGACTGTCCCCTCCATCAGGCTGGCCAGGGGGAGGCAGTATACTGACTGTCCCCTCCATCAGGCTGGCCAGTGGGAGGCAGTATACTGACTGTCCCCTCCATCAGGCTGGCCAGGGGGAGGCAGTATACTGACTGTCCCCTCCATCAGGCTGGCCAGGGGGAGGCATGTATACTGACTGTCCCCTCCATCAGGCTGGCCAGGGGAGGCAGTATACTGACTGTCCCCTCCATCAGGCTGGCCAGGGGGAGGCATGTATACTGACTGTCCCCTCCATCAGGCTGGCCAGGGGGAGGCAGTATACTGACTGTCCCCTCCATCAGGCTGGCCAGGGGGAGGCAGTATACTGACTGTCCCCTCCATCAGGCTGGCCAGTGGGAGGCAGTATACTGACTGTCCCCTCCATCAGGCTGGCCAGGGGGAGGCAGTATACTGACTGTCCCCTCCATCAGGCTGGCCAGGGGGAGGCAGTATACTGACTGTCCCCTCCATCAGGCTGGCCAGTGGGAGGCAGTATACTGACTGTCCCCTCCATCAGGCTGGCCAGGGGGAGGCAGTATACTGACTGTCCCCTCCATCAGGCTGGCCAGGGGGAGGCAGTATACTGACTGTCCCCTCCATCAGGCTGGCCAGGGGGAGGCAGTATACTGACTGTCCCCTCCATCAGGCTGGCCAGGGGGAGGCAGTATACTGACTGTCCCCTCCATCAGGCTGGCCAGGGGGAGGCAGTATACTGACTGTCCCCTCCATCAGGCGCCCAGGCTGGCCAGGGGGAGGCAGTATACTGACTGTCCCCTCCATCAGGCTGGCCAGGGGGAGGCAGTATACTGACTGTCCCCTCCATCAGGCTGGCCAGTGGGAGGCAGTATACTGACTGTCCTCTCCATCAGGCCCCCCGGCCAGGGGGAGGCAGTATACTGACTGTCCCCTCCATCAGGCGCCCAGGCTGGCCAGGGGGAGGCAGTAAACTGACTGTCCCCTCCATCAGGCGCCCAGGCTGGCCAGGGGGAGGCAGTGCAGAGTAGCAGTGGCTCTACTCCAGTGACTTCTGACCTTGGGTGCAATTCCTGATCGCTGTGGTGTAG
>CM076965.1:7586549-7631549 GCA_039105355.1 Benthosema pterotum
GCCTGCAGAGCAGAACTAGGGAGATACCCACTCAACATCAAAATAAAGAAAAGAGCACTAAAATTTCATGACCACCTCAAAGAAAGCAACCCAGACACGTTCCATAACATAGCCCTTAACCATAGAGTAAACTCAGAGGGATGCCCTCTTAGCCAGCTGGTCCAGGGACTATACACACAAACACTAGCACAACCACCAGTTGGAAAGCACATTGGACCAAACCAAATTATAAGTAAACAAAAAGAAACCTACCTGGCACACTGGAAAGAGTCTACCAAAAACCAAAGCAAAATGGAATGCTACATATCACTAAAAAGAGAATATACATTGGCCGAATACCTAAGTACAGTAAAAGACCCAAAACTTAGGAAAACATTGACCAGATACAGACTCAGTGATCACAGCCTCGCAATAGAGAAGGGCCGCCACAGACAGACCCCACTCCCAAGAGAAGCACGACTATGCAGTCACTGCACACAAAATGTGGTCGAAACAGAGCTACACTTTCTAACCACCTGCCCCTTATACCAAGACATCAGAGACACATACTTCCCACAAATCGCACACACTCAACGCGAGTTCGAAACTATGACCAACGAGGGAAAACTTCCATACCTATTGGGAGAAATACAACAATGTGCAAATTAACACAGCAGCAAGATTTGTGCACTGTTGCGACGTAAGAAGATTGGCCAATGGAACGCAACCACCCTAAGGACTACGATCTGTACTATCCAGACTCTTCCATGTAAACAGAGCTGCTACATTTAAACAGATAGGGAATCTGTTAGTTTTCTTCTTATTCTGCATGATCTGTCTTGAAGTAGCAATAGAAATGTTGTTATAAGGGGATAACCTTTTATAAAACAATGCATTGTAGCATAACTCTGTCTACAAAAATTTGTACCCCCCTCCAACTGTATATATTTGTCCCCATTTTCAACTGTTTTATTGTATTGTATTGTATTGTTTTGTGACTCTTGCTTTGGCAATGTAAATGTCTGATTTATCATGCCAATAAAGCTCCTTTGAATTGAATTGAATTGAGTTGGGGTGAAATTGATTGACAGGCGCCAGAGATATAGAACCCTCATTTTCACCATTTTTCCTCATATGACAGTGGTTTTCAACCAGTGGTCCCCAGGCTAAATGATGGACAGCTGGTTAACCAGATGTAACTCTTTGAGAGCATAAAAATGAAACCAAATGGACCCTTGCGGGTCCATTTGGTTTCATTTTTACACCCTCAACTTAAAATATTAATCATGTGAATTAGCCCAACTTAGTCTACACAACTAGAGAATGTAGAAGATTAATGGTCATTTTGATCTGTATGTTCCAGGCGAGCATCTAGCGCATTCTAGTGCATTTTGGAAGTGCCACTAGTGCATTTTGGATCTTGGCAGTTGACAACACTGCAACCACATTACACAGAGAAAGAAAGACAGAGCAATATTGCACATGCCCCTTAAAGTGCTCAAGTTGGTCATGTGACTTCGTCCCCGCTCCATTCATTTTCCTCATAGACTTTTAGAAAATGCTTCATATAAAGACGATTACACTGCAGACAAAGACAACTCTGGTTGTGACAAATCATGACAAATCATGTTGCCATACGCCAGGGGTGCCCAACCTTTTTTGACCCAAGATCTACTTTTCAGCAGCCAACCCCTCCGGGATCTACCAGTCCAATATCAACATTTAAAACCACACGCATCGTTGCCAGTCTGCAGTAACTTCACAACAACACAACACTACTTTGTTTTACCACTTTACTTTATGTCCATATAAGCATATGGCATACAACAGACTTGTCATAAATAGGCCTACAGTACAACATAAGTACAACAGACATGGACAAACACTGCCATTGCATTTTCTTATTCACCCCCCCCCCCCCCCCCCCCTTCCCATCTCCCGAGATCTACTTGAGATCAGGCCGAGATCTACCGGTAGATCCCGATCTACTGGTTGGGCTCCCCTGCCATACGCTATCTAATTAGTAAGAGGAAAAAACATTCACAGTGAGGATTCAACGTGTTTTGTTTGTTTTTTCTCATTATTTGATTTAAAATTATTTGATTGTCCCAAAACATTGTGTATGTTGCCATGATTTGTCACAACCCGAGTTCGTCAGTGCTGTAATCGTCTTTAAAATCTGAGGAAAATGAATGGGGGAAACATTTCTGAATCGTGGGTATTAGCCCTATCGAAGCTTTTGAGAACAACTAAGTTCTGGACCGTCTGCAGGACGAAGCAAGTGTGTGTCTGCAGGGAAACAGCTGCAGCATCAAAGTAGAAGCAACAGAGGGGGAAAAGGCAAAAATATATACTGTATATACTGTATCTATTTTTTGTATTTATTTTTGATTTTTTTTTGGCTAAAAAGTTTCCTCTATTGTATTTAATTGATTTATTTTTTCAGTATCTAGCCTATACTACTACTCCTAATAAACCCCAGGAAATTACAACTGGTGATGGAAGTTGACAGGATCTACTGAATGTGAAAGAGGCAGCACACCACCCTGCATGTTACACACCTCAATATGGCCGTTTGTCTCTTTTAGTAGATCCTGTAATATTTTTATGGCCAGATGTAATTTCCTGGGGGCTAATAAAAATCATCCAAATCACTGAATTCTCCATTAACTCAAATATTTTTCTGAGGGGGAAATACATATTTTTATATGGGGGTCAGGGGTGGTTTTTGACATGAAATATTGAATATCACTGACAGAAACATGCAGATATTTTGGGTTTTAGTTGAGTCTATATCTGATCCTTTTGTGACCTTGGGAAGCGAAGGTCCATTTCTCACTGGATTTATCTTTTATGAAGGTTAAACAACAAATTGAGCCTCCATGTAAATCATAAGTAAATCATAATATGTAAATCATAAGGGAAAATTCACTAAAGCAAGAAATCTATAGGATTCAAAGGAAATCCATAAGAAAAATTACCTGATTACCTTCATTCTGCTCTATAGCAGGTGACGCAAAACTAGAGGGTTTTCATGATTCTGCATTAGTTTTGTGTTAAAAAAAAACTCCTTGGCCTAAGAACAGGACATATACACTTAAACAAATGTGCTGACTCACATTTCTATGGCTACTAAAGGTCAGATATGACAGTTTCTCTAAATGTTGAGGTGCAGGCTCTACATGGTTTAAACACAGAGACACAGAGAGAACAGATTAGATTCAGATTCAGATCTCATGTCTGGCAGTATTTGCAATGCAAAAACTTTAGACCAGTAGCTACTGTGTGTGTGTGTGTGTGTGTGTGTGTGTGTGTGTGTGTGTGTGTGTGTGTGTGTGTGTGTGTGTGTGTGTGTGTGTGTGTGTGTGTGTGTGTGTGTCAGGGGCGGATTGGCCATCTGGAGAGTCTGGAGTTTTCCCGGTGGCCTGCACCACCTAGTGGCCTGGACAGTTTTTTTTCTTTTCTTTTTAAAGTCCAGGCCAGGCCAATTTTATATATCTATTATTTGATTTATTAATATTATTGTATTTATTTAATTTGAGAAAAGTCCAGGGCAGGCCAGTCCCATCCAGATTAGTAAAGTACCTGTGCAGCATTTCTATGCTTCAGGGATTCAGGGAACTATACATTACAATGGCATGATAGACTTCATTAATTCAGCCCTTTGTTATCAAAGGGATCAAAACCTGTTTAACTGGTCCTGGAGACTGGAGGCTGGGGGATAAAAGACTGCCCCAAAACAAACAAATACTGTACATACGCAATACAATACATTGAATATACTTGAATTGTGTATTGTATTCACGGTTTATTCACGTTTCTCTTTCTTTCATTTATTACATGTATCAATGGCACGCACACACCCAATATGCCCCAATCCGCCCCTGGTGTGTGTGTGTGTGTGTGTGTGTGTGTGTGTGTGTGTGTGTGTGTGTGTGTGTGTGTGTGTGTGTGTGTGTGTGTGTGTGTGTGTGTGTGTGTGTGTGTGTGTGTCATCCATTTCCTTCTACAGTCGTCTCAACCATTTCCTCACTCTGACATTCACTAGTCAGTCAGAGACGACGACTGATGTGACACGACAGACGCACCGAGAGGAAAATATACACTGATCAGTAAATAGATCAATAAATAGATCAATAAGTAGAGGGACAGGTGCTGTGATCAAGCTGCTGTTATCTGCTATACCATCTCCACTGAGGTAAGTACAGACAGAAGACAAATCACAACTATTTTTACTCATATAGTATGGTCATGTGGGAACAAATGATTATTAATTGTTTTACAAAACATACATTAACAGCCTTTATGGCCTCATATAAAATAAAATACTGCCCTGTTAGGGCAAACACAATGCACTAAAACATGTTCTAATTAACCTACTATAGGTTAGAGTGGTGCAATTACACTAATGAAATCTACGATTGGAACAAATTTCAAATGATTATATTTTACTTTGTGAACCTGCAAGCTGAAAACAAAAGGTGACTTTCATATTGTTATAACTACAGTTGCATGATTATGTAATTATGACCAATATCCGCTCTCCGATTATTTGCAAGGTCATAAGTGTTGACCGATTAATAATTGACCGATTCAGATATTCTACAGAGAAACACAGTGGTGACAACCCTATAGATCAGGGGGTTTCAAAAGGTGGTCCGGGGACCACCAGTGGTCCCTGAGAGGGTCCAGGTGGTCCCCAGCTAAGTTGGAGTGTAAAAATGGTTGGTTTCATTTTTACACTCTCAAGAGTTAAAATATTCTGTGGGGCTAAAATGTCATCACATGGTGGTCCGTGGCTCAAATTCTGAATAAATAGTGGGCCGTGGTATGAAAAAGGTTGAAAACCACTGCTATAGACCCTACAGGGGCTTGGTCCAAAGCATTAAATCAACCAATCAATTATGGTTGTCGCGATGGGTGCAAAAACAGACTGGACCGTTATACGTTATCTACGACTGGTGAAAAACGTTCCTCACCAGTGGATATTGAACTCAAAACCTTAAACATGACCGCAGTAAAACCTATGCCTAAGCCTAACTTTAACCCCTGACCGTTGTGTTGTGACCGTTGGTCCAACGCTCGCAAAAATATTTGGTGACAGTTGGAAAATATAATTCATTAGTCGTGGCCGGCTGGCCCCAGAAGTCACGACCATTTGGCCACCCGTTGTGACTGTTGGCCAGCTGTATGCGGTGGTTACAAACTGATTTCACCGCTCATGAAATTAGCGCAAAAAATACTTCAGTTCTATAAACGGGAGGTACTAGACACTTTTGAATTATATTGAACTCAAATTTTGATTCTGCTATAATAATATTGTTGTGTTTTGTCTTCTAGTATTGGTCTGGTGTAACGTCCTGTAGCATCAGAGAACATTCCACATCAGGTGTGTGAACGGCAGATAAAAAAAAATGGCTTCAAAACGACAACGTTTGAGTGGTCAAGAAGAGGATCTGAGCTGTCCTGTGTGTCATGAGATCTTTAAACATCCCGTGGGACTGTCCTGTGGACACAGCTTCTGTAAAGACTGTCTGCTGGACTGGTGGAAGGAAAGACCAACCAGGGAATGTCCAGTTTGTAAGACAAGATCCTCCAAAGGCATTCCTCTCACTAACATTGCTCTGAAGAACCTCTGTGAGAAGTTTTTGAAGGAGAAAGGTCAGAGCTCCTCGTCTCTGAGCTCTGAGGTCCTCTGCAGCTCACACTCTGAGAAGCTCAAGCTCTTCTGTGTGGACGACCAACAGCTGGCGTGTGTCGTGTGTCTCAACTCGAAAAAACACACTGGACACAAGTTCTTACCCGTGGATGAAGCGTCTGAACTCTGCAGACAGAAGGTCCAGGAGTCACTGAAGACTTTAAAGGAGAAACTGAAGGTCTTTGATAAAGTTAAAACTAAATTTGATATAGCAGAAAACCACATCAAGGTTCAGGCCAGGAACACAGAGACGCAGATCAAGGAACAGTTTGAGAATCTCCGTCGGTTCCTCCAGAAGGAAGAGGAGGCCAGGATGGCTGCTCTGCGGGAGGAAGAGGCTCAGAAGAGTCAGGAGATGAAGGAGAAGATGGAGGCTCTGAGCAGAGACATGGAAACCCTCTCTGACGCCATCCGAGCCGCCGAGGACCAGCTGAAAGCCAAGGACCACGTCTCATTCCTGCAGAACTACAAGAGCACCATGGAGGGAGTCCAGCAGATCACCCTGCAGGACCCACCAACGCTCTCAGGAGGAGCTCTGATAGACCAGGCCAAACACCTGAAGAACCTGACCTTCACAGTCTGGGACAAGATGAAGGACATTGTCTCCTACACTCCTGTCCTCCTGGACCCCAACACTGCTAGTCCTGAACTCATGCTGTCTGATGATCTGACCAGTGTGAGATGTGTAGGAGAGGAACAGCAGCTTCCTGACAACCCAGAGAGGTTTCAGTATTACAGAGTCCAGGGTTCTGAGGGCTTTAACTCAGGGTCTCACAGCTGGGATGTTGAGGTTGGAGACAATACAGTCTGGGAAGTAGGTGTGTGTGAGGAGTCGTACGGGAGGAAGGAAGGCACAAGGAATGGATACTGGTATATACAGTTCTGTGGAATTGTGGATGAATACTACGCATCCTCCTCATCAGGTGTTAGTCGGACTGTCCTCTCAGTGAAACAGAAACCCCGGAGGATCAGAGTCCATCTGGACTGGGACAGAGGACAGCTGTCCTTCTCTGATCCTGATTCTAACACACACCTGCACACCTTCACACACACCTTCACTCACACACTGTTTACATACATTTGGAATTATCGTGGTCAGTCTCTGAAGGTGTTACCAGGGAAGATCTGTGTCACTGTGGAAAACCACCGTTAGAACGTCTAGCATAAAAAGACAACTACACAATACTGTATATTGATCTGTTATTGATTAGGTGTCCAGGCGGTTGATGACATGTTATTACTTATTATTTTGATTGTATGTGATTCATGATTAATCTGGCATCTCTCAAGAACACACACACACACACACACACACACACACACACACACACACACACACACACACACACACACACACACACACACACACACACACACACACACACACACACACACACACACACACACACACACGCACATTTTGTAGTTTGTATACATTCATTATTGTTTTTTTGTTGTTTTGCATAGTTTGACATGTTTGATATGATAATTGCAGATAACACATTTTCTATTCTACTGTCTTGTTATTTATTAGAGTCAAGATACTTTCTATGGGACTGATGATGTGGATTTTGATGATCTAGAATAGATGATGATGATGATGATGATGATGATGATGATGATGATGATGATGATGATGGGTCAGGGTATACATATGCAGTATATTGTATTTTTGATGCCAGTACATTTTTTGGCATGTTTTTTTTTTTTTTTTTTTTTTTTTTTTTTTTTCTGGGGACCAAACTTATACTGTACATTCATGACATTTTATTCTGAAGTTTCAGTCTGAAACGGGAATCTGTTGAATGTATAACGATTCTACGATTGTGCTTTAAATATGGACTGAAATAGAAATGGTGGCATTTTATTTATTAAGAATCAAAACATTTGGCTCATAGTTCCTGAACCAATGGGGGTGGCGATGGGATGGGTTTGTTTACAATAGTCGCTCAGCTCTGCCACTTACTGCTACTTACTGAGTTTTATTTCTACCATGTAATGATTCATATATATACTAACATGATGATAAACCCAGTAATACACTGTCTGGATGCAAGAATGGGATTTCTGATATTCAGAAACAGGATAAAAGCTGAATTTATATTTAAAAAAGAAGAAAAAAAAACATTGCAAAACATACTGTACATATTGGCTGAATTCACAATTTACTTGATCTAATGATCAAGTAAAATTGATTTAATGATCCTGTCATGTCTATGAATTGATTACAGAGGTCCTAAATGGAAACAAGACCTCAAGGGGTTAAGTGTTGGACTGTACTCTGTTGATGTCTAAATAATTTATGTCGAATAAAATATTGATTCATGTTTATTGTATTTTTTGTATTTATTGTATTTTTGTCTCTGTTACATTTCTTGGCCCCAAATTTTATACACAAAATGTATTCATTACGTAACCATTTAAAGATGAGGTGAAATTGCATTTTATTTTGTTTATGCTTCAGTCTGAAAGAGAAGTCAGTATGTATTTCTGAATCAAAACATGATTTTAAGTCATGTCACTTCATCACACAGCTTGTTTTAGTTTAAAGGATGTCATTAAAACTTTTGGTAGATTACCATTATTCATGTACAGGTATAAAGGAGCATTCCAAACAGTCTTTATTCTGTCGAGGGTTAAATATTAAGACCACTTTGGTAGTTGTTGTTGTGTAGTTATCTTGATGTGATTTATCTCCAAATGTGGAGAAGAAATGAAAGAAATATTGCTATTAGAAACTGACGATTTAAAACATTCTCCTCATTGACTTACATTATACAGTGAAACAGCTCCCAAAGTCACTGTTTTAGTACATAAACACAAAGTTAATTCAAAACATGGTTTTACTTTTTCATAAAAATGTTAACATTATTAACAATGTTTCATTTTTATTATGAAGAAAACCTGGAATGGATCCCTGGATCCAGATCCAGATTTTCAAAATAGTGGAAGTGAACGACGGAGGACAAATTCACTTCAAAATAAAATCAAATCTCCACATTAGTAGCTGTAAGACGTGACATCACCCTAAAGTTAGACGCCCTAAATGTCTGAAGCCATTTAAGATAATATCACAAATATATAATGTTGTAGATGTGAATGTGTGAACATTTGAACTTTTCACTTTTTCTCCTCTTTCTTAAATTATTTGAGTATTTGACAATTTGACAAAAATCTTTCACCAGTTTTTACAGTTTAGATTGTTGATGCAATAATGTTGTTTTGTCTTTTCTTTCTTTATGCATCTTTTAGCTTTGATAAATTAAAAAGGTCTCAAATAATTACCTCAACCCTTTCAGGTCGGGAATCCATTTTTGGATTCTGTACAGCAGCGGTTTTCAACAGGTGGTCCGGGGACCACCAGTGGTCCCTGAGAGGATTCCAGGTGGTTCCCGGCTAAATGATGGGCAGTTGGTAACCAAATGGGCCCTTATAGATCTGTAACTCTTGAGAGCGTTAAAATGAAACCAAATGGACCCTCACGGGTCCATTTGGTTTCATTTTACGCTCTTAAGAGTTAAATTAATATTTGAACGTTTGAATGACTTCATTTTCAAGAATCTACACAATTAGAAAATGTCAAATTGACGATTTGTTATTTTGACCAACATTTGGCCAGTTATCTTTCCTAACTTGTGGACAAAAACATACTTTTGGCTCAGAGAGTTTAAACTCAACATCAAAGGAGGTCCGTGGTGAAAAATGCAGAATAAATGTTGGGGCCTGGTATGAAGAAGGTTGAAAACCGCTGCTGTACAGTATGTACAGTAGTCAAACATTTTTATGTAGCTATATAAATATTTGAAGTTTTTCAGAAAACTTAGGTTAGGCCTAAATGAGTTAAGGGTCACTTCACTCTGTGAAAAAATAAACAAATAAATCTGGGGGTCCCTGGGGGTCCCTGACCCACAGGTTGAGAACCAGAGATACAGACCAGTAGCTATACTGACTGGATCTACCAGTCTGTCTGCATGGTTGCTGTCTGAGTGTGTGTGTGTGTGTGTGTGTGTGTGTGTGTGTGTGTGTGTGTGTGTGTGTGTGTGTGTGTGTGTGTGTGTGTGTGTGTGTGTGTGTGTGTGTGTGTGTGTGCGTGTCATAACTCTTATCAGAAGTAGATCATTTCCTTCTACAGTCGTCTCAGACATTTATCACACCGTCATTCAGAGACGACGACTGATGTGACACGAAGGACACACCGAGAGGAAGATATACACTGATCAGTAAATAGATCAATAAATAGATCAACAAACAGATCAACAACTAGAGGGCCAAGCTGCTGTTATCTGCTATACCATCTTCACTGATGTAAGTACAGACGGAAGACAATTAACCACAACTAGTTTTACTCTTACAGTACAGTAGAGCTACATTTCAGGGGTCTTGGGGTGAGTGGAGCTCCGGTATCTGTCACTGCAGCTCCCCTAACCCTAGAGGCAGCTCTGGTACCTCTGGGGTTTCGTACCGACAACCCAAATACGTCTCTGTTATTAATGTAGTTTAACTGTCAAGTCAACTAAACTCTCCTTCCTGGTCATATCCAGAGCTATCTGGTCAGAGATACTTCCATTTCCTGTAGCATTACAAAATAAAATGTTGGATGAATGATCACACTGCAGGTAGACACACAATAAAATTACTCTTATTTTGAAATGTGAGGAAGTAGCTGTCTACTACTAGTCTGCACTTGACAGCAGCCTGTGTTATTATTGTGTAACTATTGCATGTGAGCGTGTTGGAGGTGAACTCTGGCATGGGTTGAGTTAGAAATTAATCACTGATGTACACTATATGTCTGAATGTACACATGATGGAACTAACATTATAAACAAGAGCTAAAACTACATGACTGAATACTATACTGTATGTACACTATGTACAACCAATACTACTACTATAACTACTAATACATTCTTCACACACATTATTATCTCACGTATATGTTTGTACTTCACTATTACTAATATACAACTAATAGGCAACATGCTTTTCTCTACACTACACTTTCACTACACAATTATTTGATAACTTTAGTTACTAGTTAATTTGCTGGTCACTGATATTGTCCTTATAATATGTGAGGGGGCATGGAAATTAATTTTACACTTTTCATTTGTTTGTGAAATATCCCCTTGATTACATTTTTGCAGTTAAAAACTGAGTAAATAATCTAATATATTTTATGATTGATGTGATACAGACATGCCATTTTTATGGCCGCTTCCAAATATTCTATTGATTATATCATGCATCCCTACTGATAGTATTATTGTTGTTGTTTTGTCTCCTAGTATTGGTCTGCTGTAACGTCCTCAGCCTCAGAGAACATTCCACATCAGCTGTGAGAACGGCAGAGAAAAACAAAATGGCTTCACGTTTGAGTGGTCAAGAAGAGGATCTGAGCTGTCCTGTGTGTCATGAGATCTTTAAACATCCCGTGGGACTGTCCTGTGGACACAGCTTCTGCAAAGACTGTCTGCAGGACTGGTGGACAAAAAGACTAAACAATGAATGTCCAGTTTGTCACAAAAGATGCTCCAGGGAATTCCCTGGCATAAACATTGCTCTGAAGAACCTGTGTGAGAACTTCTTGGAGGAGAAAGGCTCCTCGTCTCAGAGCTCTGAGGTCCTCTGCAGCTCACACTCTGAGAAGCTCAAGCTCTTCTGTGTGGACGACCAACAGCTGGCGTGTCTGTTCTTACCCATGGATGAAATGTCTGAACTCTGCAGACAGAAGGTCCAGGAGTCACTGAAGCCTTTAAAGGACAAACTCGAGGTATTTGATGAAGTTAAAACTGAATTCGACATGACAGAAAACCACATCAAGGTTCAGGCCAGGAAAATAGAGACGCAGATCAAGAAACAGTTTGAGAATCTCCGTCGGTTCCTCCAGAAGGAAGAGGAGGCCAGGATGGCCGCTCTGCGGGAGGAAGAGGCTCAGAAGAGTCAGGAGATGAAGGAGAAGATGGAGGCTCTGAGCACAGACATGGAAACCCTCTCTGACGCCATCAGAGCTGCCGAGGACCAGCTGAGAGCCGAGGACCACGTCTCATTCCTGCAGAACTACAAGAGCACCATGGAGGGAGTCCAGCAGATCACCCTGCAGGACCCACCAACGCTCTCAGGAGGAGCTCTGATGGACCAGGCCAAACACCTGAAGAACCTGACCTTCACAGTCTGGGACAAGATGAAGGACATTGTCTCCTACACTCCTGTCCTCCTGGACCCCAACACTGCTGGTCACTAACTCATGATGTCTGATGATCTGACCAGTGTGAAATATGTAGGAGGGACACAGCAGCTTCCTGACAACCCAGAGAGGTTTCAGTGGTGTCATGTCCAGGGTTCTGAGGGCTTTAACTCAGGGTCTCACAGCTGGGATGTTGAGGTTGGAGACAATACAGGCTGGGAAGTAGGTGTGTGTGAGGAGTCGTATGAGAGGAAGGAAGGCACAAGGAATGGATACTGGTATATATGGTTCTTTATGGATGAATACTCAGCAGACTCCTCATCAGCGTTGAGGAGGACTGTCCTCTCAGTGAAACAGAATCCCCGGAGGATCAGAGTCCATCTGGACTGGGACAGAGGACAGCTGTCCTTCTCTGATCCTGATTCTAACACACACCTGCACACCTTCACACACACCTTCACTCACACACTGTTTACATACATTTGTAATTTTCGTGGTCGGTCTCTGAAGGTGTTACCAGGGAAGATCTGTGTCACTGTGGAAAACCACCGTTAGAACGTCTGGCATAAAAAGACAACTACACAATACTGTATATTGATCTGTTATTGATTAGGTGTCCATGGCATTGGTTGATGACACGTTATTACTTATTATTTTGATTGTATGTGATTCATGATTAATCTGGCATCTCTCAAGAACACACACACACGCACGCACACACACACACACACACACACACACACACACACACACACACACACACACACACACACACACACACACACACACACACACACACACACACACACAATCATTTTGTAGTTTGCATAAACATTCATGTTTTGTTGTTTTGGCATAATTTGACATGTTTATATGATAATGGCAGATAACACATTTTCTATTCTACTGTCTATGTCTTTATTATCAGTCAGGATATTCTACTCTGCATTAAAAACTGACATCATTGTGTAAAGGATATTACTGTGAGGACTCAGGAACACTCACAAAACCATTGTCAGTTTACATAATTTGTCGCTACACCTGCGAGTGCAAGTTAAAACTCTACCATGGAAAGCAAAGCGATACATAAGAAAGGTTGGTTTGAAAAACAACCAGAAAAACAACCAGAAATGCCTTCTCTGGGTCCACTATCATTAGAAATGTGGACTCATCAGACCACAGCACACTTTTCCACTTTGTGTCTAACCATTTCAAATGATATTGTACCCAGAGAAGGCATTTCTGGTTGTTTTTCTGGTTGTTTTTCAAACCAACCTTTCTGATGTATGGCTTTGCTTTGCATGGTAGAGTTTTAACTTGCAATCGCAGGTGTAGCGACAAATTATGTAAACTGACAATGGTTTTCTGAGTGTTCCTGAGTCCACACAGTAATATCCTTTACACAATGATGTCAGTTTTTAATGCAGAGCCACCTGAGGGATCAAAGGTCACAAGTATTCGGTGTTGGTTTTCGGCCTTGTTGCTTTAGTATAGCAAGTTCTTCAGATTCTTTGAACGTTTTGATTATATTATGGACTGTAGATGATGAAATCACCAAATTCCTTGCAATTGAATGTTGAGAAACATTGTTTTTAAACAGTTGGATGATTTTCTCCCAGAATTATTCACAAAGTGGTGAACCTCGCCCCATCTTTGATTGTGAACGACTGGGATGGTCCTGTTACCCAATCACGATATTAAACTGTTTAAGATGAACCTGTTTACCTGTGGAATGTTCCAAATAGGCGTTATTTGTGCATTCATGACCTTTCCCAGTCTTTTGTTGCCCTCGTCCCAACTTTTTTGGTACGTGTTGCAGGGATCAATTTACAAAAGATTGTATAATTTCAAAAAACAATAAAGTTTATCAGTTTGAACATTAAATATATTTTCTTTGTGGTGTATTCAACTGAATATAGGTTGAAAACGATTTGCAAATCAATGCATTCTGTTTTTATTGACATTTTTCACAACGTCCGAACTTCAACGGAATTGGGGTTGTATACATGATACACATTTATTGAAATTATTTTATTATTATGATTTTTTTTTTTAGAAAGCTGTACATTATAAGTTGAGATATATATTTATATATATGTAGTGCTACTTTTGTCGTGTAGCTTGTAGTGTATCTTGCTACAATTTACTAGGGATAGTTTGTAGTGTAGCTTAGCAACATTTTTCCGAGAGTAACAAGCAGTGTAGCTTACTACATTTTCCCAGTAACTTGCCCATCACTGCATATGCAGTATATTGTATTTTTGACGCCAGTACATTTCTTGGCATGTTTTTTGGGGACCAAACTTCATACACAAAATACATTCATGGCATTTTATTCTGAAGTTTCAGTCTGAAACGGGAGGCTGTTGAATGTATAACGATTCTACGATTGTGCTTTAAATATGGACTGAAATAGAAATGGTGACATTTTATTTATTAGGAATCGAAACATTTGGCTCATAGTTACTGAACCAATCAGAGCATGCATCCTTTCAGGCGATGGGATGGGTTTGTTTAATAGTCGCTCAGCTCTGCCACTTACTGCTACTTACTGAGTTTTATTTCTACCATGTAATGATTCATATATATTCTAACATGATGATAAACACAGTAATGCACTGTCTGGATGCAAGAATGGGATTTCTGATATTCAAAAACAGGACAAAATCTGAATTTCTTAAAAAAAAAAAAAAAAAAAAAAAAACATTGCAAAACATACTGTACATATTAGCTGAATTCACAATTTACTTGATCTGATGATCAAATACATTTTAATTAATGATCCTGTCATGTCTATGAATTGATTACAGAGGCCCTAAATGGATACAAGACCTCAAGGGGTTAAGAGTTGGACTGTACTCTGTTGATGTCTAAATACATTTATGTCTAATAAAAATATTCATTCATGTTTATTGCATTTTTTTGTATTTATTGTATTTTTGTCTCTCTTACATTTCTTGGCCCCAAATTTTATACATAAAATTTATTCATTACGTAACCATATAAAGATAAGGTGAAATTGCATTTTATTTTGTTTATGTTTCAGTCTGAAAGAGATGTCAGTATGTATTTCTGAATCAAAACATGATTTTAAGTCATGTCACTTCATCACACCGCTTGTTTTAGTTTAAAGGATGTCATTAAAACTTTTGGTAGATTACCATTATTCATGTACAGGTATAAAGGAGCATTCCAAACAGTCTTTTCTCTGTCGAGGGTTAAATATTAAGACCACGTTGGTAGTTGTTGTTGTGTAGTTATCTTGATGTGATTTATCTCCAAATGTGGAGAAGAAATGAAAGAAATATTGCTATTAGAAACTGACGATTTAAAACATTCTCCTCATTGACTTACATTATACAGTGAAACAGCTCCCAAAGTCACTGTTTTAGAATCTAAACACAAAGTTAATTCAAAACATGGTTTTACTTTCATAAAAATGTTAACATTATTAACAATGTTTCATTTTTATTATGAAGAAAACCTGGAATGGATCCCTGGATCCAGATCCAGATTTTCAAAATAGTGGAAGTGAACGACGGAGGACAAATTCACTTCAAAATAAAATCAAATCTCCACATTAGTAGCTGTAAGACGTGACATCACCCTAAAGTTAGACGCCCTAAATGTCTGAAGCCATTTAAGATAATATCACAAATATATAATGTTGTAGATGTGAATGTGTGAACATTTGAACTTTTCACTTTTTCTCCTCTTTCTTAAATTATTTGAGTATTTGACAATTTGACAAAAATCTTTCACCAGTTTTTACAGTTTAGATTGTTGATGCAATAATGTTGTTTTGTCTTTTCTTTCTTTATGCATCTTTTAGCTTTGATAAATTAAAAAGGTCTCAAATAATTACCTCAACCCTTTCAGGTCGGGAATCCATTTTTGGATTCTGTACAGCAGCGGTTTTCAACAGGTGGTCCGGGGATCACCAGTGGTCCCTGAGAGGATTCCAGGTGGTTCCCGGCTAAATGATGGGCAGTTGGTAACCAAATGGGCCCTTATAGATCTGTAACTCTTAAGAGCGTTAAAATGAAACCAAATGGACCCTTACGGGTCCATTTGGTTTCATTTTACGCTCTTAAGAGTTAAATTAATATTTGAACGTTTGAATGACTTCATTTTCAAGAATCTACACAATTACAAAATGTCAAATTGACATTGTTATTTTGACCAACATTTGGCCAGTTATCTTTCCTAACTTGTGGACAAAAACATACTTTTGGGTCAGAGAGATTAAAGTCAACATCAAAGGAGGTCCGTGGCGAAAAATGCAGAATACATGTTGGGGCCTGGTATGAAAAAGGTTGAAAACCACTGCTGTACAGTATGTACAGTAGTCAAACATTTTCATGTAGCTATATAAATATTTGAAGTTTTTCAGAAAACTTAGGTTAGGCCTAAATGAGTTAAGGGTCACTTCATTCTGTGAAAAAATAAACAAATAAATCTGGGGGTCCCTGGGGGTCCCTGACCCACAGGTTGAGAACCAATGATACAGACCAGTAGCTACTGACTGGATCTACCAGTCTGTCTGCATGGTTGCTGTCTGAGTGTGTGTGTGTGTGTGTGTGTGTGTGTGTGTGTGTGTGTGTGTGTGTGTGTGTGTGTGTGTGTGTGTGTGTGTGTGTGTGTGTGCGTGCGTGCGTGCGTGTGTGTGTGTGTGCGTGTCATAACTCTTATCAGAAGTAGATCATTTCCTTCTACAGTCGTCTCAGACATTTATCACACCGTCATTCAGAGACGACGACTGATGTGACACGAAGGACACACCGAGAGGAAGATATACACTGATCAGTAAATAGATCAATAAATAGATCAATAGATAGATCAACAACTAGAGGGCCAAGCTGCTGTTATCTGCTATACCATCTTCACTGATGTAAGTACAGACGGAAGACAATTAACCACAACTAGTTTTACTCTTACAGTACAGTAGAGCTACATTTCAGGGGTCTTGGGGTGAGTGGAGCTCCGGTATCTGTCACTGCAGCTCCCCTAACCCCACAGGCAGCTCTGGTACTATGGAGCCAAAACAGGGCCTTTATTCTTCGTGTGTACAGATTCATTTCACATGTGCAGAAACATCTTGTATGCGCAGAAAAATATTTTTTGTGTCCATAATCATTTCACATTTGTGCATAAACATCTTGTATGTGCAGAAAAAGAATTCATGTGTGCAGAATCATTTCACATTTTGTCCAGAAACATCTTGTATGCGCAGGTCCATTTTGTAGATCTGCACACATATTTTGCATCTCCTAAAATATAAAACGTACGTGTATAAATGTTTTCTAGTTGTGTGGCAGTAGGAGTGTGTACATATGTGAACCATTTTTTTCCAAACTGTGCGAACCTCGTCCTGCTCGGAGCAGCAAGCACGCAAGTGTGGATCGATTTTACACAAAGTTTTTTTCTACGAATTTTGGCCCTCTTTTGACGGGGGGTGGGGTCAGAAGTTGGAAGCCAATCAAAACAAAGCTTACTGGGACCAATCAGGCTTGATTCCATATGCGTGACGTCATCAACTTGCGCATCAGTCAGTGTTGCCAACTTGGCGCACTTGTCACTATAATATAGCTTTTTTCCAGACCCCCCTAGCGCCAAAATTTGTGGGAAAAACTCCTGGCGGAAAATCTAGTGGGTTCTTTTTGCTGGTGAGTTGGGGCGAAACTGGTTGACAGGCACCAGAGATAAAACCCTCATTTTTCACCATTTTCCCTCCAATGACCGTGTTTTCAACCAGTGGTCCCCTGGCTAATAATGAACATCTGGTTAACCAGATGTAACTCTTTGAGAGTGTAAAAGTGTAAAAATGAAACCAAATGGACCCTTGCAGGTTCATCATTAGCCCAAGTCTACACAACTAGAGAATGTAGGAGATTAATGGTCATTTACTCATTTTGATCTGTGTGGCAAGCATAGTGCAGGGGTTTTCAACAAGTGGTCCGGGGACCACCAGTGGTCCTTGAGAGGGTTCCAGGCTGCCCCCAGCTAAGTTGTTTAACCAAATGTAACCCTCAAGAGTTAAAATATCCATCATGCAAATTAGTCCAAATCTACACAACTAGAATTAAGATTAATGGTCATGGACAGAAGCAAAAGAAATCTTTAGTTTTGGGGGCTGTGGGTCTAAAAAATATCCTCAATTGGTGGTCCGTGGCTCAAATTCTGAATAAATAGTGGGCCCTGGTATGAAAATGGTTGAACCCCCAGTGCTCTGCATTTTGGAAGTGCCACTAGTGCATTTTGGATTTGGGCAGTTGGCAACACTGGCATCAGGAAATGCCGATTAGAGCGGAGGGGGCGGGGGCCGTGCCTTTCATACAGTCGCCTGGCCAAACTCCCACGACGACGGAGAGATCTACTGTGGTGAACAAACTTGGACTGTCTCGGGTAAGTTACACGACTAGCGCTTCTTACGTTAGCATTTGTTAGCATGTTATGCTAGGATGAAAAACAAAGGAGGAGAAATGTTAGAGAAAACTAGACATGCAATTATATCATTGATTCTCTTCTATGAGTCTGCCTTGCATTGGAAACAGCAACAGCAGACTCATAGAAGCACTGGAGCTCTGGACCAGCGCCCCCCCACTTTAAAATATAAAATAGGCCCTATATGCACGGACCCCCATAAGACAAATGCCATTTATATCCCTGGGACCCCCCAATTTATATTGACTTGTACAAATGGAATCAAATGGGCCCGTCTGAGTTACAGAGTAGACACAGCTAGCTGAGGACCCCCTGGAATTCCCGGAACGAGCCCTGGGGTCCCCCGGACACAACTTTGAGAACCACAGCTGTAATTCAGCTCTCCCCATCCTCTTTTCAGTAATTTGCTCTCATCGTACTACATCAATTGGAATTATTAATTAGTAGAGTGGGGGATAACACCCGACGAATCTGCGACAAATCACCGGTTCCTCGGGTGTTATCCCGCTTATTACATGGCTTACATCAGTGGTTTTCAACCAGTGGTCCTAGAGAGGGATCTAGGTGGTCCCCAGGCTAAATGATGGAGAGTTTGTTAACCAGATCTAACTCTTTGAGAGCATAAACATGAAACCAAATGGACCCTTGTGGGTCCATTTGTTTACATGTTTATGTTGCGGGTCCATTTGGTTTCATGTTTACACTCCCAAGAGTTATAATATTCGTCACCTGAATGGCTTCTCATTGGAGCATTCATTCAAGCCATGTAATAAAGTGCACTAACGCTATGTTACAGGGCACATTTTTGTATTAGATTCAGTACATATAGTTCCCAATAACAATGATTTTATACATTCTCTAATTGTGTAGATTCTTGTAAATGAACTAACATATGTTTAAAATAAGTTACTCTTGATCAATGTGAGAATAAAATGGAACCACAGATAACACTAAATCACTGGTTTTCAACCATTTTAATAACCAGGGACCACCATTTATTCAGCAGACCACCATTTGAGGACATTTTCACCCCACAAACCCCTAAACTAAAGATTTCTTTTGGTTTTGCCCACAATTCCAGGCTGGATTCTTCAAACAACAGTGTATACTTCGTAGTGGTGCTAATGATGATGAGAAGATGATGAATATTTTAACTCTTGGGAGTGTAAACATGAAACAAAATGGACCCTTGTGGGGTCAATTTGGTTTCATGTTTACACTCAAGAGTTACATCAGCTTAGCCAACTTTCTATCATTTATCTGGGGATCACCTGGAACCCTCTCAAGGACCACTGGTGGTCCCCGGACCAGTGGTTGAAAATCACTGTCCTAGATGATTCTTGTATTTGATCTATTCTATTAACAGTGTCTGATAATTATTTCACTATTATTTCGCCTGTTAGAATTAGTCCAAGGAGAGAGAATACAGAGGAATGCATTACTATTTTACCAATAGCACAATGTAGGACTTAACTCTCTCCAGGACCTCGCGTTGAGAATACTCACTGTTATATTTTATTATTGATTTACAACAGAGGCTACAAAGCCTTGGTGCCACTGCTGACATTCCAGAGGAACCTGTGCTGGCGATGGAGGAACAGGAGGAGGAAGAAGCAGGTCCGTCCTCTAGCCCACACATAGAGTCTGCCCACAAGGCAACTCAGTTCAGCCTCCGGAAACCTCCACACCGTTCTGTTGGTATGTTTTTGTTTGCTTTGCAATTGTCTGTTTTTAGCCAGTGGTCCCAATCTTTTTTTATGTCAAGTAACCCCAAGTTGACACTCATTAGCCTGTGGAGCCCAATTTGAAAATGTATTTGCAGTGATTGGCAACCATTGTCATCCCTAGCTGCAATGCAACTCTAGATTGTGTTTTATAATGTTATGAATGGTGGTGGAACAGGTGGATACAGATATATATATAGCGATATTTTGATATATGCAGTATATATCGTTTATACATTTAGTCAAAAATATTGACCATGTTGGACGCCTACAACATGTTTAAATATCCTAAAAATTGCTCTGGGAAGGGTTATATTGCAACATGCAAGAAGGGCTTGGATAACATCAACCAGAGGCACATTTGTCAACACTGATCACCAGATAATTCATGATATTTATTGCCATATCGATATAGCAGCCTCTCAATCTATCTAGATTTATCTATCTATCTACAGTATTGCCCAGGTGTTCGATCGATATGTATTTCGATACAGTATATTGAATACACCACTAATCGCTCGTTTTCTGCAGGCACCCAGGTAGTCCCCCAGCTGCTCTGCTTTGGAGTACAAGCAGCCCCACAAATGGTTTCAGTGGAAACGCAGACCGACGTTTCCAGCTTTTACAGTCCCGTGCAGAGCCAAGTTAGCCAGTGCACCCAATTCTCTCAGTAGCAGCGAGCAGTCTGGTACGACCATCTAACTAAATATAATGTGGAAATGTTTTGAAATTTTGAAAAGCTGTTCTCCATGCCTGGAGAATGCAGTCATTCATCAAATATATTGCATGTACTATACAGTATATTGTTTCTGTATAACATCAAATTGGTAACTACGTTAAATGCATTGTTGCACAGGACTAGCTGTTACATACTGTAGGGGTACAAGAGGTTACATGAAAAAATTAATAGATGCTTGTATATCTGGTGTGTCTTGGTCCTTGCACGTGTAGCCAACCATGAAGAGAGAAAACGGAAAGAGGAGGGATCTTATGTAATGAAATCATTATTGTTTAATCGGCAAATCATTTCAGCACCAAAGCAAGATGATGAAGACTGGGAGCCTGAACTGGACCACCTCTCTGAGAGCTCTGAGGACCAGACCCCAGACCTTGACCCGCCTTCTGACCCTTCGTAAGACACAATTTATTTAATCTGTTCATGTCATTATAGTGATTGTTCAAAGTTTGATATTATTGTGACTTATTTCTTCCTCTTTTTTCAGCTACATCGATAAGTATGGTGTTTGTCAACAACGACTTATGTCGCTGTTTGCCACCTGCCTGAGCTGCTGTGAGGCCACACAACCCACTGTACAGAGACAGGAGGGGACGTTTGTGAAAATCCAACAGGTAAGATATTTTTATGATGTGCTGGTGGCATGCTCTCTTCAAATGCATTGGTATCATCGATTCACTTAGCACAGTTACATGTATATAGAATAGAAAATCACATTCAGCAATGCTATATCGTTTTTCTCCTTTCGGTCTTCTCACTTTATTCCTCAGCAGTATGTAAGTATGCACAACACTGATTATTTGCATATATTCCATAGGTCTGTTCAGCATGTGGCTGGAAGAGAGTATGGCAAAACCAGCCAATGCCACACACAAACATGCCAGCATGCAACCTGCAACTAAGTGGGGCAATTCATTTTGTGGGTTGTATGCCACAGCAGACTTTCAGAATGCTGCAGCTATTTGTCCTTCAACGTACAAGTCCCAGCACATACTTCCGCCATCAGCGGTACTACACTGTCCCCACCATCATCCAGGCCTGGCAGAACCAGCAAGCTGGGGTCTTGAGTGAGCTGAAGGAGATGGAGGGGGGATTAATTCTTTCTGGAGACTGCAGGTTGGTTACCATGCTCATTGTAATGTTCATCATCAGAGTACAACATAATTTGTATGTGAAATGTATCCTTAAATTAAAAGAATAACAATAGGCTTTGTGCTTGTCTTATGCACAGATCAGACAGTCCAGGGCACCGTGCCAAATATGGAACATACTCCCTGATTGATGATCGTGTGAACAAAGTTGTTGAGCTTCAGCTTGTGCAGTCTATTGAGGTTCTTAACAGTAACTGGTGCGAGATAGAAGGGCTGCAACGTAGCATTAAGCTGCTGAAAGACAATGGCTTGAAGGTTGCAGTCCTCGTAACTGACAGAAACCGTCAGGTACAAGTGACAGAAATACACACACACCACAGACAAACTTTTTGATTGTAAATATTTCAATGTAAATGCGAATGCATTTTTTTAAATGCAAATGCATTGCAAATGTATAAAATCCAACTAATTCTCTAGGTCGCAAAATGGGTGCGCAATGAGCTGTCCAAGGAAGGAACGCAACACTTCTTTGACATCTGGCTAAATGTAAGTATTTGAAAATGCATGGCTACATAGAAGGCAAGAGATGTTATTGTGGTGATGATTTATGTTTATGGATTATGTAGTTGTCCAGTCCAGTTATGTCCAGTTATTTTTCCCTGAAGCAACATGAGCAAAAAAAAAAAATCCCTGAAGCAACATCAGCACCCTTTCCAGAGAGGGGGGTGTGTGTGTGTGTGTGTGTGTGTGTGTGTGTGTGTGTGTGTGTGTGTGTGTGTGTGTGTGTGTGTGTGTGTGTGTGTGTGTGTGTGTGTGTGTGTGTGTGTGTGTGTGCTGTCAAACTGGAGGCTCTTGTGACCAAAAAAATGTTCATCAAGGACATACGTCAGCTCTCTCCCCAGAATCAGACCTACTCCCTTGAAGCCTTCCACAGTCTGATCAAGTTTGCGCCCAAACACACAGGGTTCAGCTACCTTGGAATGCATAGCAGGTACTGCCTGCAGTCTGACTGTTTAGGAGCAATTTTCAAGAGAATTAGTCCACATTACATTTTTTTGTATCAGCAGGCCCCTTCAAGGGGATCCAAGTGGTCCTCAGATAAATGATGGATAAATTATATCATTTTGTTTATTGTTTTGTATTTGGGAAACAAAATCAAATCGTGGTCTGTGGTTCAAAAAGAATTGGTCTTGAAATGAAAAGGATTGAATATTACTGTTATCCAGTGTTTTCTTGGGTGGCATCTTGCCAGGACTGGTACCTGTCATCTTCATCTGATCATAATATTATCATTATATTCTCCTTTCCATAGGCTCCTGTTAGCCGCTATGCACTACAACTACAACCGAGCACAGGCCACTACTGCAGTTGGAGTACCACGGCACTCTGGTGTACCCGAGGTTCCGAGGAGGGGAAGCTGTTGTTCATCCAATCAAAGAGAAGCCACCTTATGGTTTGTGTTCAATGATTAAATTGTCACCTATGGTGATCTGAGCACTCAAAAGTTTAAAAGATAAAAAAGTGGAGAGTGGACATAAGGATAACGCACCACAACCAAACTACACAAGTGTCCCTGTGTGTTCAGAACACTGATGAGCTGCCTCTGATTAACATAAGTAATAACATACACGCTGTGCATAGAAAAGCGCTATAAAAAAGCAATCCATTATTATTATTATTATTATTAACAGGAAAAAAGAGTTTTTTTGTTATGTTATTTGTGTACAGTATTAGTGTTGCATAGTGTTCTGAGCGCATGGGCACACGTGTAGTTCGGCCGTGGTGTGTTCTCACACATTAGTGTTGATTGACTATTGTTCTTTCACTACATATGGACCATGGCATGTTTGCTTATCATACTATAGCCCTGATGAAGACTCGATAGTAGACTAAAAGACTCATATATCCAATCTCCTCATTGTTTAACCTTTTAACTTTTGATTGCTCTGATCACTGTTATCATTTTTGTATCCAAGTCCCTTTGACCTTTGGAGCACAGACCAAGTACTTTTGTACTGTATCTCCATCGAGCACTTGCTTTTTATTTGGAAATGCTACAAATGCTTATATCATGTTTCATGTTGCTTTTATCATGTTTTTATCTATATCTTCTCAGGCTATGCATTTGATTTGATGGCTTCACTGAAGGAAGATTATGCCAGAAGTCCATCAGCCCTGAGATCCTTCAGCAAGGTTTTGGCTGCAGGTGCACCTCCACCTGTGGCAAAAACGTTCCAGCAGGTGGACAAGGAGAAAGCTGTGGCCGAATTCCTGGCTCACAAGTCAAGATATGCTCAGTATAAAGTATGAGCACTAATAAATGTTTTCTTCAACTCACTGTCTTGAGTTTGGCTTCCTTTGTTGATAACTAACAGATACATTGTGTAAGTAACTGCTCTTTAGATAGTCAAATATATTACACTTCTTGATTTCTGGCATGTACAGTATTTACATGTTAATGTCAAAAGAGGACATTGGCTTGCTGTACTACACGATTGTTTTATGATGTAAATGATGAGAAAATAATTTGGTGTTTTTAATCAAAACCCTGCATGATTGAAGTCCAATTGTATTGCCTTAACCAGAATGACCAATATGAAGAAAAAACATGGAATACTGTAAATTTAATTCAACTTTATTCATCATCGTTGTTGTCATCATCTGCAGCACAAATGGGTTCAGACAGGAACCTTCAAAACCAGGGTGCTGTGTCAGACACGTGATGTTGTCTGGTCTGGGCTGCAAGTCCTCCACCAGCTTCCAATATGGCTCTCTCTCTCGACAGCACACTCTTTCGAGGGCTGAGGTCATGGGCTGGCACTGTCCACACAGACACCTGAATTCAAAGAGGAAAAAAATATAAATGTTACCTCACTGAACAGGTTTGAACTACAGCTGACATGTTTGACCTGATGCATCCGATTTTAAATGTGCTACAACGAAATGAGTAGCATAGATTTATTGTAATGATTTAATATATTTTATTCTAATGATGTATTTTATCTTCCAAATTAACCTAATGCATCATATCAAACTGGGGTACTTGAAAATGGCTGAGAATCTGTTATTTTCAATCTATAGGGCAGTGGTTCTCAAAGTGGGGTCATTGGTGGCGTTCTAGGGGGGTCTCCAGCTATATGATAATTTGAATCCAAAGGAATTCTTATGTGTCTGTAAATCAGACGGGTCCATTTGGTTCCATTTGACACCCAGATGTATAAATTGGGAGTCCCTGAGATAGAAATGGCATTAATTGGGGGGTCTGTAGACTAATACATGTCAAACGGGGTCCTTGAAAGTAAATATAGGTTGAGGATCACAGCAAAGCAATAACAATCTTGTCTTATAGGGGTCCCTGACATTATTTACAAATAGTAAGGGGTAAATTTAGGGGACCTTGATATGAACAAGTTTGGGAACCACTGTTAGGACATGCGTGAATCAACAGAGATGGAGAAATGAAAGGATGGATGAACTGATAGCTGTGAGTGGACTTCACTAGTTCAGCATAACACTGATTTTATAGGCTACTTTTAATGTGTCATCCAGTAGGATACATTAAAAGTAGCCTATAAAAATCAGTGTAAGTAGGATTCTACTCAGCAATGTTTTAAAACTATTGTATTGTAGTCCATGCCTGCCTGTAACGGGTGAGAATGTATTGTAGGGTTTCTATTATGAACACGTACCAATCTCTCTGGCCAACGCGCCACTTGTTGTTTCGGGCCCAGAGCTCCATCTCCTGGCGATACCGAGGCACAACTTCTGTTGCATTCCCCTGGCCGTGGTTGCCTGATCGGCTCAAAATTATATGGTTGTGGTTCGTCAAAATCTATAGTGTTGTTGAAGGCATCGTTCTCGTCAGGAGCGTCCATTTTTCCAGCAATTAAATACTAGGACAGCAACTACATATTTCTGAAAAGTAGGTTTTAACCTGCAAGCTCTACTTCCGGTCTTTTCCTGATGCCAGTGTTGCCAACTGCCTAAATCCAAAATGCACTAGTGGCACTTCCAAAATGCAGAGCACTGGGGGTTCAACCATTTTCATACCAGGGCCCACTATTTATTCAGAATTTGAGCCACGGACCACCAATTGAGGATATTTTTTTAGACCCACAGCCCCCAAAACTAAAGATTTCTTTTGCTTTTGTCCATGACCATTAATCTTAATTCTAGTTGTGTAGATTTGGACTAATTTGCATGATGGATATTTTAACTCTTGAGGGTTACATTTGGTTAAACAACTTAGCTGGGGGCAGCCTGGAACCCTCTCAAGGACCACTGGTGGTCCCCGGACCACTTGTTGAAAACCCCTGCACTATGCTTGCCACACAGATCAAAATGAGTAAATGACCATTAATCTCCTACATTCTCTAGTTGTGTAGACTTGGGCTAACACACATGATGAATATTTTAAAAATGAAATTTCATTTTTACACGTTTACACTCTCAAAGAGTTACATCTGGTTAACCAGATGTTCATTATTAGCCAGGGGACCACTGGTTGAAAACACTGTCATTGGAGGAAAAATGGTGAAAAATGAGGGTTTTATCTCTGTCAACCAGTTTCGCCCCAACTCACCAGCAAAAGAACACTAGTTTTTCCCACAAATTTTGGCGCTAGGGGGGTCTGGGAAAAAGCTAAATATAGTGACAAGTGCACCAAGTTGGCAACACTGACTGATGCGCAGGTTGATGACGTCACGCCTATGGAATCAAGCCTGATTGGTCCCATTGAAAGCCATGAAAGCTTTGTTTTGATTGGCTTCCAACTTCTGACCCCACCCCCCGTCAAAAGAGGGCCAATATTCGTAAACTTGCAAAACAGATCCACACTTGCGTGCTTGCTGCTCCGAGCAGGACGAGGTTCGCAAAACAGATTCACATATGTACACACTCCTACTACAAAACATTTATACACGTACGTTTTATATTTTAGGAGATGCAAAATATGTGTGCAGATCTACAAAATAAACCTGTAGAAGCAAGATGTTTTGCCACAAATACATTGTATCTGGCACAGATGTGAAATAATTCTGCAAATCTGATTATTTTTTCTGCAAATACACACATATTGTGTGCAGATCTACAAAATCAACCTGCAGATGCAAGATGTTTTACCACAAATACATTGTATCTGGCACAGATGTGAAATGATTCCTACAAATACGAATTTTTATGACCCTGTTTTGATACCATATGGTACCTCTGGGGTTTCGTACCGACAACCCAAATACGTCTCTGTTATTATTGTAGTTTAATTGTCAAGTCAACTAAACTCTCCTTCCTGGTCATATCCAGAGCTATCTGGTCAGAGATACTTCCATTTCCTGTAGCATTACAAAATAAAACATTGGATGAATGATCACACTGCAGGTAGACACACAATAAAATTACTCTTATTTTGAAATGTGAGGAAGTAGCTGTCTACTACTAGTCTGCACTTGACAGCAGCCTGTGTTATTATTGTGTAACTATTGCATGTGAGCGTGTTGGAGGTGAACTCTGGCATGGGTTGAGTTAGAAATTAATCACTGATGTACACTATATGTACCTGACTGTGCACATGATGGAACTAATATTATAAACAAGAGTTAAAACTACATGACTGAATACTATACTGTATGTACACTATGTACAACCAATACTACTACTATAACTACTAATACATTCTTCACACACATTATTATCTCACGTATATGTTTGTACTTCACTATTACTAATATACAGTACTGTTATGTATACTGCACTACATCTCACAGGCAACATGCTTTTCTCTACACTACACTTTCACTAAACAATTATTTGATAACTTTAGTTACTAGTTAATTTGCTGGTCACTGATATTGTCCTTATAATATGTGAGGGGGCATGGAAATTAATTTTACACTTTTCATTTGTTTGTGAAATATCCCCTTGATTACATTTTTGCAGTTAAAAACTGAGTAAATAATCTAATATATTTTATAATTGATGTGATACAGACATGCCATTTTTATGGCCGCTTCCAAATATTCTATTGATTATATCATGCATCCCTACTGATAGTATTATTGTTGTTGTTTTGTCTCCTAGTATTGGTCTGCTGTAACGTCCTCAGCCTCAGAGAACATTCCACATCAGCTGTGAGAACGGCAGAGAAAAACAAAATGGCTTCACGTTTGAGTGGTCAAGAAGAGGATCTGAGCTGTCCTGTGTGTCATGAGATCTTTAAACATCCCGTGGGACTGTCCTGTGGACACAGCTTCTGCAAAGACTGTCTGCAGGACTGGTGGACAAAAAGACTAAACAATGAATGTCCAGTTTGTCACAAAAGATGCTCCAGGGAATTCCCTGGCATAAACATTGCTCTGAAGAACCTGTGTGAGAACTTCTTGGAGGAGAAAGGCTCATCGTCTCAGAGCTCTGAGGTCCTCTGCAGCTCACACTCTGAGAAGCTCAAGCTCTTCTGTGTGGACGACCAACAGCTGGCGTGTCTGTTCTTACCCGTGGATGAAATGTCTGAACTCTGCAGACAGAAGGTCCAGGAGTCACTGAAGCCTTTAAAGGAGAAACTCAAGGTATTTGATGAAGTTAAAACTGAATTCGACATGACAGAAAACCACATCAAGGTTCAGGCCAGGAAAATAGAGACGCAGATCAAGAAACAGTTTGAGAATCTCCGTCGGTTCCTCCAGAAGGAAGAGGAGGCCAGGATGGCTGCACTGCGGGAGGAAGAGGCTCAGAAGAGTCAGGAGATGAAGGAGAAGATGGAGGCTCTGAGCAGAGACATGGAAACCCTCTCTGACACCATCCGAGCCGCCGAGGACCAGCTGAGAGCCGAGGACCACGTCTCATTCCTGCAGAACTACAAGAGCACCATGGAGGGAGTCCAGCAGATCACCCTGCAGGACCCACCAACGCTCTCAGGAGGAGATCTGATAGACCAGGCCAAACACCTGAAGAACCTGACCTTCACAGTCTGGGACAAGATGAAGGACATTGTCTCCTACACTCCTGTCCTCCTGGACCCAAACACTGCTAGTCCATGGCTCATGATGTCTGATGATCTGACCAGTGTGAGATGGGTAGGAGAGGAACAGCAGCTTCCTGACAACCCAGAGAGGTTTAATGGGTGCAGTGTCCAGGGTTCTGAGGGTTTTAACTCAGGGTCTCACAGCTGGGATGTTGAGGTTGGAGACAATACACTCTGGGCAGTAGGTGTGTTTGAGGATTCATACTGGAGGGAGAAAGACACAAGGAAAAGATGCTGGACTATAGAGTTTTGTTGTGGTGACTACTCCGCAGGTAGTGGTAGTCCTGAGCTCTCAGTGAATGAGAATCTCCGGAGGATCAGAGTCCATCTGGACTGGGACAGAGGACAGCTGTCCTTCTCTGATCCTGATTCTAACACACACCTGCACACCTTCACACACACCTTCACTCACACACTGTTTCCATACATTTATAATGGTCATATTGATGGTCCATCTCTGAAGGTTTTACCAGGGAAGATCTGTGTCACTGTGGAAAACCACAGTTAGAAAGTCTAGTATAAAAAAAAATCGGGAGAAATAAATGTATTGATCATTTTTTTTAATTAGGGGATATGGTATTACTTTAGGACAAGTTATGAAGAAATTAATTATTCATATTTTCAATTGTATGTGATTTAAGTTTCAGTTGACATCTCTCACATGCATGCGCACGCGCACGCACGCGCACGCACACACACACACACACACACACACACACACACACACACACACACACACACACACACACACACACACACACACACACACACACACACACACACACACACACACACACAGCCACGATGGACACAAAATGATTTCATTTGGTAGTGTATTTTACATTCATTTTTATTCAATGTTTGTTTTGATTCATGGATCAAGTTTAAATGCTATACTTTCTATGGGACTGATGATGTGGATTTGATCTGATTGATGATCTAAAACAGGGGTGTAAAACCCAAATACAGAGTGGGCCAAAATAGAAAAATTGGTACAAGTCGAGGGCCGGAGATACCGGTCTGTGTTTCAACACCGGTTTACAATGACAGAAACTGCTATTATTTTCAATAAAGGTTTAATTGAAAAATAGCAGGTCTCATAGGGCGCCACTCTGTGGCGCGCTATGAGACGGAGTTAACGTTTTATACAATCTATAGTGTCAGGCCAAAATATGTTGAAGCTAAATAAGAGTTGATGAAGTAAAACAATTAGTTTCATTCATTTCTTATCATGGTGTGTGTAATATACCAGAGGGCCAGTTCTAATACTAATTCAATATTATCCCGCGGGCCGAAGTAATTCATTCACGGGCCTGATTTGGCCCCCGGGCCTTGAGTTTGACATATGTGATCTAGAATATATGATGATGATGATGATCATGATGATGATGATGATGATGATGATGATCATGATGATGATGATGATGATGAGGGTCAGGGTGTAGAATGCATCTTTTAAAACCGAACAAACTACTGTACATTAAGTAAAGAAAAACATTGCAATACATACACATAAGCTGAATTCACATTTTACTTTAACAATTTAGAATATTTAGAATGATGAATGTCTATGTAATGATTGATTGCAGTGGTCCTAAATGGATACAAGACCTCAGGGTGTGTTGGACTGTGGATCTTTAAATACATTTATGCCTAATAAAATATTCATTCAATTTTCAAATATATTGTATTTTGATGTTGGTCCTGTGTATGATATGATATGATATGATATGATATAATATAATATAATATAATATAATATAATATAATATAATATAATATAATATAATATATAATAAAGGATTGCTTCGCCGGTACGGAATGCCTTTAAATGCTGTACAACGGCATCGAAATATGTGAAAAAATATATACATGTAAAAAAAAAAAAGCCACACCGTTGTCACACCTTCTGTTACAAACTGACCCTGGAGCCCTTCAGAGAAGGTTAAAGTTATGTGTCTCTCAAACAGGAGATGCCTGGTTTGTATGATACATTTATCATATGCTATCCTATCCTCTTGCACATGTATACCTCACCTCATATAGTAGGCTGTATGTTGTTTGTTTAGTTGTAGCTTATATAGTCTCGTATACAGCTTTTAGATTTATAGTTGTAGTTTCTAGCTGTAGTATATTGTAGTTTCTAGTAGTTGTATATATGTCCTGTCTAGCTGTCTGTTAGCTTCACACTACTGCCACTTTATCACACCTGGTTAGCTTAGCACCTTCACCTCAAGTTAGGTGTACAGTTTGCACTTTACTGGTCTGCTGCACTATTGTTGTCTCGTCTATATATTGTCTCGACTTTGTCTTATTGCACTGTGGAAAATGGAAACGCTATTTCATCCCTGTATATGTCCTGACATACACTGGAGTGACAAAGAAAAAAACCTTGAACCTTATGTCTAATAGGCTATTCATTCATGTTTCAAAAACATGTAAGTGTACAACAGTGTATACAAAGTGTATAATATACTTTAAGGAAGTGGTAAAAACAACTGCTTCAATGAAGTGGCAGAAACTACAACTTATTTTATAGGTAAAATTAGAGTAAAAGCCTTTTTTAAGTTGTCACTTACCTGCCATCAGAGAACCTCCTGGATCCTTCACTCTCATCTGGGGACTCCTGGTCACTTTACTCTTCTCTGGGGACCTCCCAGCAACTACCTGCAAGACAAAACAGTGAAACGTTTCTACATTGAAGTCTAATGTTCTGTGTCAGGGGCGGATTGGCCATCTGGAGTACAGGGAGTTTTCCCGGTGGCCTGCGCCACCTAGTGGCCTGGACAAGATCCAAAATGCACTAGTGGCACTTCCAAAATGCACTAGCATGCGCTAGATGCTCGCCTGGAACATACAGATCAAACTGACCATTAATCTTCTACATTCTCTAGTTGTGTAGACTAAGTTGGGCTAATTCACATTCACATTCACATCAATATTTTAACTCTTGAGGGTGTAAAAATGAAACCAAATGGAAAAAAATGCCAAATGGCAAAACTGTCCCGGTGGGAAAATATGTGCCAATCCGCCCCTGTTCTGTGTGAGTGTAAACTGTTGTTGACCAGGCCTCATTAGCATATTCTGTGTGCACAACTGCACACATCACATGGATCATTTAAATTTGGGAATTTGAGAATTAATTTATTGCCAGAGGCCTCAAGTTTTGTAGAAGCTTAAATATGAGCAAATGTGACCACAAGTTAGAGCCCAGCCTGTCTGTGTGTGTGTGTGTGTGTGTGTGTGTGTGTGTGTGTGTGTGTGTGTGTGTGTGTGTGTGTGTGTGTGTGTGTGTGTGTGTGTGTGTGTGTGTCTTTTTATGACAAAACCGCCATTTAAAGCCACTTTGCTCTATCATTTATGAGACTGTAGTGCACGCACGCGCGCGCGCGCACACACACACACACACACACACACACACACACACACACACACACACACACACACACACACACACACACACACACACACACACACACACACAACAACAACCACAACACACAGCAGCAAAGTGACATTATGTTTATTGCTAAATTGGAAAGCCTTAAGATTTGATGGAAAACAGTGTGTGTGTGTGTGTGTGTGTGTGTGTGTGTGTGTGTGTGTGTGTGTGTGTGTGTGTGTGTGTGTGTGTGTGTGTGTGTGTGTGCGTGTGCGTGTGTGCGCATGCATGTGTGTTTATAAGCCATGTAAATGAGTAATTATTGGTTGTATGCATAACGTTGGTATAAATCAGGTTGTCATCAAACTGGTGATGAACTTAAATCATCAGTGAAAACTATTCAGAACTCTGTTTGGTTTCAGCACATCAGAACTCTGTGGTCCACAAACAAACAGTATAGCTCTGTCTCTCTGTGTTACATGGAGAGCAGGGGCGGATTGGCACATATTTTCCCACCGGGACAATTTTGCCTTTGCCAGGCCACCCTGGAGGGGGGGCAGCTGGTTAACCAGATGTAACTCTTTGAGAGCGTAAAAATGAAACCAAATGGACCCTTGCGGGTCCATTTGGTTTCATTTTTACACCCTCAAGAGTTAAAGGTAGGGGAAGTGATTATAAATTCATGGTGTAGTACCAGCCTGGTGCACTAGGGGCCCCCAACAGTAGCTACACTATGTGAACCTGCTGCTCTCTCCTGATTGGAGGAGAATTCGTGGTGACCTGGGGAACTTTTATTAGCTCCTCTGCTAACGTGGGGGAGGGGGAAACTCCATATGTGGTTTCCACACCTTATAATAGAGCATTTTAACATAAAAAAAATATTTTTGGGTGATATCTGACAAAAGTGAAATCACCTCCCCTACCTTTAAAATATTCATCATGTGAATTAGCCCAACTTAGTCTACACAACTAGAGAATGTAGAAGATTAATGGTCATTTTGATCTGTATGTTCCAGGTGAGCATCTAGCACATTCTAGTCCATCGGCGTGGGTTACAAGCAGGAGAAGGCCCGACTGGTGCTGGAACTGAGGGAATCCACTGACCAGCTGGTGAGAGCAGCAGGCACCCAGATAAGAACTGGAAGAAAGTGGAAAGCCCAGGAAGAGGTCGACATGGCGATCAGCAGGCTGAAGCACCGGGAGCTGGTGGGCAGAGTTCAGGAGGGGCGAGCCGGCCTTGGGAGAGGCGATACTCCCGTGTTCTGGTCCAAGGCTTCCAGAGAGGAGCAAAGAGCCATGGTGGTGGCAGAGGTGGCAAGAACCGAGCAGGAACGCCTTAACATCAAAGCGGTTTCCCAGGGCCAGCAAGGACGTTGGACGTCGTGGGAAGGTCTCGCAGACAGGTCTATGTCCTGGTCCGACCTGTGGAAGATTCCCCAAGCTAGGCTCAGCTTCCTGATCAGAGCGACGTATGACACCTTGCCCTGTCCCCGAAACATCCACCAGTGGTTTGGTACTGAGGAGACCTGTCCCCTGTGCAACACCATCAACGCAAGTCTCCAGCACATCCTGTCAGGCTGCACAACAGCGCTGTCCCAAGGCCGCTACAGATGGCGGCACGACCAAGTGCTGAAAAAGCTGGCAGAGGTGTCAGAGGCGTGCCGTAAGGAGGCCAACAGCAGACCTTCCACTCCAGGACGCCTTTCCATCCAGTTTGCAAGGGCTGGAGAGGGCGTCAGACCATCCCATCAGAGAGATCCAGCAAGACTCCTCTCACCGGGGAACGAGTGGACCATGAGAGTCGACCTGGGAAAGCAGCTCCAGTTCCCCAGGGAGATTGTGGCAACATCACTGCGGCCAGACCTCGTCATGTGGTCAGAGGCGTGCAAAACGGTCCTCCTGGTTGAGCTCACTGTCCCCTGGGAGGAAGGGTTGGAGGCAGCTTACGAGCGGAAGCGGGCAAAGTACTCCGAGCTGGCAGCGGAGTGCAGGGAGGCTGGCTGGAAAGCAGTCATCTGCCCCGTGGAGGTTGGCTGTAGGGGCTTCGTGGGTTCATCAACGGCACGGCTTCTCCGCGATCTGGGATGCACAGGAGCAGAACATCAGAGAGCCATGAGAGAGCTGGCTGAAGAGGCAGAGAAGGGCAGCTTCTGGCTGTGGCTGAGGAGGAAGCAGAAGAACTGGGGGGCGAACACCTAGGGCATCAGCAGGAAGTGGCAGGGAGAGATCCCTGTCATCGCTCCGCCACCATGAGACGTACTGGGGTTAAAGGAGCGAAACGTTGATGAGTGGTGGTCCCCAGCTGATGACCCAGTATAGCCCAGTGAGGTGTTCTGCGAGGTGTCACTGTACACCTGTCTAACGGCACTGGAGGAGGTGCGTCAGGCAGCAATGCCCAGCAGGTATACCAACACCTGTATCTGGAATAGTGCATTTTGGAAGTGCCACTAGTGCATTTTGGATCTTGTCCAGCAGGCCACTAGGTGGCGCAGGCCACCGGGGAAACTCCCTGTACTCCAGATGGCCAATCCGCCCCTGATGGAGAGTACAGACCCCACACCCATTTACAATGGACAATTTAGACAAACATTTTACACAAGAGCAATTTACAGTAGGCAAGAATAAAAAACATCAAAGGTATACTGTACATCATCTTAAAACCTAACAGTAGGATTATCTAAATCAGTGGTTTACAACCTGTTTCATACCAGGGCCCACTAACTTTTATGCATTTTAGCCACGGAGGACCATCATTTGATGTTGAATTCAGTCTGTCTGACCCAAAACAAAGGATTTTCAAGTTTCAGTCCACAATTTAGGAGATAACTGGCACAATGTTGGTCAAAGTAACAATTCTTCTACATTTTCTAATGGCATAGATTCTTGAGAATTAAGTAATTCAGATGTTTAAATTTAACTTTTGAGTGTAAAATGAAACCAAATGGTCCTGTACCGATTGTCTATCACTTAGCTGGGGACCACATGGAATCCACTCAGGGACCACTGGTGTAGCTATAGTGTTTAGTCTATGGCCTTTTCAGACAGGTTGTAGCTATAGTGTTTAGTCTATGGCCTTTATAGACAGGTTGTACTATAGTGTTTAGTCTATGGCCTTTACACGCAGGTTGTAGCTATAGTGTTTAGTCTATGGCCTTTATAGACAGGTTGTACTATAGTGTTTAGTCTATGGCCTTTATAGACAGGTTGTAGCTATAGTGTTTAGTCTATGGTCTTTATAGACAGGTTGTAGCTATAGTTTTAGTCTATGGTCTTTATAGACAGGTTGTAGCTATAGTGTTTAGTCTATGGTCTTTACACACAGGTTGTAGCTATAGTGTTTAGTCTATGGTCTTTACACACAGGTTGTAGCTATAGTGGACATCGTCTATAGTGTTTAGTCTATAGCAGGGGTGGCCAACCGGCGGCTCGTGAGCCACATGCGGCTCTTCAGTTGGTTACATGCGGCTCTTAAGGGGCTTCCACATGAAACCCTCAAAAAAGCTCGGCCTGGTGCAGTCATTCATTCCCTATACAGTGGTGCCTAACCACTCCACCACGGACTGATTCCTAGTCGACCGCGGAGGTGTAGGTGTTTTTTGACTTGTCATGTCTATATCTTTGTCTATATATTTTAATAGTGTGTCTTTGCATTGCGCACTTGCACACAAAGACACATGTCTTATGGCAGGAGAGGGGAAATGTATTTGCGACCATGACGGCCATCGCAACGGTTTTATAACAGTTGTGACCGTTTGATGTGGCTCTTTGCAGTAACACAGTGAAAAACGTGGCTCTTAGTCTATGACTGGTTGGCCACCCCTGGTCTATAACATTCACAGACAGGTTGTACTACGTACAGTGTTTAGTCTATAGCATTCACAGACAGGTTGTAGACAGTGTTTAGTCTATGGCCTTTTCAGACAGGTTGTAGCTATAGTGTTTAGTCTATGGCCTTCACAGACAGGTTGTACGGATGGACTTTACAAAGCTAAATGAGTGTTTATGTGTCGTCTGGGATCACAGACAGAGAAATAACTGGTGGCATGATGGAAGGATTAGAGGAGATCACACAATGATCCTCTGTCAACCATCATCATTACAGTACCTGCTGCTCTATTGTACTGTACTGTACTGTACCGTACCGTACCGTACCGTACCGTACCGTACTGCACTGCACTGCACTGCACGGCACTGCACAGTACAGTACAGTACAGTACACTGTACTGTACTGTACTGTACTGTACTGTACTGTACTGTACTGTACTGCACTGTACTGTACTGTACACTAGGGCTGGGCAAAACATTGATATGCCAATGAATTGCAATCCTTAATGCCATGATAATAATATTGAATCATCAGGTTCAAAATTGTTTTTTTTTTTGTTTGTTTTTTTTTTTTTTTTTTCATACTTACTGTGTGTAAGTCTATTAATTAATGTGTTCATGTCAGAAAACCTAGCTGATGTTATCAGGCTGCATTCTGGTGTATGATTGAAGTTTTTGCTAGATATTGTAAATCACTTCAAAATGTTCTAGTTGATTGAACAGGTGGAGAAACACGAATTGATGACATCATCAAGTTGTGTTTGTTAATGATTTTTCTTTCAGGACCTTTTTTCTGAGGGCGTACAAATGGTACAAAATGGACCCATTAGGGTCCATTTGGTACCATTTGTGCGCCATCTGTACGTGAAGTAAGTGAATGGTCCCACCCCTACTGTACGATGCGGTACTGCACTGTACTGTACACTGTACTACCAGAAGCTAAAGTGTTTTTTATGACTCCTTAGGCTAGGGTGTCAAGGCGCGTTTGAGACCCCAGGGTGCTCTTAGCCCTGGTCCATAGCTTTACTGCGATATGATTGTGCCTTTCAGTGGAGCTATGGACCAGAGCTTGGGTTCTCTGATAATATTTTGAAGATATTTGGAGCTGCTTTAAAAATGACCTGCTCAAAGAAGACCCACCCATGCACCCAAAGTATTACCATGTGGGAAACGGATAAATATTTAAAAAACAAAAAAACAAAACAACAACAACAACAACAACAAAAAAAATCACACCCATGTGAAGTGAGTTGCTCTCTGTAATAATCCACCATCGATTACAACATGCTTGTGTTAGTGACAAAAAGACTGCTTAAAGCTGCTTATAGGAGTTCTCCTTTTCTCTTCCTATGCTTTATTTTTAATATTATAACTAGTAACTATACTGACATGTTTTGCTGGTATTGTTGTGAAGCACTTTGACTATGAAATGTGTTACTAAACAAAAATATACTTTAATATGTACTTACAGAACAACACAACACTATACAATGAACATGAGTTCCATAATGCATTTATTAAAACACTCATACAGGCTAAACAAAGATATTCTGTTGAATATCCATTCAATCAAAAAAAATACATATAGAAGAAAAACCTTAACAAATACACAACCTGCATTACCGTGTATTCATAACTTAATGTATTTTTGTATAAACATTTGCTGATAATCTCTACATATATTTATTTATTTAAACCAAGTCTTGTATTTCTCAGAATCACACACAGATTAATCAAGGACTATTTGAATCTTTTTTTTTTTTTTCATTTTCTTCAATGAACCGTAGAGTAAACCATAATTATCTATTGTCTCCTAGAATGCTACAACAAACAGGATTAGTGCAAACAATTCAACATTTCATCCCCCTAATATAATAATCACTCTTAAATTAATATTAATTTGAACACATGAATGTTAACAGCATCTTTCTAATCGTACAGTAGATTATACAGAATGCAACCATGTGGTTATATTAAAAAAGACAATTGATTGAATATGCAAAGTGTTCAATTCATTTCACTCCTAAGACCATAGACTCCTTCAAAACACCTCTCAAAGAGCACAGCTCCAATAGGACTATACAAACGGTCATAATGCAACTGCATTTATTGATAAATTGTTGTTTGTAGCTGCCAGCGTTTTTCAAGGATGAGCTATTATTTTGAAGTGATCTCATGCTAGCATGTTGGAAGATGCTCAGTCAGTGTTGACATGATGGATCGCTGCAGTAAGATTTCAGTCTCCATGGTAACTGCTCCAAGACAGATACAAAATGAACGATTATGGGCACAGTTGAAAGCCGATGCTAACGATGCTAACGGCGAGTAGCATTACGTCCCGATCAAAAAATAGATAAATGGATTGCATTTATAATGGATTGCATTTTTATAGCGCTTTTCCAAGTGCTCAAAGCACTTTACAATGGTCCATTCATTCATACATTGGGAAGTAGAGCGGCGAACAGTCGACACCAGCGTCCAAAACTTCACACATTCACACACCAATGGTAACCAGCTCAGACCGACCAACTCATTGGAGGTTCAGTGTCTTGCCCAAGGACACTTGGTCACATCAGGAGGAGCCGGGATTCAAACCGCCGACTCACGGGTCATTGGACGACCTGCTCCCTCCTGAGCCACAGCCGCCCCGATAAAGATAGATTGATAAAGGAGTGATTGATGTTGAACAAGAGCACAATGGTTATGCAGCATAAATAATTCTATGTAGGTCTATTGTTTAATTGACGGCTATCAACACCAAATAAGGCAGTAACCTATTTGGGTTAAGAAATGTCAATCCCTAGACTCAAAAGTGCTCCCAAACAGCACTTAACTAATCGGTTAATCCATCAATAATGTTATCAAAACGCATCAGTTCATGAATTACATAGTTGATCATCCCATCCGGTCGATATAAAGATCTAATATTAACCTGAAAGGTACTGATTAACACCCTGTTAACTCCTTCACCACCAAACTACAAGACACCCGACATGTAAACACCATGTGACCTCTTTAAGTAACGTCCCATGTGACCTCTTTAAGTAACGTCCCATGTGACCTCTTTAAGTAACGTCCCATGTGACCTCTTTAAGTAACGTCCCATGTGACCTCTTTAAGTAACGTCCCATGTGACCTCTTTAAGTAACGTCCCATGTGATCTCTGAGTAATAAAATCAAAACTATAAACCTCACATAACTATTGCACACAATAAATAAAGACAGCAGTGACATAAAACTGTGAAATATGTACAAAGATGTCAGTGTGATTGTTTCTGTCGCAAACCGTCCGTTATTATCAACGTCTCTATTAATAATAAACTGTAAATAAAATAGTGTATCTCTCATAGCCAGTGAGATATCGGAGCATCTATATTAATAATTCATATGTTTATTCTAATTTAATTAGGAGCGGTTGAGCTAACGTGACTAAGAATAAACGGTAGAACATCTGTAATGTCTAGATCCATAAGACAACAACTAGTTTTCATCTATTAATTATTTCATTCAGGCTACTCTAATGTGTAATTCCACTAAAATAATAAATATGTGACAGTCTGGTGTATACTATTTAAGCATACTGTAGCTGTATAGACTATATTTCACAACCTCCTGATGGTCAAAGTCTAATGTCTCCCATGACTCATGGCGATATCCATTTGGTGTAGTGCCGGCGGTCCCCAATCCCAAAAATATGCATTTTTAAATATGATTCAGGTGAATTTTGGTGCCAAAATGCGAAAGTAGACGTTACTTCCGGCGGTCTTCTGGGTGCTTCAAAACGGCAACTTATCTAAGTTCCGAAGTCCCACATAGACATCCCACAGCATACTGTATTGAGTCCTCTCACAAGATACCATGAACAACGTCATGGTTGAGCCCATATATATTATTACTCTATGCTGGGTCTCCAACGTGTAGCTCGCGAGCTACCGGTAGCTCGTTGGTTGTTTTTGGGTCGCTCGCAAAGGAGTTGCAAAATTAGGCTATGAATGATATGAAAAGCATGACCTGAAATGCATTGCAACTCTTTCCTTTGTCATTCAACATACAAACGTATGCCCACTCGAGCGTAACTAGGCCTATCAGTAATAGGCTACGTCAGTCATCTTCAGGTCAAATCAAATCCAATCAAGGCAAAGACAAATCTGTCAGTGACATGATCAGTGCTGTGAAGGCCTTCAAAGCAAAAGTCTCATTTTACATGCAACAGGTAAAAAACAAGAGACTGCAGCATTTTCCTTCAATGAGGAAGGTGTTGGAAAACAATGCAGAGGCAGTTGATGTGTTGGATGTGGATAAATATTGTGACCTACTGTCCAAGCTTGGGCAGGAATTTGAGGACAGGTTCAAAGATTTTGGTGAACTGGAGCCCTGTGTGGCATTCATTGCTAACCCTTTAATGGAGGTAGATGTGAGTGTAATATCAGGGCAGATGGCTGACATGTTCAATGTCAATGCATTTGAAATGGAAATGGAGATTATTAATCTCCAAAATGATGTGCAGCTAAAAGCACAACAGAATTCACAACATTTCTGGGCGTTGGGGACCCAGAGAAATATAATAATATTCACCAAGCAGCCCTGAAAGTGGGTGCTTTATTTGGCTCTACATGTACTTATCTTTGTGAATCTGCATTCTTTGATATGAATGTGATCAAATCCAAATTCAGAACTAGGTTGACTGATGATCATTTGAATGACTCTATAAGAGTGAACCTGAGTGGATACACCCCAGCGTTCAAGTGTCTTGCGGAGGCCATGCAGTGCCAGGCATCTCATTAGAGGGGAATGCAAAATGTGAATGCACTTTTGAACCAGAAAACCGTTACCTTGTGATGTGTGGATATGGATACAGGAACAACAGAGTTAGTGCCTGGCAGTGGCGTGCACAGAGAGTTTCAAGGGCAGGTGCTGAAATGTAACCAGGAGGGTGGAAAAAGTTTTGGGGGGCTTTTTGCCTGCCTACGCACCCGCCACAAAGACCCACAGGAGTGCATAAGACTTTGTTTCCTACAGTTTTGGGGGGTTAAAAACGCATAGAAAACAGCATTTCAGCATCTTTTTGCTCTTTTAAAAAGGGCATGTTGGTCCAGAGAGGGCCACTAGGGGGTGCTCAAACCCCCCTTGACGTCTATGTATGCACGCCTATGGTGCCTGGCCTAACTAAAATAAAAATCAGTTTGTTAATTGTTAATGTTGTTGAATAAGACCTCTGTGAATATGCACTATGCATATTGTTGATTGCGTTGTTAAATAAATGAAAGCTAAAAGTGAAGTAGCTCTCTGCCCCTCAGATGTTTTCAAAGTAGCTCTAAAATGAAAAAAAAAAAAAAAAAACGTTGGAGACACCTGAGTCTATCCTTTATAAACATCTACGGGTCGCGCTGCTGCTAGCGCCTTATTAGGGCTGCTCATGTGACGCGGCTGTGGTGTGGAGCTCCGCCCACCTGCCCCGCCTTCGGCTCCGCCCCCTCCCCCTCCCCCTCCCCCTCCTTTAAGCATCAGGTGGTGGTCCCCCGGCTGGGGTAGGGGGAGGGGGGCCGTGGAGGAGGGCCAGTGGAGACACAGTGGACAGGGGCAGGACGGGGCGTGGTGAGGGTACACACCCCCCCTGGTGGCCTGGTGGTGGTACTGCCGCTGTAGTACCTCCAGAGGCCTGACGGGGGCGCTGGGGGATGCACCGTACGGGGAGTAGAGGTGGAAGGGGAGGGGCAGCGGGGGGTGGGGGGGCAGGAAGGGGTGGTAGGGGTTGGAGGCGGGGCTAGAGGAGGAGGGGGAGGGGCTAGGGGCGGGGCTAGAAGGGGCGTGGCGGCCGTGCAGGAACATGGCGGCGGCGGCGGCGGCTCCCAGAGGATCCAACAGCAGGGGGCAGTGCTGAGGGTGAACCGGCCACGAGAAGACATGTCTCTGTCGCTTGTCCTTCATCCTCCTGTTCTGGAACCACACCTATACAGGAAGTCACATGACAGGAAGAGGAGGAGTCAGAACCACACCTATACAGGAAGTCACATGACAGGAAGAGGAGGAGTCAGAACCACACCTATACAGGAAGTCACATGACAGGAAGAGGAGGAGTCAGAACCACACCTATACAGGAAGTCACATGACAGGAAGAGGAGGAGTCAGAACCACACCTATACAGGAAGAGGAAGAGGAGGAGTCAGAACCACTATACAGGAAGTCACATGACAGGAAGAGGAGGAGTCAGAACCACACCTATACAGGAAGAGGAAGAGGAGGAGTCAGAACCACACCTATACAGGAAGTCACATGACAGGAAGAGGAGGAGTCAGAACCACACCTACAGGAAGTCACATGACAGGAAGAGGAGGAGTCAGAACCACACCTACAGGAAGTCACATGACAGGAAGAGGAGGAGTCAGAACCACACCTACAGGAAGTCACATGACAGGAAGAGGAGGAGTCAGAACCACACCTACAGGAAGTCACATGACAGGAAGAGGAGGAGTCAGAACCACACCTACAGGAAGTCACATGACAGGAAGAGGAGGAGTCAGAACCACACCTATACAGGAAGTCACATGACAGGAAGAGGAGGAGTCAGAACCACACCTATACAGGAAGTCACATGACAGGAAGAGGAGGAGTCAGAACCACACCTATACAAGGAGAATTCAAAAAGGAGTTGTCGCGAAGGCACCCACGGGGGAGTCCACATTGGTTCATGGGAGGAAACAGACATGCGCAGTACAGATCAGGAAGTCAAACCATCCAAGAGACCAATGGCATGCATGGTTTGCAAGCGTCAAACTTCCTGGAATGTACTGCGCATGTCTGTTTCCTCCCATGAACCAATGTGGACTCCCCCGTGGGTGCCTTCGCGACAACTCCTTTTTGAATTCTCCTTGCACCTATACAGGAAGTCACATGACAGGAAGAGGAGGAGTCAGAACCACACCTACAGGAAGTCACATGACAGGAAGAGGAGGAGTCAGAACCACACCTATACAGGAAGTCACATGACAGGAAGAGGAGGAGTCAGAACCACACCTATACAGGAAGTCACATGACAGGAAGAGGAGGAGTCAGAACCACTATACAGGAAGTCACATGACAGGAAGAGGAGGAGTCAGAACCACACCTATACAGGAAGTCACATGACAGGAAGAGGAGGAGTCAGAACCACACCTACAGGAAGTCACATGACAGGAAGAGGAAGAGGAGGAGTCAGCGGACAACATTTATTGTACGTTTGTGCAAATTTATGTTAACAGCAGGGGTGTAAAATGGATTTTAACAGTGATTCCATACGTATCACGAATCGATACATGATACACATAAAATACATGGACCATATTGGTTCATTATGACTCAATGATTTGAAATTGATGTAGTATACTACTGGTATTTAGCAAATCCTGTTAATAATTCCTGCTATCAAAACCACTGGTCTAGTAAGAGAGTGGCTATTGGTTGAAACGCTCTGGTGACAACAGCTATTGGTTGAATGGTCTGTTTGGAAGAGAGCCAGAGTGGTTTGTTCCAAACCATACCTGGGCATGCGACCCGGGGGCCAAATGCGGCCCTTTGGCCGACTCTGACCGGCCCGGGGACCACCAGTGGTCCTTGAGAGAGTTCCAGTTTAATATGAAACCAAATGGACCCTTGCGGGTCCATTTGGTTTCATGTTTACACTCTCAAGAGTTAAAATATTCATCATCTGAATTAGCCCAAAGTCCACACAATCAGAAAATGTTAAAGAATGGTCATTTTTGATCCATGTTATCCTGTTTTGTTTGTAAAATCCAGCCTCGTATTGTGGAGTAAAACAAAAGAAATCTTTAGTTTTGGGGTCAGTGGGGCTAAAATGTCATCAAATAATGGTCCTCTGTGGCTGAAATCTTACGCTTACCTTTATCTTGAAATAAAATCAATATTCCATAGACTTGGGAATGACTTTTGATTACTGTACATACTGTACAGAATCCAAAAATGGATTCCTGGCTGAGTGGGTTAAATTGGTGACATTACAGAATTTTAGGACATTTTATAACACATTAACAGACCTCTGGTCACTCTAGTGAATAATTCATGTATACAGTATGATTAGACAATGGGCTGTGCTGTCATGCAGTGGTTAGCTATGTACTATGTGTGGGCTCAGGCACCACTCTCCTACTGCAGTACACTAGGTTGTTGGTTAAAGGTAGGGGAAGTGATTTCACTTTTGTCAGATATCACCCCCAAAAAATAATAATTCTGTTAAAATGCTCTGTTATAAGGTGTGCAGACCATATATGGAGTTTCCCCCTCCCCCACGTTAGCAGAGGAGCTAATAAAAGTTCCCCAGGTGGAGGGTGAATTCTCCTCCAATCAGGATGGAGCAGCAGGTTCACATAGTGTAGCTACTCTTGGGCGCCCCTAGTGCACCAGGCTGGTACTACACCATGAATTTCAAATCACTCAGCCTACCTTTAAAGAACAAGACATGTCAGTCAGTCAGTCAGTCAGTCAGTCAGTCAGTCAGTCAGTCAGTCAGTCAGTCAGTCAGTCAGTCAGTCAGTCAGTCAGTCTGTCTGTCTGTCTGTCTGTCCGTCCGCCCCACACACCGTTTTCTTTTTTCCTTCTTTCCTTTAACTGCCCCCACAGAAAGTCCCAGAAAGCTCCTTTCTCTTTTAAACGGTGTGTTTTTAACGATCTCCTCCCTGGCTGGACATTCTGGACATTCCATCCTCCTTCGTAAAGAAAAGGAAAAAGAAAAGCGTAGCCTCAAACAGCAGAACATAAAGGTGGGCTGCGTTTTAACACGCGTATTAAAGAGTCCGGAATTGGTCAAGGGGGGGCAGTAGGACCCCCCTAGGACCCCCCGCTTAAACCTGTCAGCACTCAATCCCAGTGTGTTGATGGGAAACGACATGGAGCAACGGATGGATGGGCGGACGGACGGTCAGACAG
>CM076965.1:7634049-7636549 GCA_039105355.1 Benthosema pterotum
GCACGTGGCCGCGGGCGTGCACGGTGGTGGCCACGGGGCCGTCTCTACCGTCAGACACTGAGAGAGAGGAGATGAATGACATGAATCGAATGACATCAATGGCATGAATGAATCAATGAATGAATGAATGATTTTTTTATTAACAGAAATGAGAGTTACAGTACAAGTCAAGTCCACCCTGTTACAAAACAGATAACAGCTTGGAGAATTACAGTACAATTCAAGTACAACTACAGCAAATCTGAAAAAACTGATTGGACACGATAGTTAAGCATACACTTCATGCAGCAAATCATGAAGGTAAAATCATAGTGGAGGTAAAAAGGGAAAAGAGAAATGTACAAAGAGGAGAGGGGGGTGGGATTCTCATGTCTTAATGACTGTTGGTAGGGCTTTCCACATTTTGGTGGCATATGAGCGGAAGCAATTAATTAATAATGTGGAACAGCATGTGGAAACATTAGGAAATGTTATGTTCTAAAGCAGTGATTTTCAACCATATTGATACCAGGGTCCACTATTTATTCAACATTTGAGCCACAGACCACCTGAGGACGTTTTAGCTGCAAAGACCCAAACAAGTAAATATTTGTTTTGCTTTTGAATTTGGGAAACAAACCAGTCAAACAAATACAGATCAAAATGACCATTAATCTTCTACATTCTCTAGTTGTGTAGACCTGGGATAATTCACATGATGAATATTTTAACTCTTGAGAGCGTAAACATGAACCAACTTAGCCGGGGACCTCGTGGAACCCTCTCAAGGACCACTGATGGTCCCCAGACCCTGGTTGAAAAAACCTGTTCTAAAGCATCATCAATGCATTTAGCAGAAATTGGTGGAATCAACTTGCGACCACAACATACGTTGTGCCGTACGATGCAGCAGGTGACCCAACGGTCAAGAAGAATAAGTTATGTTGCTTTTCAACTTCCACGAAGTCATCTTGCAACCACAGCATATGTCGCGACGGATGGTGTCACGGCAGTCTGGGGTTAAGGTTAGGTTTAGGCATAGATTTTACTATTATGTTATGTTTAGGGTTAGGTTTAGTAAACGACCGATGAAGAACGGCCGCGGCTAGTTGGCCCAACGGTCACGACCAGTGGTAAAACAATCGACCACTTTCACCAGTCACAACTAATTCATGAAGTTAACTAATTCAACAATCGTCCTGGTTCATAACGGTCACTCCTCCCGTTGCGACTGTTGGCCAAGCATCGCGACCGTTTGGCCTCCCGTCACAACATATGCCACAGATATGTTGCAAATTGATTTCACCGTATCTCAAATATAGTCTAAAAACATCAATTCATCTAATTAACATTCTACAGACAGAAGCCAATGACAGCTTATTTCACCTATAGACCTGCACAGTGACGTCACCGCCCCTGTTCCAGAAATGGATTCCCCATTCATTTTTCTCAGACTTTTCGAAAATAATTTATATAAAGACGATTACGCCGTGGACAAAGCCAACTCGAGTCGTGACGAATCATGATGACACACACAAACTTTTGGGACAATCAAATCATTTCTAAGATGAAAAACGAAACAAAAAGTCTTGTATCATGCCGTTTTCTACTTCTTCCTAATTATATATTATATGACGATATTGTGTTTGTTGTCATGATTTGTCACGACCCGAGTTGGCTTTGGCCGCGGCGCAATCGTGTTTTTATTAACCATTGTGGTGGTTAATAAAAAAATAAATAAAATGTGCTGGTGACGTCACTGAAAAGTCTATGAGGAAAATGAATGAGGAATCCACTAGTGGAACAGGGCTGGTGACGTCACTGAAAAGTCTATGAGGAAAATGAATGAGGAATCCACTAGTGGAACAGGGCTGGTGACGTCACTGAAAAGTCTATGAGGAAAATGAATGAGGAATCCACTAGTGGAACAGGGCTGGTGACGTCACTGAAAAGTCTATGAGGAAAATTAATGAGGAATCCACTAGTGGAACAGGGCTGGTGACGTCACCATAGTATTTTAAGTGGTCTGGAAATATTAGAATGAGCTTCTTTTGGATGAGTTGTCCTTACTTTCCTCAAGACACCTCACCCCTAAAACCAGGGTGAGTTGTCCAGAATTCCATTTAAACAGTGATGACAGCTCTATAATTCACAACATGTTCATGTTTTTAAAATCTACTTTATTCTACTGGTTCACAATTAACTTTTTCCTGCCATGGACCCATAAATCTACAAACTAACCAGAGGACCATCAGAGATCACATGACAAATTGCCAATTAAGGATCCTCATAAAAGATTAGATTTTTATGGCAGGGATTGTCAAGGGGACCTCCCACACACAAAGTTTGTTAATATATTGATTAATTAATGCCATGCAGAATATCTGAAATGATCAGATTACAAATTAATAAATACATGAATATAAAAAATATATATTTTTAGAGAGTGATGGTTATCTGGGTGGATTGTGGTGAATAATTGAACATTTCTCAATCTATATTGTTATTACTGTAACTTACT
>CM076965.1:7641549-7671530 GCA_039105355.1 Benthosema pterotum
GTGGGTATTTTAGTATAGCTCCAAACCTATGAAAGGTCTTTTTCCCCACACATCACATCAAACCACACACTAGATAATTGGGCCACTAGATGATTTTAAAAAAATAAAATAAAAAATACACGGGTATGGGCACTGATGACTCGGAGGAGGCGACGCCCCCAGCACCCACAGCGGCGTCTCTATCGGGAATCGAACCTAGGACCTTCTAGCTGTGAGACGACAGCACTAATCACTGTGCCACTCTGCCCACAATCAAAAAGGTAATGATAATCAAATCTTGTAATGTATTAAAGGTAGGGTAAGTGATTATAAATGCATGGTGTAGTACCAGCCTGGTGCACTAGGGGCGCCCAAGAGTAGCTACACTATGTGAACCTGCTGCTCCATCCTGATTGGAGGAGAATTCACCCTCCACCTGGGGAACTTTTATTAGCTCCTCTGCTAACGTGGGGGAGGGGGAAACTCCATATATGGTCTGCACACCTTATAATAGAGCATTTTAACAGGAAATAAAATGTTTTTGGGTGATATCTGACAAAAGTGAAATCACTTCCCCTACCTTTAAGTGTTTAAGTGATGTTTTGTTTATTGTAACCAGAGCGTAATTGTAAAAGAGATGTGGTACGATCACTGACTTCCCTGAATAAATAAAAGCTGAAAGAAGAATCAGACTTTGGCTACAACACAAAACTCTACATCTGCAGTACAACTTCCCCTAGAAACCTCACAGACACAGGGGTGGATCTAGGCATGGGCATGGGGAGGGGGCAATGCCCCCCATACCCAGTCTGCCCCCCCAAACATGATTCCATGCAAAACAACCCAAGATATTTCAAATCAAAGTGCTTCTAACCACTACTGCTGCTACTAACTAACTACAGCTGTGTCACCACTAAACCAACAGCATTTCATCATTGGAAACAGAAAACTCTCTGAGTCAGACCTTTAGCTTTATGCATGCATACCATGTTCTCTTGCCCCCCCCCCCCCCCTCCCAAATGGGACATTTACATCCGCCCCTGGCACAGACATCTGAATGATGATCCACTAAAGCGACTACAAGTGGCATACAGTATGAAAGTAAAAAACTAGCCTTCCCATTTCTCCCAGAAGGGTTCCTAAATAAATCACTGCCACATAACGCTGCGGTCTCAGACTATTGGAACCACATTTGTTGCTGCTGAGCAGAATAAATAACTTCCAAACGGAGACACCTATTAGTAACATATTTCCTTCAGAAGAATAAATAGCTCCACAATGTGACCATGCATACAGATGAGGGGCTTTGATTGGCCGATGGGAAGCCGCGGTGCCAGGGCCCTAAATGTCTTCCATCCAGACCAGGCATTCTGTCTGGCTCTGCCAAGCCCCCCTGCCCTCCCCTCCTCCCCCTCCTCCCCTAATCCCATGGGATTGGTAGTTTTGATCAAATGATCAAAGTTATGTGTTTGTGTATCTGCAAGACATATGGAATAAAATCCCCCGATCATGATGTGAAGGAACAGAGTGCCGTGCCATCAGCACACAGATCAGGGGCGGATCTAGGCATGGGCATGGAGGGGCAATCACGTATTAGGAGGAGAATATCAGTCACCAGAAAAAAGATGGGTTGAATAATCTGTCATGGTTAAAATGGAGTTTTAAGTTATAATGGGTTTGTATAGGAAGGACGTTCCGGCAGATTAATGAACATCAAATATCTAAATAGTGAATGTAGTAACTTATAAACTGTCTGGTGTGTTTACATGAGGCTGAGTAGACCATAAAATGACCAAAAGTTTTTTTGAAAGTGGAGTACCCCTTTAAATATAATGTAACTGGAGAGCTGTAAAGTGTAAATCAGTCTACACCTAAAGAAACACACATGTAACACCTAAAGAAACACACATGTAACACCTAAAGAAACACACATGTAACACCTAAAGAAACACACATGTAACACCTAAAGAAACACACATGTAACACCTAAAGAAACACACATGTAACACCTAAAGAAACACACATGTAACACCTAAAGAAACACACATGTAACACCTAAAGAAACACACATGTAACACCTAAAGAAACACACATGTAACACCTAAAGAAACACACATGTAACTTCCAAGGATCTGTAGTTCCAACCGTTCAGCGAATCATTTACATCATATTGCAACAAGCAGAGTTGTCCTATTTAAAACTCTTTTTAAGCCAATCACAATCCAGTACTTGAACCCTAACCCTTGAACAATAGTATGGAAGTCATCTTTTGTTTTCTATTGTTCTGTTAAAATGGACGCAGTGCTTGACTCTACAAATGTGTTCAGTCATTATTCTGATTGACCATTAAACCAGCTCTAAAAAACATACAGAAATTCATTATGTTCGGTAAAGACTCGAAAGGCAGCCAAGAGATGAGGTTTGGATTCCCTCTGTGTGTGTGTGTGTGTGTGTGTGTGTGTGTGTGTGTGTGTGTGTGTGTGTGTGTGTGTGTGTGTGTGTGTGTGTGTGTGTGTGTGTGTGTGTGTGTGTGTGTGTGTGTTATAACTCACAGCTCCTTCAGGGAGGCCCAGACTGTGTTAAACTTGACCTTGAACTTGGCCTTGACCTTCAGGGTCTGTCTGGACCCTCTGGACCCCCACAGACCTCACAGACCTCACAGACCATGTCTGTCTGAAAGAGAGAGAGAGAGAGAGAGAGAGAGAGAGAGAGAGAGGAGAGAGAGAGAGAGAGAGAGAAAGAGAGACAGAGAGAGAGAGAGAGAGAGACAGGGAGAGAGACAGAGACAGAGAGAGAGAGAGAGACAGAGAGAGAGAGAGAGACAGAGACAGAGACAGAGACAGAGACAGAGAGAGAGAGAGAGAGAGAGAGAGAGAGAGAGAGAGAGAGAGAGAGAGAGAGAGACAGAGACAGAGACAGAGACAGAGACAGAGAGAGAGAGAGACAGAGACAGAGACAGAGACAGAGACAGAGACAGAGACAGAGAGAGAGAGAGAGAGAGAGAGAGAGAGAGAGAGAGAGAGAGAGAGAGGGAGAGAGACAGAGAGAGAGACAGAGAGAGAGAGAGAGAGAGAGAGAGAGAGAGAGAGAGAGAGAGAGAGAGAGAGAGAGAGAGAGAGAGAGAGAGAGAGAAGAGAGAGAGAGAGAGAGAGAGAGAGAGAGACAGAGAGAGACAGAGAGAGACAGAGAGAGACAGAGAGAGAGAGAGAGAGAGAGAGAGAGAGAGAGAGAGACAGAAAGACATAGCATTAGACCAGGGCTGGGCAGTTATTTTACTCAAGGGGCCAAATGAGATACATAAAATATTGTGGAGGACCCAAGACTAAAGGCTGGACTAAAGTCTGTGTGATATTAATTTAATTTCAAGACAAAAGTAAGAGTAAGACCAACCATTTTGACACCAGGGGCCACTATTTATTCAGCATTTGAGCCACAGAAGACATTTGTTGACATTTTAGCCCCCCAGACCCCAAAACAATAAAGATTTATTTTGCTTTTGTCCACAATTCCAGGCTGGATTTGGGGAAACCAAACAGTCCAACATACAGATCAAAATGACCATTAATCTTCTACATCCTCTAGTTGTGCAGAGTTGTTGGACTAATTCAGATTCAGAATATTTTAATTCTTGAGAGTGTAAAAATGAAACCATATGGACCCGCAAGGGTCCATTTGGTTTCATTTTTACACTCTCAGTGAGTTACATCTGGTTAACCAGCTTTCCATATTTAACTGGAACTCTCTCAAGGACCACTGGTGGTCCCCGGACCACTGGTTTAAAACCCTTTCAGGGGCCAGTCAGAGTCAGCCAAAGGGTCACATTTGGCCCCCGGGCCGCATAATGCCCAGGTATGCAGAAACCAGGCTCATAATAAGTTCTCCGATAGAGCACAACAAGGATGCATATGGATTCATTTCCAACAAATGTGACAACTATCAGCATACTACCCATGGCCTACTTGTGTGTGAGCATGACTCAAGGTCTCCTATTTACCTCACAATCACGTCACCATTGCATCACCCAATTACATCACCCCCAACCGGCCAATGGGAGTCCCCGAGGGACAACGACCGCCGACCGCGCCCCATCGTGCCTCACCGGGCCACACCGTGCACCCATCGCTTAATTAAAGGGGAATTCCAGCCATTTTCTTTTTTCTGAGAGCGTACAAATGGAACCAAATGAACCCGATAGGGTTCATTTGGTTCCATTTGTATGCATCTAAAGAAATCCATTAACATGGTGAAAATACATCTTGATGATGTCATCAAGATGTTTCACCATGTGTTAGTGGTTTTCTTCAGACCTCCATTTCTTGGGAACACAGAATGGGGAGAACTTTTTTATCATGTCCACCCAGCACCTCTAAAGGTGTATTAATGACATATTAAAATGTTGAAAATGGGTGGACTTCCCCTTTAACTTGCGCCCACTCCGCTGACATCAGTGTATTAATTTGCATGAGCAATTAACACATACAGTAGTATTAATAATGTATTATTTGCACAAGTACTGCGATCACCGATCAACCGTCTATCGTCCCTAGTCGTCAGACTTAGTCGTCAGACTCAAGTATTGTCATGAGTATTATCTAAGGTGTCATGGCCTACTTTACGGATTGCAGTTATTGTAAACTCAGTGCTAATTTAACTCTGAGAAGACTGTATGCATTCTCAGAGTTACAGACCCATAAGGGTCCATTTGGTGGCACTCTTTTAACTAGTGGTCCCTCTTGGAACTGCCTCCAAGACCCTGGGGGTCCCCAGACCCCTGCACACACACACACACACACAAACACACACACACACACACACACACACACACACACACACACACACACACACACACACACACACACACACACACACACACACACACACACACACACAGGAAATGCCATGTCATGTCAGCTCGTGTGTAAAACCAACATCAATGCTCTACAACATGTTAGTGGAATTACTGGAATGTTTATACTGCTAGTGTACATTTATACTGCACTCATATATTAGATCTGTATGTCATTTACTGAGGTTATTAATATTCATAATAATATTAATAGGCTATAGTGCTCTGGAGGTAAATTAAATGAATGAATGTATGATAGTAAACAGAATAGGAGATTTACAGTACGATTCAAATATCAACTACAACAAAACTGAAAACTGAGTGAATGGACACACTAGTTAAAGGGGAATTACACGCATTTTTCATTTTTTTTTTCTGAACGTACAAATGGGTCTGAAAGAAAAATCATTAACATGGTGAAATACATCTTGGTGATGTCATCAGATGTATTTCACCATGTTAATGATGTTTTCAGACCTCCATTTTTAGGAAATACAGAATTCTCAAGGGCCAAATGAAATTACACGGCGGGCCAAATTTGGCCCGCGGGCCAGAGTTTGACACCCATGCACTAGACCAGGGGTCCCTTTGGTCTAGTGACTAGACCAAAGGGACATCCCCATGGTCCAGGGCATAGGCCATTCATAGGCCATTCATAGGCCATTCATAGGCCATTCATAGGCCATTCATAGGCAATTCATATAGGCGATTTCAGGCTATCTCAGCATCGGGGGTTGGCCAAAGATCTGTAACTATTGAGAGAAGAATTGAAATTTGAATAAAATGTCTTGCCATATTATCTCGTAAATTGTGGACAATAACTTGAAAATCATTCGTTTTGGATACGAGAAACTCAACTCAACATCAAATGTCAATTTCATGTCAATGTCAGTCAGGTAATTTTGCAAGTACTACAAGTACAAAGCATGAATAAAATGAAAAATAAACATTTGTATAAATATTAAGTTACATTTTTTTTCTTGCCACCAGTCCCCCCTGGCTCCATCCTAAAATCGCCAATGGTTGGATTTGCTCCAATGCTTTCATATTGTATATAATATGTGACATTAAACTGAGTGTAGGTATAGACCATATGACCATATGACAGGTACACTGCTCCCTCCTGTGGGCCAAATATGAGAACACACACGTGCGCGCAAATCAATAAGGGTCGCGAGGTGCATGGGCCATCTGGGCTATATCTCGTGCAGTGACCAGTTTGGTCTGTAATAGCCTACATTCATATTCATTTAGAGTAATAGGCACGCTATAGGATACATTTCAAGCGCAACTCTATACAACACTAATACAGTAACTGTGAGTGGACGACACTGTCTAGAAGCAGCAAATCATAGTGGAGGAAAAATAGAAAAGAAAAATATACAGTACACACAGGGATACGGCACATTGTTCGTTACATACTGTTCCATATATAGTAGAAATGTAACCAATTTGATGCTTTACACTGGGTGAGTTTATTGTATGAAGATGTGTTGATTATTATATTGATTGACAATGTGAGGCTCAACCTGGTCTACCACACGGAGGTCTGAAGACACGCATTTGTTTGTTTTCACTTATATTCGGTTTATTTTGCAACACCAGTTTATTGTTGAAATTTCAGTCAAAACATCCGGCTTCGTGTTATGATTTGCCACCATGCAGAATCAAAATAAACCTTTTTGCACTCAATGAGAGAACCTGTGTTAACAGAGCTTCAAATCCCATATCTCATGCACTGAAATCGTTTTTGTTGTTCTTCTGATAATGCAGGGGTTTTCAATCAATGGTCCCTGAGAGGGTTCCAGGTGGTCCCCAGCTAAGTTGTTTTAACCAAATGTAACTCTTGAGAACGTAAAAATGAAACCAAATGGACCCTGGCGGGTCCATTTGGTTTCATTTTTACACTCTCAAGAGTTAAAATATTCATGACGCAAGTTAGTCAAGTCTACACAACTATAGAAAGATTAATGGCCATAGACAGAAGCAAAGGAAATCTTTAGTTTTCGGGTCTGTGGGACTAAAAAAATATCCTCAAATGGTGGTCCGTGGCTCAAATGCTGAATAAATGGTGGTCCCTGGGATGAAAAAGGTTGAAAACCCTTGTGTTAATGCGTTCACTGACTCACTGTACATGGATAAAGTCCTGCACCGTCCTGGTATCAAAATGAGTGGGTTGAAAACCCACTATAGTTTATCTCGTAGTGTATATCGTTTCCACCGTCGTTTCAATGTGAAGATTAATATTTATGCACAGATATTCTATAAGGTGTAGTGTTTGTTTATGTTCCATTAATGTGGTCACTATTGGCTTTGCTTACACAATGCAAGAAGAAACATGAACAAACACCGTCACGTAGAAAGACAGACAGCCAGGTGTATTGATTACATTAGGCTGCAGGTGATATCGATCAGTCATGAATGAAAGAATGAATGAATGAATAAATCAACGCGGAGTAAGATACGATATAAAGCTGGGCAATTATTTTTCTCAAGGGCCAAATGAGATCCATAAAATATTGTAGAGGACCAAGACTAAAGGCTGAACTAAAGTCTGTGTAATATTCATTTAATTTTCACAACCATTTTGACACCAGGGCCGTCTATTTATTCAGAAATTAAGCCACAGAGGACCACCATTTGATGACAATTTAGTACCACCAAAACTAAAGATTTATTTTGCTTTTTGTTCACAATATCAGGCTGGATTTGGGGAAACCAAACAGTCCAACATACAGATCAAAATGACCATTAACTCTTCTACAGTTGTGTATAGGCTAATTCAGATGTGAATATTTTAACTCTTGAGGGAGTAAAAATGAAACCAAATGGACCCGCAAGGGTCCATTTGTTTTCATTTTTACGCTCCAGAGTCACATCTGGTTAACCAACTTTCGATATTTAACTGGAACTCTCTCAAGGACCACTGGCGGTCCCCGGACCACTGGTTGAAAACCACAGTAACAATGCCCAGGTATGATATAAAGTCACACACCAGTACAGAATCATGACTGACAGGTCGGTGAAGCAAAACTGTTTGTTAATCATTCTGTAATTCATAATGAACCGTATTCGACGGTCCAGAAAAAACAGGGAATAGAGTATAGGCTATTAATCACACGTCCGCATAGTGCAAGACTCAAGACAATACATCCTTTTAGATGTAAATGCGATATGTTGGTTAATTTAAAGATTATTTGATTAAATATATTCCTATAATAATTCCTATAATCAAGACGTGTTCTGGTGAACTTCATTATATCAAATTATACTGTATTAGTTAATGGCCCTTAATTCTGTACGAAATAGTGTATTTACAGTACATTAACCTACATCGGAAGGTTTTCAACCAGAGCGTAAAAATGAAACCAAATGGACCATTGCGGGTCCATTTGGTTTCATGTTTACACTCTCAAAATTTAAAATATTCGATTGTCCTCCGTGGCACAAATGTTGAATAAATAGTGGGCCCTGGATTCAAAATGGTTGAAAACCACATCATCGCTAACGAATATCTTGTTGCGAAATTATTATTATCATATAAGGCATATCAGCCTACACAAAAAATGCCATGGAAGCCTTGGAAGTGCATTTATTTCGTACCAGAATGTTACGTATACAGCTTGAGTTTCATTGCATTGCAGTAGATTTAATACAAATTAAATCTATAAGGCCTATAAGCAGCCTACTGTCTTAGGCCTATATTCGACGGACTATTAATGCTGGACAAGAAAATTAGGGTTGTGAAAATAATCGTGCAGAGGTTCTAAATCAGGGGTTTTCAACAGTGGTCCGTGAGAAGGTTCCAAGTGGTCCCCTGGCTAAATGATGGAAAGTTGGTTAACCAGATGTAACTCTTGAGAATGTAAAAATGAAACCAAAATTAATCGATCCTTGCGGGTCCATTTGGTTTTATTTTTACACTCTCAAGAGTTAAAATATTCATCATCTGAATTAGCACCACTTAATCAAGAAGTCTACACTGTTTTGTTGGTAAAATACAGCCTGGAATTGTGGACAAAACCAAAATAATTCTTTAATTTCAGGTCTTTGGTGTGAACATGTAATCAAATGGTGGTCCGTGGCTCAAATGCTGAATAAATGGTGGTCCCTGGAGTAGTCCCTTTTTATAGTTATTATATTTTATTTTTAAGTTATATTTTATATTTTAAGTGAAACTGATACGGACGTTCGTTCGCGCATGTTTGCGTGACAAATCGCAACCAATTTAGTATATATATATATATATATATATATATATATATATATATATATATATATATATATATATATATATATATATAAATATGTAATTGATGTAGCCTAATGTTTTGTGTTTACTCCACAGATTTCTGAATATAGCATATATATATATATATATATATATATATATATATATATATATATATATATATATATATATATATATATATATATATATATATATATATATATATATATATATATATATCCTATGTCTCTTTCATCTATTGCATGCACGTGCCAATTAATCACGATTCCGCCGGTATTTCATTTGCCGTATTGTGCGCCGCGCGTGCTGTTGCCTCAAGCGCGTGCGGGTCCATTCCAAAAGCAGTGAGAATTCAATTCCGTCAAAATGCAATTATAATTAGGATGAAACAAAAACGCTTTTCTTTCCAATACCATGAGCAAGTAGATGTTTTGTTTTATATCATATCAGTGTCCTTCAACTGTTTTCATATCAAATCCCATCAATTATTCAGCATGTGATCCATTGACCACCATTTGATAGCGTTAGCCATGCAGTCTCAATTTAGTGTGTTGTCATGGGAAAGATTTTTTTTCCACACAATTCCACATTGTATTGATATACACGTAGCTTTAGGAGAGAGAATAGACAATATAACAATTATTCTACATTCTCTCTGGAGTTGTATTCTGGGGTGGCCAGTTATTTTTTACAAAGGGGCCAAACAAGATGCAGAAAATATTGTAAATGGCCTGGCTTAAAGGATGAATTGGATTCTGTTTAATATTAGGGTCAGTATGGCAGGGGTTTTCAACAGGTGAACCGGGGACCACCAGTGGTCCTTGAGAGGGTTCCAAGTGGTCCCCAGGCTAAATGATGGAAGGTTGGTTAACCAGGTGTAACTCTTGAGAATGTAAAAATGAAACCAAATGGACCCTTGCGGGTCCATTTGGTTTCATTTTTACATTCTCATGAGTTAAAATATCCATTCAATATCTGAATTATAGCACCACTTCATAATTAATAAGTCTACACTGTTTTGTTTGCAAAATCCAGCCTGGAATTGTGGACAAAACCAAAAGAATTCTTTAGTTTTAAGTCTTGGGGGTGAAATTGAGCATCAAATGGTGGTCCGTGGCTCAAATGCTGAATAAATGGTGGTCCCTGGTGTCAAAAAGGCTGAAAACCCCTGGTATATGGCATTGATCTGACACTACAGATTATGTTATCATTAGTGAGGTTGTTTCCAAAATCCTCCAAACCAATGTTAAGCAGGTTCACAGCAGGGAACGTGTGTGAACGTGAATAAAGGTTTTGTATTGCATCTTGTATTTTCTATTTTCCAATACTCTTTCACCAGCCGGTCAGAGACTCCATATTGTCCAGCAATGGTCTAGAGGTTCATTTGGTTACCGAGAAAAAAAAAAAAAAAAAAGAAACAGAGAGAGATAATGATAATATTTCCTACCAACTGCACTTTATAGGTCTATGCAGTCTCCAAATTCAGAAGAATACATGAACCCTGGAAGATTTGATATATATATATATATATATATATATATATATATATATATATATATATATATATATATATATATATATATATATATATATATATATATATATATATATATATATATATATATATATATATATATATATATATATATATATCAAATCTTCCAGGGGAAATTAAGGTTTGTATTAAAAATTGGTCTTACATGGTCTCAGTCACCACATTTGGGAATTCTTTTATTGTTTGTTTTGTTTTTGTTTTTTATGGCTGAAGTTGTATCCAATACCCATCATTTTGTATTGGTGGTAAAACCAACAAACTCACACGATTCAGCAGAACCCTGGAAATTACTTTAGACTATATTACAAATACAATTAAAAAAACTGTCCTCCATAAAAATATGATTCCCCCACCCTCCCCCCTACTCCCCCTCCTTTTTCTCTTTTCTGACTTTACAGAAGTGAATATGTGTAAGTCTCTAAATCAGGGGTTTTCAACAGGTGGTCCCTGAGAGGGTTCCAGGTGGTCCCCAGCTAAGTTGTTTAACCAGATGTAACTCTTGAGAGTGTAAAAATGAAACCAAATGGACCCTTGTGGGCCCATTTGGTTTCATTTTTACACTCTCAAGAGTGGGGCTAAAATGTCGTCAAATGGTGGTCCTCTGTGACTCAAATGCTGAATAAATGGTGGTCCCTGGGATGAAAAAGGTTGAAAACCCCTGCTCTAAATGTCTTGATGAAATGAACATGGAGGCTGACATTGTAAACAAGTGTATTCTGAACTGGTTTGTTTATGTACTGTTTATAAGTCTGGTATTGAAATGTGCTTGGATTGTGCTGCACATCTATAGCTGTTGATACAATTTTCAATTTCAATGAAAAACATTTAAACTCTATTAAATGGTAGACATTTAAGACAGGGGTTTTCAACAGGTGGTCCGGGGACCACCAGTGGTCCCTGAGAAGGTTCCAGGTGGTCCCCAGTCTAAATGATGGAAAGTTGGTTAACCACATGTAACTCTTGAGAATGTAAAAATGAAACCAAATGGACCCTTGCGGGTCCATTTGGTTTCATTTTCACACTCTCAAGAGTTAAAATATTCATCATCTGAATTAGCACTATTTAATTAAGAAGTTTACACTGTTTTGTTTGCATCCAGCCTGGAATTGTGGACAAAACCAAAATAATGGTGTCAAAAACGTTGAAAACCCCTGATTTAAGATGTCATGTGCCTCTTAAGCCCATATATTTGGCAGGCTTGCCCAAATAAATAGTCCAGTGGTTTCCAACCTTTTTCACTCCAGGGACCACCATTTATTCAGCATCTGAGCCACGGACCACCATTTGATTACATTTTCACACCAAAGACCTAAAATTAAGATTTCTTTTTGTTTTGTCCACAATTCCATGCTGTAACTGGGAAACAAAACAGTGTAAACTTCTTAATCAAGTGGTGCTAATTCGAATGAATATTTTAACTCTTGTGGAAGTTGTGAAATGAGACGAACAGACAGAGGTATGGGGAGTCTTGCAGCGTTTACTTCCAACAAACAATAGGATACACACACGTAGCAAACACTTCCTCATATCACTTCCTATCTCCACCCAGCACCACCCACAGTGTCATTCTGAGGTGAGACACACCTCCATCCCGTGTCCACCACACAGGCCCCCCCCGAACGCTCAGAATTGACCTGTGCAGCACAATAAACCTGCAAAACCCCCAAATAGCACACCCAGTGTCATTAGTCCAACTTAGGAGGTCTGACCGCCCGACCATAACGGCTGTATGTGACAGCCCTAGGGAAGGCGGAACGGGCAGGGGCAAGGGAAGGTGGACGTCCCCGCCGCCGACGAGGCTTGGCCGACCCTGCGGCTGGGGCAGCAATGAGCGGCGGCACGAGGGCAGATCTGGGTGGCCGGCCGCGGCGTGGAGGCACAGCCAGCTCCACTTCGTCTGAAACCACATGAGCAGGCTTCAGCCGATCGATGGAGACCTGCTCTTTAGTCCCCCCCATGTCCACCACAAAGTTCTTGTCGCCCACCTCCAGGACCCGGAAGGGCCCGTCATAGGGGGCCTGCAGTGGGGAACGGTGAGCATCATGGCGGATGAACACGTAGCCGGCAGCCCTGAGGTCCTTCGGAATGTAGGACTTCGGGAGGCAATGATGTGCTGGAACCGGGGAGAACCTCTCAGCTGCGTTCTGGAAGGCAGGACGGGAGGATGTTGCAGACCACGGAGCAGAGGAACTCGGAAGGAACTCCCCCGGGACCCTCAGCGGTTGACCGAACACCAGCTCGGCCGAAGAGGAGTGCAGGTCCTCCTTGGGTGCAGAGCGCAGGCCCAACAGGACCCACGGCAGACGGTCGACCCAGTTGCAGTCTGTCAGTGTAGCCCGGAGAGCAGCCTTCATGGAACGATGAAATCTCTCACACATCCCATTCCCTTTTGGGTTATAGGCTGTGGTACGATGGAGTTTCACGCCCAGCCTCTCCGCCACGGTGCTCCACAGCTCCGATGTGAACTGGCTGCCGCGATCTGAAGACAGGTCCGACGGCGTGCCGAACCGAGACACCCAGCTGGAGACGAATGCCCGGGCCACTTCTGCAGCCGTGGTGGATGCGAGGGGAACGACCTCTGGCCACCTGGTGGTCCTGTCCACCATCGTAAGGAGGTGCGTGAAACCCTGGGACGATGGAAGTGGACCCACCAAGTCCACGTGGACATGGTCAAACCGCCTCTCAGGGATGAGAAACGGCTGTAAAGGGGCCCTAGTATGGCGATGCACTTTGGCGCGCTGGCACGCCACGCAGGAGGTCGCCCATCCCTTCACATCCTTCCGAAGCCCTGGCCAGACAAACTTGGCAGCCACCAACTTCACCGATGCCCTGACTCCGGGGTGTGCCAGGGAATGAATGGCGTCGAATACCTGGCGGCGCCAACCTGCTGGCACCATGGGGCGGGGCTGGCCAAGGGAGACATCACACAGCAGGGTGACGCCGCTCTCGTGGAAAGACACATCCTCCAGACGTAGCCCCGTCACCGCCGTCCGGAATGCTTGGAGGTCCGTGTCCCTGAGCTGGTCCGCAGCCATAGCAGCATAATCAATACCCAGGTGCACCGGGCAGGCACGAGCCCGGGAGAGGCAGTCCGCCACCTGATTGTCTTTGCCAGCTACATGTCGTATGTCCGTAGTGTACTCCGAAATGGCGGAAAGCTGGCGCTGCTGCCGTCCGGACCAAGGCTCTGCGGTCTTGGCCATGGCAAAAGTCAGTGGCTTGTGGTCGACAAACACAGTGAACCTCCGGCCCTCTAGAAGAAATCTGAAGTGACGTATGGCAAGGAAGATGGCCAGCAGCTCTCTGTCAAATGTGCTATACTTCCTCTCACTGTCACGCAGCTTCTTACTAAAGAAGGCAAGCGGCTGCCAGGAGCCACCCACCCACTGTTCACACACCGCCCCCACTGCATAATCAGACGCATCGGTAGTGAGGGCTATGGGAGCAGCAGGGGACGGGTGTGCCAGCATGGCAGCGTTGGCCAGAGCAGCCTTGGAGTCCTCGAACGCCTGGACCCGCTCCGGGGACCATTCAATGGCATCCTTATCCTTCCTCCCCCTCAAAGCCTCGTAGAGGGGACGCATCAGATGAGCTGCGCGGGGTATAAATCTATTGTAGAAGTTAATCATCCCCAGGAACTCTTGGAGTGGCTTGACGGTTTGGGGGCGGGGGAAGGCGGCAACTGCCTCCACCTTGGCGGGTCGGGAACCGCCCCCTGGGGGGAGACATGGTGGCCCAGGAACTCGATGGTCGACAACCCGAACTGACACTTGGCGGGGTTCACAATCAAGCCATGTTCATTGAGCCGGTCGAACAGCTGTCGGAGGTGCACCAGATGTTGCCCGGCCGAAGTGCTAGCCACCAGAATATCGTCCAGAAAGCAAAACAGGAAGGTCAACCCCCGCAGCACCGAGTCCATCAAACGCTGGAACGTCTGGGCCGCCCCTTTCAACCCGAACGGCATCCGCAAGAACTCAAACAGTCCGAATGGAGTGATAACAGCAGTTTTAGGCACATCGGGTGGATGGACGGGCACCTGGTGATAACCACGCACCAGATCTATCTTAGAAAAGATGGTGGTCCCCGCCAGATGCGCGGTGAAATCCTGGATGTGTGGGACAGGATAGCGATCATGCGTGGACACATTATTCAGGCGACGGAAATCCCCACAGGGACGCCAACCCCCGTCTGCCTTGGGAACCATGTGCAGCGGAGATGACCAGGGGCTGTTGGAACGACGTATTATGCCGAGCCGCTCCATCGTGGCAAACTCCGCCCTGGCTATCGCCAATTTGGCGACATCCAGGCGGCGCGCCCGCGCATACACCGGAGGCCCAACCGTTGTGATGTGATGTTCCACTCCATGCTTGGCCACCACCGCGGAGAAGTTGGGGACAGTGATGGCTGGAAACTCCGACAGCAAGCGCTGGTACACGTCCCCCGTGGCGAGCATATTGGCGAGCGGAGGTGGCCCCGGCCCCCCCAGTGTACATGGGTATGTGTCAAAGGACACCGAATCAATCAGCTGCCGGTTTGCAACGTCCACGAGCAGTCTGTTGGCACACAAAAAATCCGCGCCCAGTATAGGCACTGACACCGAAGCCACTATGAACTCCCAGCTGAACTGCCGTCCATGGAAACACAGAGTCACATATCTGGTGCCAAAGGTGCGGATAGGGGTGCCATTAGCCGCGTCCAGCGGTGGCCCCCGTCCGTCTCCCAATGCATCCGCAGCTGACGCAGGCAGGATGCTCCTCTGTGCCCCCGAGTCCACCAGCAGCCTCCTCCCAGAAGACGTGTCCTCGATGAACAGCAGCTCGTTGTTCTTCACGCCAGCGCTCATCGCCGCTAACGAGCGCCGGCTCTGGCGTTTCCCTGACTCCCAAAACAGCATGGTGGAACACAACGTTTCGCTTTGGACCCAAAACGGCGATGATAGAAACACAATCCATCATCCCGCTGGCGGTCCGGCCCCTGCTCGCGGCGATCAGAGACAGCAGCAGCCACCGTGTACTGTCGGGAAGCCAGCAGAATCCTGTCAGCCTCCTCCGCCAACCCACGATAGTCCTTAGTGCGCGCCAGTGGAGAGCTGGCCAATGCCGTGCGCACCGGAGTTGGGAGCTGGCGCAGAAAAAGTTGAACAAAAATAAATGTAGCATCCTCCGAGCCGAGCAACGCCAACATGTTCTCCATAAGCTCCGTCGGTTTCATGTCCCCCAGTCCATTCAGAGACAACAGGCGCTCTGCACGCTCTGCATCGGACAGCTGGTATAACCGCAACAACTGTGTCTTGAGAGCTTCGTATTTACCCCCCGCCGGCGGATCCCGCAGGATCCCCATCACCCGGCGGGTCGTGGAGGAGTCCAATGCCGCGACCACATGATAATACTTAGTGTCATCTACCGTGATCCCGCGAAGGTGAAATTGCGCCTCGATATGTTGGAACCACGGGGCCGGATCATGCTGCCAGAACTCCGGCAATTTAATTGTAGCCGCATATACCGGCACGGCAGGAGGAGCAGGAGGATCGGGCTCGTTATCACTCATGTTCAACAAACGTCAAGGTCACCACTGTGGAAGTTGTGAAATGAGACGAACAGACAGAGGTATGGGGAGTCTCAGCGTTTACTTCCAACAAACAATAGGATACACACACGTAGCAAACACTTCCTCATATCACTTCCTATCTCCACCCAGCACCACCCACAGTGTCATTCTGAGGTGAGACACACCTCCATCCCGTGTCCACCACACTCTTAACTTTAACTTTCCATCATTTAGCCTGTGGACCACCTGGAACCATCTCAGGGACCACTGGTGGTCCCCGGACCACCTGTTGAAAACCCCTGTGTAGTCAATGCAGACAACAGAATGGTGTCAGCTCCATATGTGGATGCTGGCCCTATAGCTCCAGAGCCCATAGAGGGTATGGTTTATGGTATGGTTCTGGACAACTGTGTGTCCAACCCACTAAATACTGCATGCACATATATGTTGAAACCACAGGCGTGAACATCTGGGCATGGGTGGGCAACACAAATTTCAAAGATATTTCAAATTAAAGGTAGGGGAAGTGATTTCACTTTTGTCAGATATCACCCAATTTTTTTTTTTTCTGTTAAAATGCTCTATTATAAGGTGTGGAAACCACATATGGAGTTTCCCCCCTCCCCCACGTTAGCAGAGGAGCTAATAAAAGTTCCCCAGGTCACCACAATTCTCCTCCAATCAGGAGCGAGCAGCAGGTTCACATAGTGTAGCTACTTTTGGGGGCCCCTAGTGCACCAGGTTGGTACTACACCATGAATTTCAAATCACTTCCCCTACCTTTAAATATTTCAAATTAAAGTGCTTCTATTTAAAATGATGTGAAACACTACTACTGTAACTACAGCTGTGTCACCACTAAACCAACAGCATTTCATCATTGAAAACAGAAAACTCTCTGAGTCAGACCTTTAGCTTTATGCATGCTGCGTGTCTGTTGCAACTTCAACAACAACTGATGTTATTATTGATGCTTTACTTGACTAATAAAAGTCCTGGAACTGAAAATGGTATGGTGCGGCTTCATCACCTGCAGGCACAAAGCGACACGGGTGATGAAGTCACACCCATACCATTTCCGTCTTCCCCCCGAATTGGTAAATGTTACATCCAGGCCTAGTTTGAAATATTTTTCGATATGATATTTTAATTCAATCACCGATTCAATAAAATCAAAATCAATGTTGAATGATACTGAGTGTATACTATCATTTAGCCCAGGGACCCCCTGGAACCCCCGCCAGCTCCCCTGGGGGTCCCTGGACCACACTTTGGGAAGCAGAGCAGTAAACCAGCAGATGTATTTCATCTACACATGTTGGTATTTGGGTATAGTATTTGTTACATCTGGTTTTACTCACTCACTACATTCTTAACATATTTACCAACGTATTGGAACCATTTAGAGACACTGGACTGTTTTTAACTTCATATAGAACATGTGAACATGTGTTGCCAACAGTGACATAGGCTCATTAGAACGCGCTATATAAAATATAATAGTGTTTATATTTTTTGGCATTGGTTCACATCTTATAATTGTTTTGTTTTGTGAGGGGTGCAAGCTCCTCCCAGCTAGATTCAGCTTTGAGTGTATAGATTTGTGTCTAAAAGTTAACACCGGTGTGTAATAATGAGGGATGGGACTTGTTCAGAAAAAAAAAATCTAATTAATTTGAAGCATTGTAATTAAATTAATCTCAATTAATCGTATTTCAAGATTTGACGTGAGAAGCATTTTTTAAAACAGATCGATATACGAGTTTATCGATGAGTGAGTTTTCCAATCAAAGTTCCCATCATGCACTGGGCCAATCAAAGCTGTCTGATTGGCTCCCATTGTGTGCGCCGGTATAATCGGTACGCCTGAAACTTGTCCATTGGAAAAGGTTCTGTGATAGAAAATCTATGCGTGATTAAAGTGTGTTACTTGTTTTATTTGCCTTGATTTCTGTAATCAATTAATCTCAATTAATCATGCAGTTAAAGTCACATCCCTAGTAATAATTAAATGCCAATTGTTTATTCATGAATATAAAATACAATAAAAACATGCAGTCACCTCAAACACCTCACCAGAACACATGCAGTATGTCAAAGTGTATATGGTGGTGAAGTGTATATGGAATGGTCTATGGTGATTGTAAACACGTTTGTGTGTTTAAAAAATGCTTCCGGTGATTAAACATACAACCCCAATTCCGTTGAAGTTGGGACGTTGTGTAAAATGTAAATAAAAACTGAATGCATTGATTTGCAAATCGTTTTCAACCTCTATTCAGTTGAATACACCACAAAGACAATATATTTAATGTTCAAACTGATAAACTTTATTGTTTTTGAAATTATACAATCTTTTGTAAATTGATCCCTGCAACACGTACCAAAAAAGTTGGGACGGGGGCAACAAAAGACTGGAAAGGTCATGAATGCACAAATAACGCCTGTTTGGAACATTCCACAGGTAAACAGGTTAATCTTAAACAGTTTAATATCGTGATTGGGTATAACAGGACCATCCCAGTCGTTCACAATCAAAGATGGGGCGAGGTTCACCACTTTGTGAACAATTCTGTGAGAAAATCATCCAACGGTTTAAAAACAATGTTTCTCAACATTCAATTGCAAGGAATTTGGTGATTTCATCATCTACAGTCCATAATATAATCAAAACGTTCAAAGAATCTGAAGAACTTGCTATACTAAAGCGACAAGGCTGAAAACCAACACAGAATACTTGTGACCTTTGATCCCTCAGGTGGCTCTGCATTAAAAACTGACGCCATTGTGTAAAGGATATTACTGTGAGGACTCAGGAACACTCAGAAAACCATTGTCAGTTTACATAATTTGTCGCTACACCTGCGAGTGCAAGTTAAAACTCTACCATGCAAAGCAAAGCCATACGTCAGAACGGTTGGTTTGAAAAACAACCAGAAATGCCTTCTCTGGCTCCACTATCATTAGAAATGTGGACTCATCAGACCACAGCACACTTTTCCACTTTGTGTCTAACCATTTCAAATGATATTGTACCCAGAGAAGGCATTTCTGGTTGTTTTTCTGGTTGTTTTTTCAAACCAACCTTTCTGATGTATGGCTTTGCTTTGCATGGTAGAGTTTTAACTTGCAATCGCAGGTGTAGCGACAAATTATGTAAACTGACAATGGTTTTCTGAGTGTTCCTGAGTCCTCACAGTAATATCCTTTACACAATGATGTCAGTTTTTAATGCAGAGCCACCTGAGGGATCAAAGGTCACAAGTGTTCGGTGTTGGTTTTCGGCCTTGTCGCTTTAGTATAGCAAGTTCTTCAGATTCTTTCAATGTTTTGATTATATTATGGACTGTAGATGATGAAATCACCAAATTCCTTGCAATTGAATATTGAGAAACATTGTTTTTAACCCGTTGGATGATTTTCTCACAGAATTGTTCACAAAGTGGTGAACCTCGCCCCATCTTTGATTGTGAACGACTGGGATGGTCCTGTTATACCCAATCACGATATTAAACTGTTTAAGATTAACCTATTTACCTGTGGAATGTTCCAAACAGGCGTTATTTGTGCATTCATGACCTTTTCCAGTCTTTTGTTGCCCCCGTCCCAACTTTTTTGGTACGTGTTGCAGGGATCAATTTACAAAAGATTGTATAATTTCAAAAAACAATAAAGTTTATCAGTTTGAACATTAAATATATTGTCTTTGTGGTGTATTCAACTGAATAGAGGTTGAAAACGATTTGCAAATCAATGCATTCAGTTTTTATTTACATTTTACACAACGTCCCAACTTCAACGGAATTGGGGTTGTATTTATTAATATAAACACTGATATGTTTACAAAGTGTTATAGATAAATGTGTATATCTATCTAAAAACATAGTTTTATAGTGGGGATTTGACATTGAAGAGCAAATCAGCTATTTCTGTCTGGCAAAGATTACATTTCTCCCTTCATAACATCATGTTACGTCTGTGCATGCTCCCAGGAATGAAGAATACATAATAAAAAAAAAACTGCCAATAGTATACCTGGCATGTCTGACTGCAGCCGTGGGTTTGAGCCCCGATCCCAACGTCGTTATCTCCCTCTCTCCCTGTTTCCTATGTATCCACCATGCTCCTTTGTGTTGCCCCCCCCCCCCCCCCACACACACACACACACGGCTCTAAATTCCTGACATGATGCCAACCCTGTCCGATACCAGTTCACCCACATCCAACTGGAGTTGCTTAATTTTACGATGCTGGCACAGAGCCATCTGCCTCCTCTCTGTTCTCCTCTCCTCACTCCTCACTCCTCCCAGGGGCAGATCTAGGTATGGGCATGGGGGGGCAATGCCCCCCTAAATGCCCAGTCTGCGCCACCAAACACGATAGCATGCAAAACAACAAGCCAAGATATTTCAAAGTAAAGTGCTTATATTTAAAATGATGTGAAACACTACTACTGCTACTAACTAACTACAGCTGTGTCACCACTAAACCAACAGCATTTCATCATTGAAAACAGAAAACTCTCTGAGTCAGACCTTTAGCTTTATGCATGCTGCGTGTCTGTTGCAACTTCAACTTTACTTGACTAATAAAAGTCCTGTAAATGAAAATGGTATGGGTGCGACTTCATCGCCTGTGGTGCGAAGCGACACGGGAGATGAAGTCGCACTCATACCATTTTCTCCTGCCCCCCATTTGGGAAATGTTACATCCGCCCCTGTCTCCTCCTTTATTCTCCTCTTCTCTCCATTTTAACATTCATTACACCCCAAGTGAACACATCATGCCCACGAGTGCGTGAATGTGTGTGTGCGTTTGTACAATGACCTTGACAATGTCATCTTACCTCAAAACATGATACTGTATGTACTGTATACTGAACAAACAGAAAAACTAAAAAGATATTGCACTGTTTTAGAAGCACTGGCATTGGAAGAATAGTCTGGACGTGTGGAGCGTTGTCCAGGGTGTTTTAGAGAAGGATAGAAGAGTCTGGGACGTGTGGAGCGTTGTCCAGGGTGTTTTAGAGAAGGATAGAAGAGTCTGGGACGTGTGGAGCGTTGTCCAGGGTGTTTTAGAGAAGGATAGAAGAGTCTGGGACGTGTGGAGCGTTGTCCAGGGTGTTTTAGAGAAGGGAGAAGAGTCTGGGACGTGTGGAGCGTTGTCCAGGGTGTTTTAGAGAAGGATAGAAGAGTCTGGGACGTGTGGAGCGTTGTCCAGGGTGTTTTAGAGAAGGGAGAAGAGTCTGGGACGTGTGGAGCGTCGTCCAGGATGTATGGATGTATGGCAAATCACATACGAGTCAAGTACACCCTGCAACACAACTGATAACAGCTTGGAGATTTACAGTGCAATTAAAGTACAAGTGCTTTTGGTTTAACAAACTGTGCTGTTAGGGTGTCTGCCGTGAGAATGATGTATTGCGTGTAGATTGTAGGCCTAATGGCTGCAGTTCGCGTACATCTTGTATTTGTCAGAAGAAATATCTGATCATGGAACTGTTGTAAGGGACCATGGTTATGCGCTTTTGAGACTGAGAACGTTAGTTGTGGAAGTGACTGTATTTACAGTTCCCAGAGAAACAACCTGTTCAGTCCTCACTAGCGACTTGACTTGTTCACTATTATTTTCACAAAAATGATTCCAACGAACAAAGCAGTTATAGAAGTGTGCAAAGTGCACAATTTCATCTTTTAAACAACAGCTTTGCGAGCACAAAGGGAGAAATAAAATGTTTCCGTGGGGTATTCATTTTCGGGAGCACCGCATCGTGACTAATGGCAACTTCCGGCGGAAGTTAACTATAACCGGAAGTCCCGACTTCCGTCAGTCGTTTTGGGGCACCGTGAATCCAGGCTCTCATCTCACAGCGCGGATGAGAGCCTGGAGATCGAGGCTAGGTTATGTAGGGATTCTCAGACACATCTTATTTCATCTCCAGTCTACCCTCCATGCTGGATGCACTGAGAATGAGCTGCTGATCAACAAAACCATTCCTAATGTTAATGTTTATAACGATATGTTGCTCCTGGAGGTAGAAGGTTACTTACAGTACATACTATGCATTTCAGTGTGTTGTGTTATTGTTTGCTGCAGGGAGTTGCAGCAGACTGCTGCCTGCTGAGTTAACTTGTGATATTGACGGGAAAGAAACATTCTGGACACGTGGTTTCAGGGGAGGATGTAACATTTCCCAATTGGGGGGCAAAAGAAAATGGTATGGGGGCAGCTTCATCTCCTGTGTCACGTAAAGTTGCACCCATACCATTTTCAGTTCCAGGACTTTTATTAGTCAAGTAAAGCATCAATCAATAATAACATCAATTGTTGTTGAAGTTGCAACAGACACGCAGCATGCATAAAGCTAAAGGTCTGACTCAGAGAGTTTTCTGTTTTCAATGATGAAATGCTGTTGGTTTAGTGGTGACACAGCTGTAGTTAGTTAGTAGCAGTAGTAGTGGTTCACATCATTTTAAATATAAGCACTTTAATTTGAAATATTTGAGGCAGTCTGTGCATTTGAGGGGGGCATTGCCCGCCTCATGCCCATGCCTAGATCCGCCCCTGTTGTCTATAGAAGAAGAGCCGCCATGGCTCCATGAAATGAACAGGGTTGTCGTAACTCAGTCTATACTCTAATGGTCTACACATAAGCGTGCTGCGTGTGGCGTGTGTGTGTGTGTGTGACTATGTGTCTCATAGGTGGAAAATGGTGAAACACGAGGGTTTTATCTCTGGCGCCTGTCAACCAATTTCACCCCAACTCACCAGCAGGAGCTTTTTAATAATTTGGCGCTATGGGGTCTGAAAAAAAAAGATAAATATAGCAACAAATGCGCCAAGTTGACAACACACATGTTTTGCTGAGTGTGTGAGAAGTTAATCTTTACAAATAATTAACAATCCATTGCTCTGATTGCAAATGAACACAACCCGTGCTTTTATGGCATGAAAAAAACAACACAGGAAAAAAACATGCTGACAAAAACAGTATGTGTGCATGTGTGTGTGAGCGTGCACGTGTGAGGCGTGCGTGTGTGAGACTGCGCTCGTAAAACACAGACGGTCACGCATGCGTACGCACACACCCACACACAGACTTCTTGTTAAATGCTTAGCAAGGTCAAGTTCAAGGACAAAGTGGATTGCTTCTGAGAGAACCGCCCTCTCTGTCTCACGCACGCACGCACGCACGCACGCACGCACGCACGCACGCACGCACGCACGCACGCACGCACGCACGCACGCACGACGCACGCACGCACACACGCACACACACACACACACACACACACACACACACACACACACACACACACACACACGCACACACACCACACAGCGCTGTTCATAGCTATAAGGCCTCCAACATTCTCAGGTGTGTGTGTCTGTCTGTCTGTCTGTCTGTCTGTCTGTCTGTCTGTCTGTCTGTCTGTCTCTAAAAGCAGTGGTTTTCAACCAGTGATCCGGGGACCACTGGTGGTCCTTGAGAGCATTCCAGGTGGTCTCCAGCTAAATGATGGACACCAAATGGACCCTGATCTGTAACTCTTGGATCGTGAAATGAAACCAAACCATTTGGTTTCATTTTACACTCTCAATCAAGAGTTCATTTATATTTAAAACATCTGAATGCATCTGAAGGGTGCCAATACTTTTAGACACGACTGTACACAAAATATAATATAATATAAGTGCTTCTCCACACACAGTGCATTAACTGGTACAGTCTGTCCACCTCTTCCTCTTGTATTACCAGTGTGGGTATCTTTTGTTACGTTTTGTGTAACGAAATAGGATCTGTACCTACAGAATAGACTCGACACCCAGGCTTTCATTTTCGTCTTTGCGTGAAAACGGAAAGCCTGGACTAATGCACGTTGGAAAGTGGCCTTGAGGGGGGAGTGAACCTTCCGGGGTGGGCGTGGCTCTAAATGATGTGACGTAGAACAGCAGTGGACGGGCGTGGGAGGGGCCGGAGATGACGACATATTAGTGAGATCAAATCAGAGCGCAGCACTTCCGCCGTGTGGATCCCACGACACCCCCGCCCCCAAGGCCAAAATCATTGAGGGCTAGACCAGGCTACATTTTGTGTAACAAAATAAGATCTGTACCTACAAAATAGACTCGACACCCAGGCTTTCATTTTCGTCCTTGCGTGAAAACGGAAAGCCTGGACTAACTTGTCACACACACGCGCAGTCGCGCACCCCCCTCCCCCCCAGGCCAAAATCATTTCAGGTTAGGCCAGGCTACCTACAAAATCATTCATAGAGTGTGTTTAATCCTGTCTAGAGACCTGTGTATGCACGAGGCTGACGTGGAGACAGTCTGTTGTTCTTTGTCAGAATAAACATCTGTAGTCTCCAAAAAGAGTCCTGGGTTCGTCTTGTCCTTTCTAACATGACACAGAGTTACACAAGGCACTTTACAATTCCAAACACACACATTCACACACTGATGGTGGAAACCAAACCAGCACACTGGTTGGTGTACCAGATACTTGTTGTTTTCAACAGCCTTACTATACCATCGTTGTAGAATCACCAGAACAGTTCAGTTTCATCATTTCATGTTGTCTGGGATGAGATGGGATGACATTTTGTTTAAATAAACTGACGTTTCTATGAATAAATTAACTCTCACTCCGTGATAAACAAGAGAGAGTTAATTTATTCATTGTGATTCACACTGAAAACGACCTGTCACTCATGTAAATGTTATTGGTCTGAAACAGTGGTTTTCAACCTGCAGTCTGGCATAGTCTTGGGCAATATACCGGTATTACCGTTTATCGCGATATTGGAAATCAATACCGAGTAATATCGTTGGGTCTATAAAAAAATATCGAATACCGAATATCGTCAAATACCGACATTATACTGTATTCTATTAAAATATGAGCAGTGAGACTTTTAATTGTAACTATACAAACAATTCTCATGTTACACACATGCCTAAAATAGCCCTTATTTAGGCTAGGCTTTTTGGAAACAATGTATTTCCAACTCAGGTTTGTCCCTATTTAGTCCCTATCTACTCAGTTTCTGATGCCTCAATGTCGCAACTCTGAGAACTAGGTGACTGGTGGAACGTATCTGACTCTGATTGCACGCCATTGCCGTATAGTTTTCAATACCGGTAATATCGAATATCGAGCTAATTAACACGTTATCAATACAGATATTAAAAAATCAATACCGCCCAAGACTAGTCTGGCATAAATGGTAAATGGTGCATTTATATAGTGTCTTTATCCAAGGTGCTTTACATATCTTGTGCATCACATTCACCACATTCACACACACATTCATCCACTGATGGCAGTGGAAACCATGCAAGGTACCTACTAGCACATCAGGAGCAATTAGGGCTTCAGTGTCTTGCTCAAGGACACTTCGACAGTAACGCTGTGGGAGCCTGGGATCAAACCGGCAACCGTTACCATCCAGTGAGCCCACCCAAGGAGGGGGACATCTAAATGATGGAGTGAGTTGCTAACCAAATGGACCCTTATAGATCTTTAACTCTTCAGAGCAGGGGTTTTCAACAGGTGGTCCGGGGACCACCAGTGGTCCCTGAGAGGGTTCCAGGTGGTCCCCAGCTAAGTTGGTTAACCAGATGTAACTCTTGAGAGTGTAAAAATGAAACCAAATGGACCCGCAAGGGTCCATTTAAAATATTCATCATCTGAATTCGCCCAAGTCTACACAACAACTAGAAGATGGACAAAAGCAAAATAAATCTTTAGTTTTGGGGTCTTTGGGGCTAAAATGTCATCAAGTGCTGGTCCGTGGCTCAAATGCTGAATAAATGGTGGGCCCTGGCATCAAAAAGGTTGAAAACCACTGCTTCAGAGTGTAAAATATAATCTTTCACAAGAACTATAGAGATACAGATTGCGGTGGAAACCATTAAGGCACAACCAGCACAGCAGGAGCAATGTGGGGTTCAGTGTCTTGCCCAAGGGCACTTTGACATGTAAAAAGGATGATCCGGGATTCGAACCAGCGGTCCACAGATCATTGGACGACCTGCTCTACTTCCTGAGCCACAGTTGGCCGTAAGGCTGTAAACAATCATTGTAAAATGGGGGTCCGCAGGCTAATAAGTGTCAATTAGGGGGTCCTTGACACACAAATATAATATAAAGAACATCGATCTCTTCTGGAATGTTGAGATCATCATTAGTAAAATTACAACTCTCTGTCTGAAAGAATGTAGCATTGTGTGCAGGATTTGTGTGGATTTGAGAGCCTAATTTATGATTATTTACTGTAAAAGGAAAAACCACTCTGTCTCATCACTGTGGCGGTGTTGGCATCGTGCCTCAGGTTGCCTATAGGCCTGATTTAGTGGATTTACCAGGCCAATCTCACAGTAGAACAAATATGCACGGAATGCCACCTACGGAATTGCATGCATACACTAATAGTTAGAGCCAAAATCTGTGAATATGTACTTGGGCGTGGTTTTGACAAACACGGAAGTGGCTAGTAGGGGGTGGGTCAGTTTGGGTTGCATAATATTTACTATTCTGTCCCTAACACATCCCAACTCGGTCGCAATGCTCAGCACTAGCACACAAATAGTCAATACAATACAAGTCATTTTAAATATTTCAATATGTTTTCAAATTCAGTCACATTTATGACCCCAGGCTGCCGCTGCACATGTGAGAGCACTGCAAAAAACTCTGAACTAAGCAAGTCTTGTAATCTTAGATCTAAACTTAAAATATCATTGCTCTTGTTTTAAGAAGGATAGACTAACCAAGAAAAAATTGTATACGATTATCAACCTCGTTTTTAGAACATATTTCTAATTACAAGAATTCCAAGTACAATACACTTACTGCACACCACTTACTTACTCACTGCACACCACTGTACACAGCTCACCTTTGGTGCAGTTATAGCAGTGCAAAAATGAAAAAAAAAAAAACCTCAGGTGCCTTATAATGATGCGTTCAGAATATTTCTCAAACTCCGACCAGTGCAAGTGAAATGTTTGTGTCAAGCAATGTACCAACCGTTACCTTTCATGCAGTACTGAGGAACTTTATGTTTAAATTCATGTGTAGACTGAAGGAATCTAAGAATGCTTTAATTAGGGCCTTATCGGATCTCACACAGAGAGATACAATATTTTCCTCATGTTTCTGGAAACACTGGAGGCAATGTTTATACGTTTATAATTGAAATGGACTTTTTATATTGAAAATAGTCTGTTACTCAGGCTATTTATGTGTTTTTATTAGGGCTGTTGAATGATTAAAATTTTAATCAAATTAATCACAGCTTCAAAATAATTTAATCATGATTAATCGCCATTCGAACTATGTCCAAAATATGCCATGTTTTCCTGTACTGGATTTCAACATTTAAAAAAGAAACAGAATCTGTGAAAACATAACCATTTAACTTTAAAATATTGATCAAAATAGTGATCAGATGTAACTCTTGAGAACTTAAAAATGAAACCAAATGGACCCTTGCGGGTCCATTTGGTTTCATTTTTACACTCCCAAGAGTTAAAATTCATCATCTTAATTAGCCCATAGTGGTCACAGACCCAGTGGTCCCTGACCCCAGCAAAATGATAGTTTGGAACCAAATGGGAGAGAGATAGGTAGAGATAGCTAGAAAGCAGGGAAAGACACAGAGGCAGAGTGCAATGACTGCCTTCAAGACAAATTTATCTTGTGTTGTGTTATAGTGCACTAAGTTGCACACTTGCCCGATCGGGCAACCAGGTAGCAGTCTTCACTTGCCCCACCATTTTTTTTACTTGCCCCGGGCAAGCGGGCAAGTGTTAGTGTCAAGCCCTGAGACATATGTCAGTATAATATGCACAGATTAATTTCAGTATAATGTGCAAGGATTGGTTTTAGTATAATATGCACAGATTTTCGTGTGTTGTGTGTGGACAGAATGGCTATTCTGTGCCAAATCAACTAAATACATGAATCAAAAACTGAATCAGCCTATGATGTGCCTATACTTGTACACTGTACAGTGTTGGCTCTATGATAATATATTCTATTAATATAAATAATATATTCTATTCCACATTAGCAGCTGATATATCTAAACCAAATCTAATTGCTGTCATAATGAATGTAAATAAAGATACAGGGTGTTTTAGACTGATGTTAGGTTCTTAGCTTCCTTGTGATATTATTTCCTAAATTACTATTTCTATGTACTGTATGATGTACTGTATGTTGTTCTTCATGCTTAAATTACACTCTTATTATTCCGCTAAATTCTTACATTGTAAACTGTATCTATACACACTGAGCTCATAGTGGTGGGACGATTCATTTACCTCATGATTTGATACAATATTGATATTTAGGATTCTGAATCGATTTAATATTGCGATTAATAATTATGCTGCGATTTGATTCTTTTGTTTCACCACAAGTTCAATCAACTAGAACATTTTAAAGCAATTCTAAACAATATAAATAACAAAAAGTTCAATCCTACACATCAGTGCAGCCTGATAACATCAGTCAGTCTCTCTGACATGAACACATTAATGAATAGAACCTACATACTGTATTAAAAAAATCGATGTTGAATCTGGCGATTCGATGTTGATATCATGGCATTAAGAATTGCGATATATTGGAATATATATCTTTTTTTTAGCTCTGTGTGTCAGACTGTCTTTGTTCTACAAGGTTCAATATTTACTGTAACTGTAGAGTTTTACTGTAGTCTAAACCTGTACTATACTCTGTAGCAGAAGATATATTTATTCTCCTCTGTAGCTCATGTTTACTTACAGTATATATGGTTTACTGTAGGGGAGATTTGTTCCACTTTAAATAGGACAAATAGTACATCATTCACACTGTATCAACGCCCTGACTCATTCATTCACTTCATGTAGTCTATTTTTGAAAATGTCACCAAAATCCACACGTCACAGCACAGGGCAGTCAGTATGGATATAGACCGGGGTTTTCAACCTTTTTGACTCCAGGGACCAACATTTATTCAGCATTTGAGCCACTGACCACATTTATTATACATTTTCACACCAAAGACCTAAAATTAAAGGATTCTTTGGGTTTTGTCCACAATTCCAGGCTGGATTTTGCCAACAAAACAGTGTAAACTTTTAACAATTAAGTGGTGCTAATTCAGATGATGATATTTTCCATCATTTAGCCTAGGGACACCTGGAACTTCTCAGGACCACTGGTGGTCCCCAGACCACCTGTTGAACCCCTGATTAGGGGTAATAGGGATACACACTGTGCCAATCATTGGAAATAAATAGTATGGTCTATTTAATTGGGCTTGTTTTTTGATCATCTGTAACATATCAGAATCAGTCAGATCGGTTGTCAGCAGATATATGATGACCCGGCAAAATGATCAGACATAATCATCGAGCACCCCTAATATGGACTATAGACTACTGCATAGGAATAATCTAATATTACCTCTGAACAATCCCGTTTATATCCAGTCAGACCAACACGGAATAAACCCAACGGTGAGCAGATATTCACTCATTATTATTATACAGTTAAAATCAATACTGTCCGTGTATGGACTGAGATCAGATAGAACTGCACCAGAACAGATTAGAACTCACCGTGTTCTGTGGAGTATAAACAGCTTGTGTGTTTTTTAAAACTAACCTTTGGGTTTTTTTCCGCGCGGTGAAGTAAACAGCAGTTCACACTGTCTGAACCACAGAACAGTAGAATAGTGTATAGAGCTGTTAATGTCATGAGTGTCTATACGGCTGCTGTAGAGACTAGACTACTATACAGT
>CM076965.1:7672030-7717030 GCA_039105355.1 Benthosema pterotum
ACACGTGTTTTTTGGAATTCACAAGCAGAATTGAGGATTCACAATGTTTTCAAGATTAACACACACGCAAATCTTATATTTTTTTTGTAAAGATACAAAAAAACTTGTGATTCGCGAAGAGATATTTGTCATTCATGAATTTAGTTTGTGAATCACAGAGAAACATTAGTAAATCTTGAAGACAAACTAGTAAATCGCAGAATAATTACAATACATTTGTGAAAATTATCATAAACGAGCATGATGTTTGGGTCAAAATGATTCAAAAGAATCACAAGCAGAATTGAGGATTTCCAAATGTTTTTTCAAGGATTAACACACACACAAATCTAATATTTTTTTGTAAAAATACAAAAATCTTTTGCAAATCGTGAAAAGACTTTTGCAAAATTTGAAAAGACTTTTGTCAAATATCGTAAAGGATTTGTACAACTTCAAAACGGTTCGTATGAACGCATTCGTGTGAAGATAATATTGTCCCATTCTCTCCCATATTTGTGTGTGTGTGTGTGTCTCTCTCACAGACAGAACACATAGAGGGAGAATTAAAGAGAAATAATCGATAATAAACACATTCTCCAGACGACATAGCAGACAGTTCAGTCGCACACAGAACAACTACATGTCTGTATGGTGTAAATGGAATGTGTTACTTACAACTGTATGGAGCAGGCTGCATGCTGCAGCTACTGCTGCTGCTGCTGCATGCTACTGCTGCTGCTGCTGCAGCTGCTGCATGCTGCAGTTGTTCAACAACATGCCATAGAGCAGCTTTAAAGTCCAGAAATGGAGGTCTGAAGAAAACCACTAACATGGTGAAACATCTTGATGACATCATCAAGATGTATTTTCACCATGTTAATGGATTTCTTTAGACGCTATTTTTTTCAGAAAAAAAAAGTTTGAAAATGGGTGGAATTCCCCTTTAAGCAATGCTATGAGATACTGCAATTCCCATAGTGCCTTTGGTGCACTGCTCTTCCTTGTGTATAGGAGGGGGAGGGGCCAATGTAGTCCAGGAAGTATCTTAGGCCGGTTTTTACACTGGCAGCCAAATCTAGCCTGAAACAGATCTGTGCCACTTTAAGATAGAAATCTGATTGGTCTAACAGGTCACATGACTCATTTCAACCAATCAGATTCCGAGCTCAATGTGTCTCAGATGTGATTGAGGCTGGATTTGGCTGCCAGTGTAAACCAGGACTCTGACTCTGGACTCACTGCTGAATTGTAAACTATCTAAGGCCACTGACTATACTGTATGACACACATTAAGACTCAGATCAGCACTCGGTAGGTACAGGTAGTCATGGCCTACTTGAGAGCAAGTGAAGAGCAAGAGAGCGAGTCCCCCGACACCTCCAGGAGATAATACTCTCGGCAATACGGATAAAGATCCCTTAATTATGTCACGCAAACTACCATCACCTATAAACCAGTCAATCAGAGTACATCAAGGAACAGTCGACGTCCGACGGCAGTGAACCGATCGCTGAACCTGCAGCCACTGCAACCTACAACCAGAGTGGTCTCATAATCGGGACAATATGGAACTACATAAAAATCTATAATAGATACAGTACTTGAGTTGAGACTTTGCATGTGCTTTTTGGAGATTATGGCCTGCATTTTTCACCGCTAAAACCCTTATCCCTTAACATCTTTACATTTTTAAACTATTACATTTTTTTTCAATAGTTCAAATGGCCAGTCTCCAAGCTCACAAACGTGTCATTGTCAATATATTGGCACATTTAACTATTCCCAAAAGTTTTTAAAAATAGTAAAAAAAAGACATAAGGGGTTTAGGATAAGGGGTTTAGCATGTAATGAAAATGGGGCCCCAAGTCTATAGGGCCAGTAGTATGGGTTATACGGTGGTGTGTTTTCAGACTGCAGTAGTATGAGCTACCATGGTGTGTTTTCAGACTGGCAGTAGTATGAGCTACCATGGTGTGTTTTCAGACTGGCAGTAGTATGAGCTACCATGGTGTGTTTTCAGACTGGCAGTAGTATGAGCTACCATGGTGTGTTTTCAGACTGGCAGTAGTATGAGCTACCATGGTGTGTTTTTCAGACTGGCAGTAGTATGAGCTACCATGGTGTGTTTTTCAGACTGGCAGTAGTATATGGGCTACCATGGTGTGTTTTCAGACTGGCAGTAGTATGAGCTACCATGGTGTGTTTCAGACTGGCAGTAGTTGAGCTACCATGGTGTGTTTTCAGACTGGCAGTAGTATATGTGATACGGTGGTGTGTTCTCAGACTGGCAGAAGATGGGAGCAGTGAGTCTGCGGTTCTGACTGCGATGGGAAATGCATTCCACAGTTTTGGGGCAGAAGGGAGAAGATTGGTGTGACATTATGTCCTAAAAGGGTTTAGTTGTGAGGATAACGGCATGGTTGTGGTTTGGTTGTGTCACGGTGGGGCAGTATGTGCAGCGATAGTGTTAGTAGTGATTTGGATTTCAAAGAATAATAATAATATTAGGCCAGTCGTTAATTCACAAAAATATCGTCAGATCTATACAAGCTCACAAATCATTATGACACAGAGCATTGTGATCTTGTAGATTGGCTGTAAGTATAGGGGTTGGTCTAACTCCTGTATTGTGGAATATGTTCACATATTCACAATATACCTTTCTGTTTTTTCTTAGAGCAGTACAACACAGAATAATAATACTTCTGTTTTTAAAGAGACGGGTTACCGAGGCTTTTATTAATTATGTTCACATGTCCAATGATTTATCATTCAGATCCATCCAGTGTGTGCGCGTGCACATGCGCACGTGTGTGTGTGTGCGCTGCACAAGAACCCTGGCTGTATATCTGTATGAATATTAATTCATAAAGTGAGGAATCTGCCGGGGTTGAGGGTTATAAACATTAATTTCTCCCAAATGCATTGGTGGAAGTGGAGAGTGGAGGAGAGACTTATTCCTTTATGTTGGAAATATATATGTGCTAATACTTTATAAATGTGTTGCCCACAAAGTGCTTTTAATGTATATGCAATGTACAGATCTACAAGGTAACTATATAGTTTGATTGATTGAAATATAACAGTTTGCAGAGATATGGTACATTTCAATCACACCTCAACACTCACCATAAATGCTTTATGTTGAGTAAAGCATTTCTACTGGTTTACAACCGGCTGCACCATGTTCATTTCATCAAGTCATTTATGTACAAATATTCACTTCTGCATAGAAAAACGAAATTACGACAGCACCATTATTGTGGAAAAAAGTACTGATATTTTATTTTATTTCTTTACTACAATACTGCAATAATGTACAGATAATACTCTGTTACAAGTAAAAGCCATGCAGGCAAGTAAACATACAAAATTATTGATATCAAACTATTTATGTTTTAGAATTAATGTAATGGGTACCAAAGGTAGGAAACGCTCAGTTGTATTCAGAATGTCTCCATTTTACACATGCAAAAATGAATTAAAAATTTGCAAATGGCTTTGAGTGGCTGAAGGTTCAACAAATGAATGAATGAATGAAGTTTTATTAACATAAATGAGATTTACAGAACAAGTCAAGTCCACACTGTTACAGAACTGATAACAGCTTGGAGAATTACAGTACAATTCAACTACAACTACAGCAAATCTGAAAAACTGATTGGACACACTATTTCATTAAGGCATTCAAATACGTACAAAATAATTACTTCAGTAAAGTCAAAAGCAACAAATCATAGAGGTAAAATCACAGTACACTAGTATATAGGGGCTGAAGTGGTAAATGTATGCATTGTACATTGTAATACCAGTCAAAATCTACAAAGAAACTGAAGATAACTGATGAAATAAACACAGTAAGTACCTTTAAATCTGAGCTGCACAGTGCAGTAGTACAAGTATAGTGAAGTGAAAACACCTCGAAATTGTCCAAGGAGAAACACTTCAAACCAACATACAGTATCTGGTGAGCTGATCTTGTTGTGGTCACGCACGCACACACACACACACACACACACACACACACACCACACACACACAACACACACACACACACACAACACACACACACACACACACACACACACACACACACACACACACACACACACACACACACAGAGGAGGAGGAAACAGGAGATAGGCTCCTGACCCTGAGGCCATACAGAAGGGGGTTCCCAAGACAGAAAGAGAGAAGGCTTTACTCTCTCTCTGGAGTGGAGCGCCTCAGGGCTCTAGCCAGGGCCCCTACCCAGGGCCCCTACCCAGGGCCCCTAGCTAGGGGCCCTGGGTAGGGGCCCTACCGAGGGGCCCTTCAGGCACAGACCCCCTATCTGCAGGATCTTTTTAAATTATACATTTTGGGTTTTAATTATTAAAAGTTCTAAACAATTTGGGCGTTGATGTATAATCAACGTTTAATCTAAGATTAGACCTCTAAAAAACGTTCACTTTTAGACCCTTTTCAGACTTTTTTTTTCATATCTGTGCTCAGTGGGTTAATCATTATTTTATACTTTAGCTTAAAAAACAGGTCCCTGGAACTACAGATTTTCAGAAGGGGGTTGACGGTCCAAATACAGGTTTGGGGTCCTCCACCTGAAATATTAAAGGACCTTAGGAACATGATGATTTTTCAGATTGTTCCGTCGAGACAGTTAAGGCATTTGTAGAAACAGTTGTGAGGTTAAAATGGAATGATACAAAGTCAGTCGTTTAATGAAGAGAACCCATGAAAAACTCTTAAAACAAATGTTTAGGAGGTATAGTCAAAAATAACTATTTCTAGTCTTCACTGTGTATCAGTCAGGTGAACGTCTATAATTTTATTTTTGTTGTTTTTCTGTGTCTGGAGCTATAATGTGTTTAGGGACCTGCCAGCTCTCTCAACAAATGGTTCCTCACTGAAAATAGCAGATCTGACAGCGACACGCCAGTGAGCTTTGTGTCAAATCAGGCTATTTTCAGGACTAAAAATGCTGCATGAATGACCCCTAGAAATGGGAGAGTTCATGTGGTCTTTGAGACGTTTCCTGTAAGGAAGAGAGAGCAGTGGCGTTTCTGAGCAATGCAGGAGTCCTGCAGGCAAGATTTTCCCTGGCACCCGTTTCTACCGTTTTCAAGCGATAATTCCTAGTAGGCTGCTTATCAGCACCATTTTATCAAGGCGGCATGTTGTCTGGGAGCCTACTCACTGATAAGATGACAACTGCGAACTTATCCATTGATAACAGTCAAATCTGCTTGTGGTTAGCTTTAGGGGTAGGTTTAGAGAAGGGTGTAGCAATGTTTGTAGCAAAACTATTGTTCCTAAATGCCCGACGCTCAACCACCTCACAGACCTGACGGTCTGTGAGGTGTTGAGCGTCAGGGATTTAGGCTTAGGGTTACGGTTGGAGGGGTCTAGGGGTTTTGCGTCTCGGAACAATGGGAGTCTGCAGAGCATGGCCACTCTGAGACGCAAAAGTCCTGCTGATGACAACGTGATAATCTTATCGACTGAAAGCGGTAGAATCCGCTGTCGCTGGAGCCCCCCTCCCCCCTCCCCTCATCAATGACATTTATTGGTGAGGGGGGCTCATTGCCCCCCCCCCCCCCCATGCCCATGCCTAGATCCGCCCCTGGGAGAGAGAGAGAGAGAGCATTTGGTGTGAAAACACACACATCTCATCCATTCTGCGGTTCCAGTCTGAGTCTGAACAGCAGCAGAGCAGGATTATCTGTGTTGACATGGATCTACAGTTTAACCAGTGAAACGATCAACACAGGATTACACTGTTAATACCATCAATTCATCAGCATAGAGTTAGAGTTACACACTGCTCTGATTCATTCAGCCTGTGTGTGTGTGTGTGTGTGTGTGTGTGTGTGTGTGTGTGTGTGTGTGCGTGCGTGCGTGCGTGCGTGCGTGCGTGCGTGCGTGTGTGTGTGTGCGTGTGTGTGTGTGTGTGTCTGCATTTAGAGTTAAAGAGGAATTCTGCCCATTTTCAATATTTTACTATATCATTAATATATACCTTAGTGATGTTGTGTGGACAAAATTTTAAAAAAGTTGCCCCCATTCTGTGTCAAACACAACTTGATAATCAAGTTGTGTTTCACTACGTTTTTTCTTTTATGACCTTTTTATTACCCCGAGAGTGTACAAATGGAGCGGGTCCATTTGGTTCACATTTGTACACAACAATTGAAAATGGGTGGAATTCCCCTTTAAGAGGAAGACAAATTGTATAAACTGTTTATAGTTTCCACGCACATATTATTGATTTCCTTCTTTAAATGCTCTGTTAGACTGTAAAATCGCTCTGGATTTAAAGCGTTTGATACATATTGCAAATGGTAGTATATTTGGCCTCATTCTAGACGCGTATGAATGTTCCAGAGGATTTATTACGTATTTATACAACATGTGGCTTCAGGTTTTCTTCCCCAACACAGTAGATCTTCTTTTCTTGTCCTGGAAAACTATATTGGGACTGATGACATTTCTCAGTGGAGTTGTTTAGAGTAGTATAACATAACATAACATCCATCTGCTGGTCCATGTGCTTGGCCTAATATTCTGCCTCATAATACCCTAGTATACTGTATTATACGCGTGTTGCCAACTTGGTGCATTTGCTGCTATATTTAGCTTTTTTCCAGACCCCTCTCCTGGTGGAAAATCTCGTGCTTTTTTGCTGGTGAGTTGGGGTGAAATTGGTTGACAGGCGCCAGAGATAAAACTCTCGTTTTTCACAATTTCTCTCCCTGTCTCCCTTCCTCCATAAAGGACCATTGATAACCAAATGGACCCTTAAATATATTTGCAACTCTTGAGAGAGTAAAATGAAGCTTGAGGACTCTTACGGGTCCATTTGGCTTCATTTTACGCTCTCAAGAGTTAAATTATATTAAGATATATAATATATAATTATTATATCATTACCTAATTTTCAAGAATCTACACATTTAGAAAATGTATAAGAATTGCTATTTTGACGAAAACTGTGACAGTTATTTATCCTAAATTAGTCCAAGAGACTAAACTCAACACCAAATAGTGGTCCTCTGTGGCTAAAATACTGAACAAATAGTGGGCCCTGGTATGAAAAAAATATTTTGGAAGTGCCACTATAGTCCACTTTGTATTTTTGCAGTTGGCAACACTGATTATATGGCTACATTCTCATAAACTGTACATGGATCTGTCTGGATGACTGGAATATTGGATTCAGGCGTGGTGATAATCAGCCTGGTGAATGTTAATGTCGTGACCGTTTTGCGGACATAACGACTACATTCAGGTTCTATGTAGATATACTGTAATTGCTTGGACATTTGATGAATCAGGCCCAGATGTAACATTCCCCGAAAATGGCATGGGGGCAGCTTCGTGTCACGGGCGATCAAGCCGCCCCCATAGCATTTTCAGTTAAATTATTTACAAGATTTATATATTGTACAGGACTTATAGGCAAGTAAAGCATCAATAAGAACATCAGTTGTTGTTGTTGAAGTTGCATCAGACACGCAGCATGCATAAAGCTAAAGGTCTGACTCAGAGAGTTTTCTGTTTTCAATGATGAAATGCTGTTGGTTTAGTAATGCCCCCCCATGTAGTACAGCAGATTAACTCATTTTTTTCATACGATACTTCACTTTGGTATAGAAGCGTGAAAATTGGCACAGATACTCTCCAAGGTCTACTCTTTAGGAAAAAGGCGCGTGCCACTCAAAATTCCAAGATGGCGGCCCCAAAATCCAAAATGTATGCCCAAAAATGTGGTTTTTCCTTCATAACTTGAAATGCATTGATTTTACACCCCATAAATGTATTGAACATTAATACAAAGTTGGCCATTACGGACGGTTTGGCACCAAGAACATGTCTGTATCACTTACGGCTCTTGAGATACAGCATATAGGTACTTTCACAGATTGAGGAGAGCAAGACATTTGTAACATTGATTCTTAAGTGAATCAAATGGTGATACAGGCATGAAAATTGGTACACACACTCTTCAAACCCCACTATTTCTAAAAGTACTGCGTGCCCTGCAAAATTCCAAGATGGCAGCCCCCAAAATCCAAGATGTCCGTCCAAAAATGTGGTTTTTCCCTTCATAAGTCGAAATACAAAGCTTTTAAGCCCCATAAATGTATTGAGCGTTAATATAAAGTTAGGCATTACGGACATTTTGATACCAAGTACATGTCTCTATGTGCTACGGTTCTTGAGTTACAACATATACGTAGTGATGAGGCACCATAAGTGTAACATTTTGGCACATTTCCCTCTTTAACTCAAAGATCCCTTTATCACCATATCTTCTATTTTCAGGAAATGGACCTACATGTATCTGCTATCATAAACCACTTCAGGTTTTCAATTGATGAAACAGGTCGGGAGTTATTAAGCCGATCGCGAAGGGCTGTTTCAGTGCTAAATTTGCTGCGTACATTCTGCGAATATAAGCCACCCAGAAATGTCTGTCTGTGCATCTGTCCTTCACAATAAGTGTATATGTGAAGTGGACGCACCAAGTGCACCATGTGTCATACTATAATTGTATAATGTGCTAAAATGCGTAATAGTGTAATATATGCAATAGTGTAATAGAGCTAATAGTGTAATATATGCAGTATATAGCGGTATACTGTAATAGGGTAATGTATGTAATAAATGTCACAGTGTAACATGTGTAATAGTGTAATAGGTTAATATGTGTAATAGTGTCAGTGTAATATGTGTAATAGTGTAATAGGGTAATATGTGTAATAGTGTCATAGTGTAACATGTGTAATAGTGTAATAGGGTAATATGTGTAATAGTGTCATAGTGTAACATGTGTAATAGGGTAATATGTTCAATAGTGTCATAGTGTAACATGTGTAATAGGGTAATAAGTGTAATAGTGTAATATTTTGCATTAGGGTAATAGTGTAATAGGAAATATGTGTAATAGTGTCAAAGTGTAATATGTGTAATAGGGTGTCATGTGTAATAGTGGCATAGTGTAACATGTGTAATAGCATAATAGGGTAATGTATGTAATAGTGTCATAGTGTAACATGTGTAATAGTGTAATAGGTTTATATGTGTAATAGTGGCATAGTGTAATAGTGTAATAGGTTGATATGTGTAATAGTGGCATAGTGTAACATGTGTAATACTGGCATAGTGTAACATGTGTAATAGCATAATAGGGTAATGTGTGTAATAGTGTAACATGTGTAATAGTGTAATAGGTTGATATGTGTAATAGTGGCATAGTGTAACATGTGTAATAGCATAATAGGGTAATATGTGTAATAGTGTCATAGTGTAACATGTGTAATAGGGTAAGTGTAATATATGCAATAGTGTAATAGGGCTAATAGTGTACTGTTTGTGCATTATGGTAATAGTGTAAGAGTGTAATATATTACTGTAATATTGGTATAGCATAATAGCGTAATATGTGTAATTGTGACATGTGTAATAGGCAAATATGTGTATCATGTGTAATGGTGTAATAGGACAATTACACTAGACCACTATTCCATATATTACACTATTACCCTAATGTACACAGATTACACTATTACAGATATTAGCCTATTACACTATTACACTAGTAGCCTATTGTACATACATTATGCTATTGCACGTATTAGCCTATTACACTATTACACAAATTACCCTATTACAGTATTACATGTTACACTACGACACTATTACACATATTACCCTATTACCCTATTACACATGTTACACTATGACACTATTACACATATTACCCTATTACACATGTTACACTATGACACTATTACACATATTACCCTATTACACTATTACACATATTACCCTATTACAGTATTACATGTTACACTACGACACTATTACACATATTACCCTATTACCCTATTACACATGTTACACTATGACACTATTACACATATTACTCTATTACCCTATTACACATGTTACACTATGACACTATTACACATATTACCCTATTACCCTATTACACATGTTACACTATGACACTATTACACATATTACCCTATTACCCTATTACACATGTTACACTATGACACTATTACACACATTACCCTATTACACTATTACACATATTACCCTATTACAGTATTACACGTTACACTACGACACTATTACACATATTACCCTATTACACATGTTACACTATGACACTATTACACATATTACCCTATTACACATTTTACCCTATTACAGTATTGCACGTTACACTACGACACTATTACATATATTACCCTATTACAGTATACCACTATATACTGCATATCTTACACTATTAGCTCTATTACACTATTAAACTATTGCATATATTACACTATTACGCCTTTTAGCACAATATACCATTATACTATGACACATGCTACACTTGGTGCGTCTGCTTCACATATACACTTATTGTGAAGGACAGATGCACAGACAGACATTTCTGGGTGGCTTATATTCGCAAAATGTACGCAGCAATTTTAGCACTGAAACAGCCCTTCACAATTGGCTTAATAACTCCCGACCCGTTTCATCAATTGAAAAACTTGAAGTGGTTTATGATAGCAGATACATGTAGGTCCATTTCCTGAAAATAGAAGAAATGCTGATAAAGGAATCTTTGAGTTAAAGAGTGAAACATGCCAAAATGTTACACTTATGGTGCCACATCACTACGTATATGTTGTAACTCAAGAACCGTACTACATACAGACATGTACTTGGTATCAAAATGTCCGTAATGCCTGACTTTATATTAACGCTCAATACATTTATGGGGCTTAAAAGCTTTGTATTTCGAGTTATGAAGGAAAAACCACATTTTTGGACGGACATCTTGGATTTTGGGGGCTGCCATCTTGGAATTTTGCAGGGCACGCAGTACTTTTAGAAATAGTGGGGTTTGAAGAGTGTGTGTACCAATTTTCATGCCTGTATCACCATTTGATTCACTTAAGAATCAATGTTACAAATGTCTTGCTCTCCTCAATCTGTGAAAGTACCTATATGCTGTATCTCAAGAGCCGTAAGTGATACAGACATGTTCTTGGTGCCAAACCGTCCGTAATGGCCAACTTTGTATTAATGTTCAATACATTTATGGGGTGTAAAATCAATGCATTTCAAGTTATGAAGGAAAAACCACATTTTTGGGCGGACATTTTGGATTTTGGGGCCGCCATCTTGGAATTTTGAGTGGCATGCGCCTTTTTCCTAAAGAGTAGACCTTGGAGAGTATCTGTGCCAATTTTCATGCTTCTATACCAAAGTGAAGTATCGTTTCACTAATCTGCTCTACTAATGCCCATGCCTAGATCCGACCCTGGTCTGAATATTCATATCTCACTATCAGGGCAGTTGTTTTTAGACAGAGTTCATTCATTGCTTGTTTTCCTGCTATTTTTAGTGTTGTTGAGGCTTTGCATTGTTCTCTGATCTGCAGTAGTTGTAATACAACACAATGGCAGGGGCGGATCTAGCCATGGGCATGGGGGGGGGGGGGGATGCAATGTCCAGTCTGCCCCACGAAACATGATAGCATGCAAAACAACCCAAGGTATTTCAAATTAAAGTGCTTCTATTTAAAATGATGTGAAACACTACTACTGCTACTAACTAACTACAGCTGTGTCACCACCAAACCAACAGCATTTCATCATTGAAAACAGAAAACTCTCTGAGTCAGACCTTTAGCTTTGTTATTATTAATGTTGTTTTTTTTACTTGTGATGTATGGGAATGAAGCTCCACCCCCACGCTCGAGAATGCCGTGACGGCAAGCTTCACAGCAAAGCTCACCGTCGCCAAAAAAAGTCAAGCCGAGCCGAGCTTCACGTTCCATTTACCACCGTTCTAAAAACCCTGAAGCAGACAGCAGGGAGTGAGATCGAAGCCATCATGCTTATACCCAATAGATTAATTCATTGGCGGTCAAAATGACTGAAAGTTGATTTTGGCTGCCATCACGTTTTAATGACCGAAATACATATAATAAGAAATTTGATGGCGGCATCAGGAATCAGTACAACTGCATATCTTGTTGTACTTTTGTAAATATACAATACGTATGAGACAATTATGAAAAACATTTTGGAAAATTCAGAATCGGTATATCATCATCTTTTTTGTTCTGTTTTTCACCCACATGACAGAAGGAGTTCATGTGGGATCGTTCTCTGACAAACTACATGATGTGTCCAGTTTACACAGAGGTAGAGAGCGAAGGGGTAAAAGCAGGTCAGATACTCAGTGTAAAATATGTAAACATAGACGTGCATGTCAGAAATGGTATGAGGCAGAATATACAGTATGAGAGTGGAGTAGTTTATTGGGTACTTTATACAATATGGAGTATGTAGAGTCTAATCTCATCTCAACTTCTTCTTATACTGCAAGGTTTATTGAGTTTATTTTCCACAATACATGCAGCAAATTTAGTTAGGTGTGATTTGACCTTTTGATGGTGCAGGATGTTATCTATACCAGGGGTTTTCAACCAGTGGTCCCTGAGAGGGTTCCAGGTGGTCCCCCAGCTAAATTGGTTAACCAGATGTAACTCTTGAGAACGTAAAAATTCATTACACTCTCAAGAGTTAAAATATTCATCATCTGAATTAGCCATTTTGGAATGTATGTTTTGCTTGTTTTGTTTCCCCAAATCCAGCCTGGAATTGTGGACAAAAGCCAAAGGAATCTTTAGTTTTTCCCCTGATCTCTACAGACAGGGGGACGGCGTTAGTCTGAAGAGTTCTGAGAGTCCAACACAACGTGGCAGGTTAAGACTCTGCCGTTATTGGCTTCTGTGTGCTGTTTAAGGTTTAGTGTTATTGTTTAGGCATAGTGTTAGTGTAGACCAGGGGGTTTCAACCTTTTTGACTCCAGGGACCACCATTTATTCAGCATTTGAGCCACGGACCACCATTTGATTACATTTTCACACCAAAGACCTAAAATTAAATTGAATTCTTTTGGTTTTGTTCACAATTCCAGGCTGGATTTTCCAAACAAAACAGTGTAAACTTCTTAATCAAGTGGTGCTAATTCAGATGATGAATACTTCAACTCTTGAGAGTGTAAAAATGAAACCAAATGGACCCGCAAGGGTCCATTTGGTTTCATTTTTACATTCTCAAGAGTTACATCTGGTTAAAGGTAGGGGAAGTGATTTGAAATTCATGGTGTAGTACCAGCCTGGTGCACTAGGGGCCCCCAACAGTAGCTACACTATGTGAACCTGCTGCTCTCTCCTGATTGGAGGAGAATTGTGGTGACCTGGGGAACTTTTATTAGCTCCTCTGCTAACGTGGGGGAGGGGGAAACTCCATATGTGGTTTCCACACCTTATAATAGAGCATTTTAACAGAAAAATGTGATATCTGACAAAAGTGAAATCACTTCCCCTACCTTTAACCAACTTTCCACCTAGAACCTTATCAAAGACCACAGGTAGTCCCCGGACCACCTGTTGAAAACCACTGGTTTAGTGTTATTGTTTGGGCATAGTGTTAGTGCACACAGTAGTCCTACAGTCAGTGGTGTGTTTAGCCATAGTGTTAGTGCACACAGCAGTCCTACAGTCAGTGGTGTGTTTAGCCATAGTGTTAGTGTTCACAGCAGTCCTACAGTCAGTGGTGTGTTTAGCCATAGTGTTAGTGTACACAGCAGTCCTACAGTCAGTGGTGTGGTCACACATTCCTACAGATACACCATGCATTACTGTACTGTATGTTTAATGTACAGTATATATATTTACATAATCTATGACATCACCTCCCTGCTCTCTGCATGGATCAGAGAGATATTATAAAGCATTATGAATCACATGCTATGTCAACCTCTCTGTCTCTCTGTCTCTATAGCTCTCTCTGTCTTTCTCTAACTCTCTCCCTCTCTCGTATCAGTCTAGCTGTCTGTCTGCCTGTCTTCCTATTTAAATATCTCTCTCTCTCTCTCTCTCTCTCTCTCTCTTCTCTCTCTGTCTCTCTCTGTCTCTCTCTCTCTCTCTCTGTCTCTCTCTCTCTCTCTCTCTCTCTCTCTCTCTCTCTCTCTCTCTCTCTCTCTGCCCCCCCCCCCCCCCCCCCCTGCCCTTTCTCTAACCCGGCACTTCATAAATTTAAAGCCATTCCTCTGTGTGCACATTTATGGCTGTGCACGTGCACATGTGCGCGCGCGCGTGTGTGTGTGTGTGTGTGTGTGTGTGTGTGTGTGTGTGTGTGTGTGTGTGTGAGTGTGTGTGTGTGTGTGTGTGTGTGTGTGTGTGTGTGTGTGTGTGTGTGTGTGTGTGTGTGTGTGTGTGTGTGAAATGTCATGGCATGCATGGACATAATACTGAACCATGAGGTCTTCATTCAAATACACAAGATGTGTGTGCATATAGTATGTGTGTGTATACGTGTGTATATATATGTGTGTGTGTGTGTGTGTGTGTGTGTGTGTGTGTGTGTGTGTGTGTGTGTGTGTGTGTGTGTGTGTGTGTGTGTGTGTGTGTGTGTGTGTGTATGTTTGATTAAATAGTGACGTACTGCTGCTTTGATTATGTTGACATCTGACCTTCTAAATGAATACATTTCAACACACACACACACACACACACACACACACACACACACACACACACACACACACACACACACACACACACACACACACACACACACACACACACACACTCATGCGCACGCACACGCACACACACACACACACACACACACACACACACACACACACACACACTCATGCGCACGCACGCATGCACACACTTTTTGTGCCAAGCACACAGCTAAACGATGGACCATTGGTAACCAAATGGACCCTTACAGATCTGTAACTCTTGAGAGTGTTAAAATGAATTTCATTTTACACTCTCAAGAGTTAAATTATATTTAGACATTTGAACTGTCAAGAATTTACACAATTAGAAAATCCAGAAGAATCGCAATATCTTCACCAACATTTTGCCAGTTATCTCTGCTTGATTGTGGACAAAAACCTGAAAATTCTTAAGCCCCCTAAGGTCACCATTGCGTACGGGTGGGCACACGCGCGCGCGCGCACGCACACACACACACACACACACACACACACACACACACACACACACACACACACACACACACACACACACACACACACACACACACACACACACACACACAAAACGCAGTGTATGTTGATAAGCAATAATGTGGAGTATTTCTCTAACGATGTGTCACCCTGTCTGTCTCCCTGCCTGTCTATCTGCCTGTCTGTCTGTCTGTCTGTCTCCCTGCCTGTCTCCCTCCCAGCAGCAGCCGGTCGCCGCCGCGGCAGACAGACGTACAGTCGCTACCAGACGTTGGAGCTGGAGAAGGAGTTCCTGTTCAACCCGTATTTGACCCGTAAGCGGCGCATCGAGGTTTCCCACGCTCTGGCTCTGACCGAGAGGCAGGTGAAGATCTGGTTCCAGAACCGCAGGATGAAGTGGAAGAAAGAGAACAACAAGGACAAGTTCCCTTCGTCCAAGAGCGAACAGGAGGAGGTGGAGAGGGAGAAGAGGGAGAAGGAGATGCAGAGGGCAGGGGGAGGGGATGTAGGGGACGGGGGAGGGGGTCCCGGACCCGGAGCCGGACCCATACCCGCCTCGTCCACCCACTGCTCCTCCAGTAGTGAGGAATGCTGCGACAAGAGCAACAAACAGATGTAGAGAAATAATGAACCTGCTGTTGGGAAAGACCGAAAGAAACGGGGACTGATCCGGGGACTGATCTAAGTTCCGAAGTCCCACAGGATCAGAACTCCCATTAGTCCGAATGTAAGTAACGCCCGGGATTCGAACTGTGTAAGTCTGACATCTTAACCACCAGACCAAAGGGACATCCCTTTGGTCTGGTGGCAGGTACTAGACTTCAAAGGCCATCACGACATGTTTGTAGCAAAACCCTGGTATTACCCTTCTCCAACCGTAACCCTAATCCTAAATCCGCGACCCTCAACCTAACCTCACAGACCGTTAGGTCTGTGAGGTTAGGTTGAGGGTGAGGTTGAGGGTCGGGGGTTTAGGGTTAGGGTTAGGGTTATGGTGGGGAGAAGGGTAGGGTTTTGCGTCTCGTGAATTCGGAACAATGGGAGGTCGCGACCATGGGAGGTCGGAATAATGACATGGCACCTTGGGGAAGACCCGGGGTGGAGTGGAGACAGAACTGGAACTGGAGTCTCCTTTGTTGTTGTTGTTGTTGATGTTCGGTAGGAAAAAAACAAAAACAATAGCATTAAAACCTTGTGTTTGTTTTTTTAAAAGACCCGGGGTGGAGTGGAGAGAGGAGACGGATTGGACTGTAGCCTGATCTCCTATTGTAATTCAACATGGAAACTAAACTACATGATTATGAATCCCACCGTAGTTTCAATCATGTGTCTGATTGGCATAAACAAATACAAAATTGAGTCAGACACTGTGTAGTTAAATTTAGGAATACATTTTCTGAGGATTAGGGCTAAGGTTAGACATTGAGGTTAGGTTTAGGCATAGTTGCAAAAATCGAGAACTGTCAATCACAGCGACTGCTGGCCAATCACGGCGGGGCTTTTCCAGAACTGCGGTGGGATCCATAATAACGTGGAAGCTACAGGTTACGAAGGTAACCCGGGTTATTTGAACAATACTCACTCGATGTGTCGCTTATGGGAGATGCACTAGCCGTGATCTCCTGGAAGTCACACATTAAGAGAGTCTTATTAACGAATAATAACCTCATGTGAATAAAACGGATGGTTTTGGAAAGACCCGGGGTGGAGTGGAACGGGGCCTGGAATGGACTGGAGTCTTGTTGTTTTGACACTCAGGCCAAAATAAGACAAAAAACAGCAAAATGGCGACTCAAGAAGAACTGGACATGGACTACTGGACTGGACTTATATGGCCTGTATACTGTAGCGCTCTATAAACTACACTGGGCCATGCTGTGAAGACTGCGAGACGTTTTAGGAAATGGAAGAGCGAAAGAAGGATAAAATACAATCTGAAATGATGAAGCAAATGATTTGTTTTCAGTCCACGTTTAATGGGTAAGACTGCTTTTTTTGTTTTAATTATTTAACTATTTTGTTACCTTGTCATGATGTAATTCTAAATGTGGACAAGAAAAAATAAAATAACAAAAGTTCCACTGATTATAAAATTATCGAATAAGAGCTATTCACCAAAACAGGTCTCAAAGTCACTCTTTTAGTATGTAAACAAACAGAAACAACAGCAAAAGCATCACCAAAATATTTGATGTTTTCATGAAATATTTCGGCAATCCGGATCCCTGGATCCAATGCGGGTTTTCAAATAAAACCCGGATGGGATCCAGGGATCCGGATTGTAATATCAAGGGGAAGTTAAAGATGGAGTTCCGCGAAATTTGGTCTTTTCCTAGTTTTACACGTGTTTATTAGGTCTCAGTACTTCATTAGACCTCCTGAGATCCTTTTTATAAGCAGTGGTGTACAGAAAACGTAGTTACTAATTCTTCCTGGGGGCGGGGCCGTTGGCAGTGGCACAGTCCAACGGAGTCAACACGAAAAGTATGACGTATCAATCTACCACGTGTCAACGCCCCTCCCCGTCATTGTCATATTTTTAAATACGCCAGCCTCTGGGGGGCGGAGCTACCACAATCACACATGGGGTACGTGTGATCATGGCGGATCGAGGTGGCTTCAAACATTACCGGCTGATTAGGATTATTATTAGTTAATACTTCTTAATGAATGCCTGTGGTGCCAAAGGAACTCGGGTGAACGTAAAAAGGCGAGAGAGAGAAAAAAAGAACGTATCGGTTTTGCTGTTGTATACTGCTTTTTGTGTATGTCTATGACATGCACCACCATAGAACCACAGTTACATACGTAACTAGCGATTTAGTTTCTCTTCTCTAAGATCACCTCTAAACATCGTATGGGGCATATAATAGTAGTCGCACCAACCCCCAGATGTCTGCTGTTAAGACGCTGTGAATAAATGGGTTGATGTGTTGAAGAAAACTTTTAAAACGATCTGGTATCATCTGTGTTGAAACAGAGCCATAGAGTATAGACAGAGTGACAACTCCATCCACTTCATGGGTAGTCCAATGGCGGCTCTTCTGCTTAGACTTCAATAGAGAATGGGGACAACTCCTGGACCTGAATTAGGACCCAGGCAACAGCCCAGCGTTAATGATCTTAAATCGCTTTATTTTAGATTGTTTTTAGTGATAGTACAACACAAACATGTCAACGGTACAATAACAACGTTACTGTACCGTTGACATGTTGAAAACCTGCCTAAAGTCCCTATTCAGCTGCATCATATAAGCTGCATGAACAGCAGCTCGAGCGCTTAGTTTCTGACCCCTCGATGTCGCAACTCTTCTACTATGACCAGAATGCCTGCGCATGCGCCGTTGTTTTCTCTGTCGGCTGCTGATGTGTACTCTAGGTGTTGCGACATTGAGGGGCCAGAAGCCAAGCGCAAATGAGATAAAGTGACAAACTGTTGGAAATGCATTGTTTCTCAACGAGGGCGGCGCAAATAAGGGCTAATTTAGGAATCTGTTCATCATGACAACTGTTGTAAGGTATTGTACAGGCTTACTACAAAACTATCATAAAAGCTGGGCCGTTGCTTAGGACGTGTCCCTTTTGTTGTGCTAATTCAATAGAAGTCTATGTAGAAGAGCCGCCATTGGACTGGCCCCATGAAGTGAATGGTGTTTGCATAACTGTCTATAGTCTATTATAAGGCTTTGATTTCGAGCCGAGGACCCCCAGTTTGACATGTATTAGTTTAAGGACCCCCATTTCTATCTCCGAGACCCCATTTTTAACTGTAAAATCGGTGTTAATTTACTCTTGAGTGTACAAATGGTCATATTTGATTTCATATGTACACTTAGTTTATACCCTGGCCATTTGGTTACAAAGTATAACATAGCGAGGGACCCCTGGACGCCTCTGTCTTTGGGAATCACTGGGCCACAACAAAAAGCAACTGCTTGTTTTAATAAGTGCTTGTTTTATTATTTTTATTATTTTATTATTATATAGATAGGAACTTCTACACACAGGAGCTGTTACTGTAAACTCGGTACCCAGACAGAATGTTAGACAGGTTGTGGTTATCCAATACTCAGTGAACTATGGGTGATACCCTATCATAACATGTTGACAAAATAAATTAATAAATAAATGTATTATTAATATATCATTATTATTACTATTACTGTTTAATGTAGGTGAATCTCCATTATTAGTGTTAATGGGGAGTTCTGTACCAGAATCTGGCTCAAACTATAGCCTCAACAGTTTGTCATCCCTCTGAAATTTTGTAAACAAATGGGCAGAACCATGGGCGGTCCTTTTGTGAGGAGGGGGAGGGACTAGGAGAGGGGGGTGGTCTTAAAGTAAGAGGCGGAGAGACTTTATTAGGTGGGTGGTGCTAAAGTTAAAGTCATGCATACTTAATGAACTGGTGGCCATTGCAACATACAAACGGCTTTTTAACAAATACTATACACTTTATTGAAAAAATTCTTCCTGATTATGTTATAATAACACCTGATGATCATCTTTTTGGGACAGGAAAAAGAACGGCACTCCATCTTTAACATTATTTTTGGAAGTTAACATTTTTTTTTAATGAAAAAATAAAACCACATGAGTTATGGTGATGCTCAATTAGTATCCGAATCAAAGAGTGACTTTGAAGAGCTGTTATAAAATATAATGTAAGTCATTGAGGAGCAAATGTTGAATTATTCATTGCTAATTACTGGAATTTTTTGTGAGAATTCGTAGCAAGATAATTACAAAAAAAAGTGGTCTTACCTTTTAAGACAAATTGTAAATTGATGTCGGGGGGAGGGGGAGGGGGAAGGGGGGGGGGGGGGGGTTGGATCGCTGGGCGGGATGCGAACTGTCAAACACACAGAACCACATGTTAGCCTAGTCTACTCTAGTGTTTAAAAACATTAAAAAAGAAAGAAAAAAATGATAGCTACCTTTCTTTGTGGAACAATTATCGTGGAAACATTTCTATATTGTTAGAATTTTATCATTATTATTATTATTATTATTATTATTATTATTATTATTGTTATTATTAACAACCTTTATCTTTGGCAGCTGTATAGTTTTTAAGTTAAAAATGATGATGATGATGATGAAGATGGTGGTGCACTTTTTACTGTTTTATTCTCACTTCTGTTAATATTGTTGTCATGGCAACTGATTGGTTGATTATTGGTGATGACGTAGCAGCGATTAATTAATTGAAAAATTCCAACAACATGAAACTGCCTATTTATGCCGTTTTAGTAGAATCTGGAGGATGTTTTTTACTCTTATTGTCGTTTTTTGTTTTTAGTTGTTTTTTGTTTTGTTTTATTTGAATGTTTTTTTTTTTTTGATCGCTGATGGTGTTTGTTTCATGTTATTACGTTGTTCTCCCTTTTATCTCTTTGGGGTAAAAAAGTAAAAATGAAAATAAACAAGACGCATGCGCACAGTGCAAAAAAAAGAGAGAAACATTTAAAAACGTGAACTACGAAGATTCATACAAATACAAAAAAAGAAGAAAAAAAAAGAAACGTGAGAAAAAAACTGTAATAAAAATGTCACGTAACGAACGCCCTCCGTTTACTGTGAAACAAAAATCACTGTTTGTTGTGTTTGTTCATCATTTTATTTTAATGTTATACCAGCTGTGCATCAGAGCCGGATCTAGGCGCATGGACATGGGGGGCAATGCCCCCCTAAATGCCCTGACTGCCCTACCAAACATGATGGCATGCAAAACTACCCAAACCTCAAATATGATGAAATGCTGTTGGTTTAGTGGTGACACAGCTGTAGTTAGTTAGTAGCAGTAGTATAGTGTTTCACATCATTTTAAATATAAGCACGCCATCATGTTTGGTGGGGCAGTCAGGGCATTTAGGGGAGCATGGAATGCACTTCCCACCGTAATCAGAACCACAGACTCACTACCTATCTTCCACCGCAGTCTGAAAACACACCTCTTCAGACTCCATCTCAACCCATAGCACTTGTATTACATACCAACCCACAGTACCTGCTGCAATGACTTATATAGGTTGCCTAATGTATTACAATGTTTTTAGCGCTTCATTGTTTGTTGTAAAATGTATTGTAAATCCTGATTAAATTGTAAACTTTTCACCATTGTAAGCCGCTCTGGATCAAGAGCGTCTGCTAAATGCCTAAATTGTAAATTTTAATTGCATACCTCTCCATCATGCCCCCTAGACCTGATGTAAACATCATGGGTACAATATCGCTGCATGTGGACTGGTTTCCTTTGTGGTCGCATACACAATTCACAACATTTATCAGACATTTATCATTCATCTCTTAATCCACAGTGAATTCAGGGGCGGATGTAAAATGCCCCATTTTGGGGGGGGGGGGGGGGCAAGAGAATATGGTATGGGGGCGGCTTCATCGCCCGTGAAGCTTCGCGCCAAGGGCGATGAAGCCGCCCTATACCATTTTCAGTTACAGGACTTTTATTAGTCAAGTATGGCATCGTGTTTGGGGGAGCAGACTCTGTATTTAGGGGAGCATTGCCCCCCCCCATGCCCATGCCTAGATCCGCCCCTGAGTGAATTACTGTAAGCAAGAACAAAACCTGGTGATACATCAGATACATAAAGACTCAGAGTAGACGCAGAGACACTGTATATTTATTCAATTCAAGATGGTCTGGGTTCATCTGGTTAGGATGCCTCTCGGGACGGTGCACATCCCACTGGGAGTAGACTGCAGGCCGAGTCTGAGATTATCCGGCTGCCTATCCAGCGTCCCCAGCCCCGCCCCCAGCCCCGCCCCCAGCCCCGCCCCCAGCCCCGCCCCCTGACACATGCTTGTGGTGAGAACGGTTTTGATGCACATTCACCAAACCTTAGTCTGATCTACTAGAACCACTAGTCTCCTCTAACCCTCACCCTCAACATAACCACCAGCATGTCACAGTGTGGACACAGGGCTTAAAACAAGGTCAATATCTACTAAAACCACTAGCCTCCTCTAACCCTCACCCTCAACATAACCTCCAGCATGTCACAGTGTGGACACAGGGCTTAAAACAAGGTCAATATCTACTAAAACCACTAGCCTCCTCTAACCCTCACCCTCAACATAACCACCAGCATGTCACAGTGTGGACACAGGGCTTAAAACAAGGCGGCCAAACGGCATGCTGATAGAGGACTTCCAGGTTTTTGTGTTATCAATGCCTGTCGTGTCATGGATGGATAGACGGATGGATGGAGGCCAACAACAAATACAAAAGTCTACATAGTATTTAGTAAAAGGGAGAAATGGAATGATAATTGATGGATTCTCTCTCTGTCAACAGCAGACTGATAAAAAGTGTCAAGTTCAGGAGGCCAAGTATTTAGAAGCATGAGTCGGAAACAGTCTCTTAAAACAACATCTCTCTCCTTCACTCACTCACGCATGCACGCACGCACGCACGCACGCACGCACGCACGCACGCACACACACACACTCAAAGCGTCCGTTCTCTTTCATCCTATGGTGAAGGACATGGTGATGACGTCTAAGGTCAGGTCAGCCTATTGGAGGAGATGTCAGAACCGTCCCATCGCTCAGAGGGTTGTTTAAAAACACATCTACACGTCTGAACCGTCCCATCGCTCAGAGGGTAGTTTAAAAACACATCTACACGTCATCACAACAGCATTATGACAATCAAATAATGGCTTTGAGCAGATAGACGAGGCAGGCAGGCAGGCAGGCAGGCAGGCAGGCAGGCAGGCAGGCAGACAGGCAGACAGGCAGACAGGCAGGCAGGCAGGCAGGCAGGCAGGCAGGCAGGCAGGCAGGCAGACAGGCAGACAGGCAGGCAGGCAGGCAGGCAGGCAGGCAGGCAGGCAGGCAGACAGACAGGATTGTTTGGACAGGCGTGCGCCAGAAGGAGACATTTCACACACACATTCACACCCTCTGCTTCCTGCAGGCATCTGTCTCACTCTGTGACCAATAATATCTCTCTCTCTCTCTCTCTCTCTCTCTCTCTCTCTCTCTGTCTCTCTGTCTCTGTCTCTGTCTCTGTCTCTGTCTCTGTCTCTGTCTCTGTCTCTGTCTCTGTCTCTCTCTCTCTCTCTCTCTCTCTCTCTCTCTCTCTCTCTCTCTCTCTCTCTCTCTCTCTCTCTCTCTCTCTCTCTCTCTCTCTCTCTCTCTCTCTCTCTCTCTCTCTCTCTCTCTCTCTCTCTCTCTCTCTCTCTCTCTCTCTCTCTCTGTGTGCACGTGAAGTGTGTGCGTGTGTGGAAATGTTCCAGTGAAGAGTGACCAGGGAGCAGTGTTGCCACGTCTGCGTATTATACGCGACCGTCGGATTGTTGTTGATTGTAATGTTTTGGTCTTGTTGTTTCTAAAGGGCAGTTGTTGATGATGTTGTTGTTGTTGTTTTCAGCTTGTTCTTAAAGTCTAGTTGTTTATTTGGTCTCGTTTAAAGTGTAGTTGTTCTTTATCGGCTTGTTTCTAAAGTGTAGTTGTTTATTTGGTCTCGTTTCTAAAGTGTAGTTGTTTAATTGGTCTTGTTAGTACAGGCTAGTTGATTATTTGGGCTTTTTATTGATTATTCAGGAGTTTTCCCTATTGTTTACACAATGTGATTCTCAAACATGTCCATGTTCAAAGACTTCCAAGTCGATACTTTGCAGATCCAATCTTCTGATAGTGTTTCGTGGCACGGATAGAAGATTTGAAAACACATACCATTCCCCTCCCTTCGCCACCAAGATATTTCTTAGAAAACAGCATTTTCAAACAGCCAATGCCCATGTGAACTATAAGTCTCTTCTTTTTTTTTTTTTTGCCTGGTTGCTTATTTCTCTCACGATATATGGCAACCCCGCTGAGGAGTCCAAAAATGTGTCTCAGTGGCTTAAACATTTCCTTCACCCTCCGTTTGTTTATTTTCATTTGGACAAAATCTGCAAACTGAGGCGTTTTTGTGGGGATTTGGAGAAGGCGCCGTTAGGTTAGTTTTGTTTTATACATAAATTACGTCTTAAGGAATCTTTGGGCAGGAACTTTCTGCTGTTTGAACCTCATTCACTGAGGAGTCGTTTTAAGGGACATTTTGACGTTGTGGAAACATCAGGGGAGAGTTTAGTACAAGACATTCTCCCACAGAACAACAGTAAAAAAAAAAAGTTAATTTAAAATCCCACAGCATGAATAAAACTAAACGCAAGCATTTCAGCTTGTAGATCTGCAGTTTTCGCTCTAGTTCAGGGTTTTTCAACAGGTGGTCCGAGGACCACCAGTGGTCCTTGAGAGGGTTCCAGGTGGTCCCCAGGCTAAATGATCAAAAGTTGGTTAACCAGATGTAACTCTTGAGAATGTAAAAATGAAACCAAATGGACCCTTGCGGGTCCATTTGGTTTCATTTTCACACTCTCAAGAGTTAAAATATTCATTTGTATTAGCACCATTCAATTAAGAAGTCTACACTGTTTTGTTTGCAAAATCCAGCTTGGAATTGTGGACAAAGCCAGAAAAATTCTTCAGTTTGACGTCTTTGGGCCTAAAATGTCATCCAATGGTGGTCCGTGGCTCAAACGCTGAATGAATGGTGGTCCCTGGTGTCAAAAAGTTTGAAAAGCCGAGCTCTAGTTTCAGTAGTTTGTGTTCCTGCAGGGAGGGAGGGGGAAATGTTGTGTGTTCCCAGCTAAAGGGTCAAGTGAAACAGGAGCAGTGATATATGGTTCTGGGAGGAACCATGGGGACGGCGTTTCCTCTTGTTTCTGTTCCTGTGAACAGAACTCTGTTCTGGACTGAAGCCATGCTGTGACCTAACTGTCCTTTGTGACGTCCAGGGCCAGATCTAGGCATGGGCATGGGGGGGGCAATGCCCCCCTAAATACCCAGTCTGCCCCCCCAAACACGATTCCATGCAAAAGAACCCAAGATATTTCAAATTAAAGTGCTTATACTTGTATTTAAAATGATGTGAAACACTACTACTGCTACTTATAACTACAGCTGTGTCACCACTAAACCAACAGCATTTCATCATTGAAAACAGAAAACTCTCTGAGTCAGACCTTTAGCTTTATGCATGCTGCGTGTCTGTTGCAACTTCAACAACAACTGCTGTTATTATTGATGCTTTACTTGAAAAGTCCTATAAGTGAAAATGGTATACCATTTTCTCTTGCCCCTCCAACATGTTCTCCTGCCCCCCCAAATGGGACATGTTACATCCGCCCCTGTTTGCAACGTCCAGGGACGGATAGCATTTACCAACTGGGGGGGTGGCATGAGCCCTGTAACTGAAAATGGTATCAGGTATCAGACCTCCATTTCTAGGGAACACAGAATGGGGGATCTCACAACATCTCTATGGTGTATTAATGACATGCATAGTAAAATATTGAAAATGAGTGGAATTCCCCTCATGTGCATGCACACTTGCATTTGCATACACCTGCGCAACACACACAGACATGCTATTGATAGCATAGCATAAGTATAGCATATTGAGAAAGATTAGTTTACAATGCTTAATTGTGTAAAAGTAAATGACAGACAGGACAAAAAACATAGGCCTACTTTTGCCCCAAAAATATTTTAGATGTGAGAAGTGCGGGGACAGTGGGGGGAAGTTCATTCTATAGTTTAGATAGGGAGTGAGTCTGTGGTTCTGACTGCAGTGGGAAGTTCATTCTATAGTTTAGATAGGGAGTGAGTCTGTGGTTCTGACTGCAGTGGGAAGTTCATTCTATAGTTTAGATAGGGAGTGAGTCTGTGGTTCTGACTGCAGTGGGAAGTTCATTCCATAGTTTAGATAGGGAGTGAGTCTGTGGTTCTGACTGCAGTGGGAAGTTCATTCCATAGTTTAGATAGGGAGTGAGTCTGTGGTTCTGACTGCAGTGGGAAGTTCATTCCATAGTTTAGATAGGGAGTGAGTCTGTGGTTCTGACTGCAGTGGGAAGTTCATTCCATAGTTTAGATAGGGAGTGAGTCTGTGGTTCTGACTGCAGTGGGAAGTTCATTCCATAGTTTAGATAGGGAGTGAGTCTGTGGTTCTGACTGCAGTGGGAAGTTCATTCCATAGTTTAGATAGGGAGTGAGTCTGTGGTTCTGACTGCAGTGGGAAGTTCATTCCATAGTTTAGATAGGGAGTGAGTCTGTGGTTCTGACTGCAGTGGGAAGTTCATTCCATAGTTTAGATAGGGAGTGAGTCTGTGGTTCTGACTGCAGTGGGAAGTTCATTCCATAGTTTAGATAGGGAGTGAGTCTGTGGTTCTGACTGCAGTGGGAAGTTCATTCCATATACAGTAGTTTTGGAGTCAGGAGGGAGAATTAAGAGCTTGGGGCGAGTGGAGCGTTGGATAGGCATTTTAGTGGAGGTACTGCCTAAGGTTTTATGAGGCCGGGCGAGCAGAGCGTGTAATCTACATTTTAGGTCATTTTAGGAGGCGAGATACTGAAACACTATTGGCTCATTATGAAACTGCTGGAAATTGCTGTGTTGTGATTGGCTAAAACACTGCTCCACCCCTCACAAATTAGCACCGCCTTTCCTGAGGCAGACGAATGTTTTGTTTTCATGCATGATTTGTTGACAACAACAAAGTTCTGGACCGTCTGCAGGACGAAGCAAGTGTCTGTCTGCAGGGAAACAGCTGCAGCATCAAAGTTGGGGGAGAAGGCAAATAATGTAAAACATCTATTTTGATTTTTGGCTAAAAAGTTGGCTCTGTTACCTTTAAATGAACACTTTTTACTTTTTCTGTGTGGGTGTTGGGTGCTATAGACGTGCACTGTACATGGATATAGCCAATATTTAAGTTTTTTTTTTTTTATGTGATTGGCTGAGCACGGATGATATCAGAGCACCCCTCACTCCACAGGAGTGTGATTTTGTTTTAGGCTATGTGATAACAATATGAACAGTCAAAAGTATATGGACAGTTATGTAATTGTGCATCTCTCCCTCTCTCTCTCACGCACACACGCGCACGCACACGCGCACGCATGCACGCGCACACACGCAACGCACGGTTTTACGCACGGCCGGACGCGCGCTCCATTGTGCAGCTGACTGTGAGACCAAGGAGACATTCCAGCCTGCAACTTCCCATAGAACCACGTGCGGTGTGCCGGCGTGCACGCACGGCGCGCGCGTGCGTGCGCGTGTGTGTGTTTTGAATCTCTATCCCTACGCAGGAAGCCATGCAGGCCGACAGACCGCCGGTTCCATTCCGGTGACCGTGACTCTCCCCTGGGCAGGGCAGCACCTGCTGTCCAGGTGACTTCTGTTCTGGAATGGACAGACATAATGGGAGGAAAAGGCGAGGCGAGGCGGCTATCACCCGGTGGTCCGGGGACCACCAGTGGTCCCTGAGAGGGTTCCAGGTGGTCCCCAGGATAAATGATGGATAAATAAATGTATTGTAAATCCTGATTAAATTGTAAACTTTTCACCATTGTAAGTCGCTCTGGATCAAGAGCCTCGCGCCACGCTCTTGATTCAAGAGCGTCTAAATGCCTAAATTGTAAATTGTTATGGAAAGTTGGTTAACTTTTTTGAGAGCGTAAACATGGACCCTTGCGGGTCCATTTGTTTTCATGTTTACACTCTCAAGAGTTAAAATATTCATCATGTAAATTATCATCATGTGAATTAAGTCTACACAACTAGAGAATGTAGAAGATTAATGGTCATTTTGATCTGTATGTTGGACTGTTTGGTTTCTCAAATCCAGCCTGGAATTGTGGACAAAAAAACAAAATAAATCTTTTGGGCTCTGTAACCATCAAATGGTGGTCCTCCGTGGCTCAAATGCTGAATAAATAGTGGGCCCTGGTATGAAAAAGGTTGAAAACCACTGCATGGGCTACGTGCGCGCGTTCTGCTATCCGGGTCCTAAGTGGTTGTAAATCAGAGCACGCGCGCCGCGCCGCGCGCAAATATTTGACCTGACCTCCTCCTGCGTACTTCTGGTTTGTTTTACCCGGAGACACTTGAAAGTGACACACCGAGCCGTCCTGACGGCGCTAAATCACACGGAGCTGCCCTTTAAATGTCACTGAAATATGTTTTATTATAATAATACTTTAAATGTGTCACTGAAATATGTTTCACCTTTTAAATGAATACTTTAGGCTACTTTAAATATGTCACTGAAAATGTTTTAGCCTTTAATTAATACTTTACTTTTAAATGTGTCACTAAAATATTTTTACTTATGCCACTAAAACTTTTCATAATTGTAATTACAGATAAAATGTGTTATTAAACTGTATAATTACGTCACTGTGATATGTTGTAAATTACTATTTTACTAAAAAATATGTTCAAAAATATGTTCAAATTTCACACTTAACTGTGTCGCTACACGTTATTAATCAACATTTAACTTTTCATCACGTCACTAGAATATGTTTTAATTTTTACTCTACTTCTTTATTGTAAAAACATATTTTTAATTAATAATTAAAGCCTGTTCAATGTGTGTGACTTACAGCTATTATACACCTCCAAAAACATTTGGTTAATAATGTTAATATTTTTAAAAAGCAATGTCAAAAGCAAAATATACGCACGGTAATGAAAATAATTGTTAATATGTTGTTTGAAATTGAACGGAATATAAATAATAGCCTACAATATTTGGGTTTGATATTTTACTCTAACTACAGTTAGTTTCCTTTAATATCAGGAATCAGGATTTTATTGTAATTCATGAATTACCACGAAAACTGACGTTCAGGAAAAAAAAAACGTCAGAATAGCAAAGAAAGTTTAAACCCGCTCTAGATTGTTAAATAGTAAATATTATTTGCCATAATATATAAATGGAAACAAACTAAACTGCAACCAAACTTATGTCTTTTAAACTTTTTTGTTTTTATAGGCTATTATTTTTTTATTTTTTACCATGTTCACGCGCACTTGCACACCGTGTGTGTGGTTTTCTATATCTAGTACCAAAATAGCATGTGGTCTATGCATGTATGACTATCCTATCTATTCTATTCTATCTATTCTATTCTATTCTATTCTATTCTATTCTATTCTATTCTATTCTATTCTATCTGAGAGCGACGTGAAATCAATACCACAATCTAAAGCTCCTCCGTCCCTTCGCCCCTGCCGGCCTGCGCGTGCGCGTGCCGTGCGCGCCGTCACACCCTCCAGACAGCAGTGCGTGAAAAAGCTTCCATTATTTGTAGAGATCAGCCTATTTTTTTCAACCACATCAACCTGTGTGTGTGTGTGTGTGTGTGTGTGTGTGTGTGTGTGTGTGTGTGTGTGTGTGTGTGTGTGTGTGTGTGTGTGTGTGTGTGTGTGTGTGTGTGTGTGTGTGTGTGATTACTCGACACAACTTCTTATTGGTTATTGATCGCGAGTTTGCAGCAGCGTTTTCCCGCGCTGTTCCTCTCCTTTTTTTCTGTCGAACATGGAGTTTACACACACACACACACACACACACACACACACACACACACACACACACACACACACACACACACACACACACACACACACACACACACACACACACACACACACACACACACACACACACACACACACACACACACACACACACACACTGCTGTCCTGATAATTAGACACAGGGAGAGAGTTATCTCTTTGAACTTTAACTCCTTCTCAATGCGCCGGACTGGCCTGGATGCTGTGGATACGGATGGATGCGTATGCGTGCGTGCGTGCGTGCGTGCGTGCGTGCGTGCGTGCGTGCGTGCGTGCGTGCCGTGCCGTTCCGTTCCGAGCGTAAAAAAACGCACGGCGTTGGCTGGTTTTAAATTCATGAATGTAAGCCCTATTATATATAATAAGGTTTGATGTCTGCACATGTCAGGCAAAGCGACAATTTATCCATGTGTAAACTGAGTAAAAACATACAGCATGTAAACAAACGGAGCATTATTCATTCATTGTTACAGGGCAGGAAAATCTGGACGAGATTTACATCTGACTCAGAACAGTATACTTTATATCACCGCTTCACTTTATTTTATAAAGTCGTGATAATGCCCCAAAATCACTGCTTGTCTGGCACTATAAACGCATGTTGACATTGGTAGCCAAATGTTATGTGTGTGCGCCGAGGATTGTCCACAAAACAGGCCTGTAGGCTGTACTATAATGTAATGTACAACACAGTCATTATAATACAATAATAAACTACAAGATAAAATATTAGGAAGATGGCTTTATAGAAAGAAGAAGAAACATCAAAGTATATCACTATAGGGAGATAAAAGCAGAAAACTCGCCTTTTATTATCCTATATGAACACGTGCAAATAAGACAAACCATATGCTGGGAGCTTGTTTATTATCATATCAGAACACACGGAACATCTCAACCCTCAACCTTCAACACACACAGACATATACACATATATAATAACTCAAAACCCCACAGAGACGCTCTAAGCTACAAGGGGATGGGAATATTTCAAACGGTCTAAATACGTTCCGCTTTCTTTCTACATAAATAAATACATGTGGATGTTGTTATTGTATGAATAGGATTCATAATGATTCATCCACGAGACACCAGATGCCTAAACTGTATATGTCTTCCGAGACCCGGAAGACATATGGGCCGAGGGAAGGCTATGCAGCGGTCAGTGCGGTGTTGTCGTGTCCGCCTCGCGGGCCTCGTGGAGCGGCCAGCAGCAGCAGCAGCGGCGGCGGCGGCGGCGGCAGCATGCAGCAGCAGAGCTCCATAAGGCCCATAGGCAGCGCAGCGGTCAGTGAGGTTGTAGTGTCCGCTCTACGGGCCTGTGTGAGCGGGCTGCATGCGCAGCCGGCCCGGACGGACGGACGCCTACTATTGGAGCTCATCACATCACATGGGAGTCTGGGACCCCCCCCCTCCCTCCCTCCTCCTGTCACGTGGTTCTGGACCCCGTGGAACGGAGAGGGAGGGGGCGCATGGAGGGGAGGGAGGGGGGGCTGATTCTTTCCCTTTTTTTGGCGTAAATCTACACTGTAATACCGTCGCCAATAATTCACAGTAGCTCGTAAAAAGTCGACACTAAAAACCACCCGTGGCCTACAAATCAAAACAACCTGCGACCCGAAATTATACTACTATTATTATTACTATTATGAGTTCTTCTCTCTACTTCTCTGCGGCCAACGCGCTGTTTTCCAAATACCAACAACAACAACAACAACAACAACAAGCGGCGGCGGCGGGGCCGTCACCACCACCACCGCTACCACCGGGCTGCTCCACCACCGGCAGCCCGTTCCAGAGAGCCTTCCTCCCGGACAGAACCCACAGCAGCACCGGCGCCGCTCCGCCCGGCTCCTCCAGCTCCGCCTCGCCGTGCGCTCTGCTCTCCTCGCCGGCCCGAGGCTGCAGCCGCCCCGCTGCTGCTCCTCCCGTCAGCCTAGCCTCCCTCTCCTCTCCTCCTCCTCCGTCCTCCTCGTCTCCTCCTCCAGGAGGACCGTACAGCGGCGGCGGGGCGCGCAGCTGCGTCAGCCCCGCGTCGGGACTCGTCTACGCCGCGGCATCGTCGTCGTCATCCGGGGCGTTGGCTGCTGCTTCTTACGGTCTCCACGGAGGACACCACGGAGCTGCCGCCGCTGCTGCTGCTGCTGCTGCTGCTGCTGCCGGGGCTCTGAGCTCCTTCCAGCCGCGGTCTCCCTTCGACCTCCACCACAACCACCACCACCACCACCACCACCCCGCCCTGCCGCCGCTGTTCGCCGCCGCCGGAGCCTCCATGAAGCTCCCGGAGCCCCGCGGAGAGCATCACCTCACCGCGGCCACCGAGCGGCAAGAGAGCCTGAGGATATACCCCTGGATGAGGAGCACAGGTGTGTGTGTGTGTGTGTGTGTGTGTGTGTGTGTGTGTGTGTGTGTGTGTGTGTGTGTGTGTGTGTGTGTGTGTGTGTGTGTGTGTGTGTGTGTGTGTGTGTGTGTGTGTGTGATAATATATATCAGATCCAGGTGTTAATCAACGTTAAACGGTCTTTAAACTGTTGCAGCCTCTCGTTGCTGCGACGCCGCGAGCCGGTAGCTGAACTATGTCTACTTTTACTACCGAGAGATCCCCCCCCCCCCCCTCTCTCTCTCTCTCTCTCTCTCTCTCTCTCTCTCTCTCTCTCTCTCTCTCTCTTTATGAGTCCACGGCCCTCCATAAAAACCATATAATTTAAGACTTGGTGAATATTCATTAGACAGGAGTACTACTAGGCCTGTAGTAAATGTGAAAAGAAGAGAGAGAGAGAGAGAGAGAGAGAGAGAGAGAGAGAGAGAGAGAGAGAGAGAGAGAGAGAGAGAGAGAGAGAGAGAGAGAGAGAGAGAGAGAGACAAGGATGGGAAAATGCACTTTTTCTCTGCGTGGTTTCTACTTTATAGATATAGTTTTTGTTTTGTGTGTGTGTGTGTGTGTGTGTGTGTGTGTGTGTGTGTGTGTGTGTGTGTGTGTGTGTGTGTGTGTGTGTGTGTGTGTGTGTGTGTGTGTGTGTGTGTGTGTGTGTGCGCGCGCGCTATAATAGGGTTCAGAGTTGAAACAAGTGCAGCTGCAGTTCAGTTGACGACACGCAGGATGATGAATTTATGTCCATCTCCCTCCTATCTGGACTATAAACTGGCCTGTGAAAGACTATTGTACTATTGTTACTGTCACACACACACACACACACACACACACACACACACACACACACACACACACACACACACACACACACACACACACACACACACACACACACACACACAGTCTGGTACTATAGCCAGGCCTACTATAAAACAGATAAATTACGAGTGCAGTTTGATGTGTGACAGCGGCTTGAATGGCTGCCCTGTAGCCGGACTGTGAAGCCTCATTGTGGGCTTGATGTGAACTAGCAACAGCCTGTATGGCTGGCTGGGGCTGGGCTTGAATAATGCTTCAATGGATGGAGAGGGAAATGCCTTCAGCTCTACAATGCAATGGCTGCCATGCAACTCAGCACTATTTAAATTAAACCTCACACAAACACACACAGAGAGAGAGAGAGAGAGAGAGAGAGAGAGAGAGAGAGAGAGAGAGAGAGAGAGAGAGAGAGAGAGAGAGAGAGAGAGAGAGAGAGAGAGAGAGAGAGCAGTATTCCATGACGGTTTAAGAATGGTGTCGTAAATTTGAAGGCCGCGAATGCCATGCGTAAAAGGTGGAGGAACGATTGTTGTTTTGGATCAGTGTGTGTGTGTGTGTGTGTGTGCGTGTGTGTGCGTGTGTGTGTGTGTGTGCGTGTGTGTGCGTGTGTGTGTGTGTGTGCGTGTGTGTGTGTGTGTGTGTGTGTGTGTGTGTGTGTGTGTGTGTGTGTGTGTGTGTGTGTGTGTGTGTGTGTGTGTGTGTGTGTGTGTGTGTGTGTGTGTGTGTGTGTGTGCGTCACGAATCAGACTATAAATAGATGGGATAGGATTCATGGAAACATCGAACATACATGCTATGTAATTCCTCTCCATATACTACAACAGACTGCTAATGGCTCGTCCATCCATCCATCCATCCATCCATCCATCCATCCATCCATCCATCCATCCATCCATCCATCCTTTCCTGTAAATGTAAATGTAGTCAATATATAAATACAGTAATTAGCCCTTTAGTGATGTCGTGCTGGTATCATGCACGTGCCACCACGCAGTGGCATAAGATAACTCCGACTTCCCGAATGATTTGTCCCTCGATGGCCCGGGGAGGTCGAGCCCCAGAGTCCCTGATGCATTAATTTCTCATGGGGGCCCGGGCCCCGGAGCCCCCACAGAAATAACGCGGCTGGGCTGCATGGCAGCGAATCAGGTCTGGGGCCTTGAGGTATGCCTGAAAGCCTATACCACCAGGCCTGGGCCTACCAAATAATTATCCATAATAATTAAAACCAGTCATCAAGAGCTTCAACTCATGATGAACAAAGCAGGGGAGTACAGTAACATTTTTAATTGGGGGGTCAGGTGATTTTCGAACCTTTTGACTTGCAGGTTTTAATTATTCTGGGTAATTATTTGGTAAGCTCAGGCCCAGGGCTGGTGGTATAGGCTTTCGGCCTACCCCAAGGCCCCAGACCTGATTTGCTGCCATGCAGCCAATGAGAAGACTACACCATACCTGCTACACCACAGCAATTGAGAATTGCACCCAATATCTTCTGGAGTTGGCTGGGTAATAGGTAGGGGATACCATGAAATGTGTACTGTATGATCTCTGATTGGATACTGTACAGCATTGTTAGAGAAATATGTCATACAGTATATAGGGATGATATACTCTGAGATTTTGTACAGTACGGTACAGATTACAGTATTGGAAACCTAGCTTGCTATTTCACCATATTAAGACGTTCTGAGTTCTCAACTGAATCGAGTCATATGAGCGGCTCTTTGAAATTTAAAAGGTTCCCTGACTAATAAGATGAACATCGCTTAAAACGTTATACTTTCCCTATATAACTAAAATGAACAAATAAAAACACCAATGGCATCTTATTTCTTTCATGAATAGAGAATATTTCACTCAACAGGAACTGCTCCTGGCGCAGGATGATGATGTCACGTGTGACATGGATGAACATGCTCATGTGACATCATCATCCTGCGACAGGAGCACCTATTGAGTGAAAGATTTTCTATTTATGAAATAAATAATGTATTAAAGGTGTTTTTATCTGCATGTTTTAGAAGGCAAATATGGTGTTTTAAAAGAACTTCACCCATTTTCAACATTTTAATATGTCATTAATATACCTTAGAGATGTTGTGTGGACGTGATAAAAAAAAAGTTCCCCCAATTCTGTATTTCCTAAAAATGGAGGTCTGAAAAAATCATTAACATGCATGGTGAAATACATCTGATGACATCATAAAGATATATTTCACCACATGTTAATGATCTTTTCAGATTGATTCTTCATTCATGATTTTTCTTTCAGACCCCTTTTTCCTCGGGTCCATTTGGTTCACATTTGTATCCTCTCAGGAATAGGGTTTGTATCCTCTCAGGGGAAAATGGGTGGAATTCCCCTTTAAGGCATAGGCCTTTTTGTCTTATTAGCCAGGGATCCTTTTAAGATTGGGCCTGGATCACAGTATATGGAACGGTTCCTTTTGTCAGTGTATAAGGGCCTATTTTACCACATGGCTGTCTTGTTTTACTCACTGTTTTGTTGGTTCTTCTGATGGTGGACGGCAGAATGACGATGGAGACTTGATACTATAGTTACTGCAGGAGCTGTGTTGTTGTATTGTATGTGTTGGGGTGTGTGTTGTGTGGTAGCGCGTGCACGGCACGCTGTTGACAATCCGTTTCTCTCCTGTCGTCTCTGACACACACAGCTGCAGGCCTGTGGCATCATCAAACGGCTGTCCTACTGAAAGGCGGCCGGTGGGGGCGCCATTTAACCAAAATATATGTTAAATCAAATGATATGGCTCCTACAGTCAGAACTCAGAATGAACAGAGTGCATGCGAATTTATGCACATTCTATGAACGTATACCAAATACCAATTCTGCTAACTGATAATTGTTTCAATCAATGAATCAAAGCACAAAAAATCTCACTGTCAGAGCAGTGCTGTTTTTTGGTGCTACCATGCAATAGAGCTGCGCAGTGACGTCACCGCCCCTGTTACGGAAGTCTTTTCCCAATTCATTTTTCTAGACTTTTCGAAAATAATTTATATCAAGACGATTACGCCGCGGCCAAAGCCAACTCGAGTCGTGACGAATCATGATGACACACACAAACTTTTGGGACAATAAAATAATTTCTAAGATGAAAAACGAAACAAAAAGTCTTGTATCATGCCGTTTTCTACTTCTTCCTAATTATATATTATATGACGATATTGTGTTTGTTGTCATGATTTGTCACGACCCGAGTTGGCCGCGGACACAAACTTTCTTCCAATGACATCACCATTCTGCAGATTATTTTTAAACAATTTGTTTTTGAAAATAAATGTTTATATATTTATTATCAGGAGAACGATGGCTGCCATTTTTGCATTGCAACTTTTCAGGAATAGAAAGCCTGCAGTTTCTATTATCTTGGATTCCACCATTGATGATGTCATTGGAAGAAGTTTCTGAACTGTCCACAGCTCTCTTGTGTGACACAGACCGAGTAGAAATAAATAGTGGTATTTTATCATGTACATTAGTGATGACCTGTTATATGAAGATACATTGAAAAGTGGTGAAGTGGTCCTTTAAAACAAATACTATTTAAAAGCATATAAATATACGGTAGAAAGGATCCAGTTCTTTGAACGACTTTTTGAAAGGAATGCCCCCCCTAAAAGCCATATATCCCGTCTCTAATTAAAACAAAACAGTAACTATTACTGACTACTCCTATACGTCTATATAAACTGTTCCCCAACCTGAACATATTTTATTCCTTATATTTCCATTGTGAGATGAAAACAAGCTGCACTGCACATGCTCAGAACAGTCAGTGACACACTGCACATGCTCAGAACAGTCAGCGACACACTGCACATGCTCAGAACAGTCAGTGACACACAGTGCCTCTGTGCTGTTGACACTAATACTTTGTACCAGGGGTGGATCTAGGCATGGGCATGGGGGGGCAATGCCCCCCTAAATACCCAGCCCGCCCCACCAAACATGATGCCATGCAAAACAACCCAAGATATTTCAAATTAAAGTCGTTCTATTTAAAATGATGTGAAACCCTACTACTGCTACTAACTAACTACAGCTGTGTCACCACTAAACCAACAGCATTTCATCATTGAAAACAGAAAACTCTCTGAGTCAGACCTTTAGCTTTATGCATGCTGCGTGTCTGTTGCAACTTCAACAACAACTGATGTTATTATTGATGCTTTACTTGACTAATAAAAGTCCTGTAACCGGAAATGGTAAGGGGGCGGCTTCACACCACGGGCGATGAAGCCGCCCCCATACCATTATATCTTGCCCCTCCAACATGTTCTCTTGCCCCCCCAAATGGGACACGTTACATCCACCCCTGCTTTGTACTTGCATGGAAATATGGAATAACATTCATTTGGATCCATCATCTGGTTGTCTTTTAACACAACACATTAATCTACTGCAGCTGTGTGTTTTTAATCCTCATTTTCTTCACTCAGTGCCAATAATGTGATCCTGGGCTCTACACAAACCTCCACCAACCTGGGGAGGCAGCGGACTGGCCTCATGCTTCCTTCATTGCATGAGGAGTGCAAGGTGCCTTCTTTTCACCTGACAGGGGGAGTTTCCCAGGTTGGATGTGTGGAAGGACATGTTATTCCAACCAGTTGACCAGGTGCCCCAGCTGGCCAGGGGGAGGCAGTATAGAGACCAGGATTACTGGTCTCGATAGGCTATATGTTTTTTTTTTTCGTCAAAAATATGTTTTCTTTTTACTTGTCAGCGTTGTAAATTGTCTATGAATCGGCTTTACATGCACACAGATACATATGTGGGTGTGTCACAAAACTACCATATTAGACTCCCCAAGAGAGCACTCTTGGGTAGTCACTCAGAGTTGCAGAAGTTAAGTATTTACAGTCCCCAGTGAAACAACCCTGTTCAGTCCTCACTAGTGTTACTGTATTTACAGTCCCCAGAGAAACAACCCTGTTCAGTCCTCACTAGTGTTACTGTATTTACAGTCCCCAGTGAAACAACCCTGTTCAGTCCTCACTAGTGTTACTGTATTTACAGTCCCCAGAGAAACAACCCTGTTCAGTCCTCACTAGTGTTACTGTATTTACAGTCCCCAGAGAAACAACCCTGTTCAGTCCTCACTAGTGTTACTGTATTTACAGTCCCCAGAGAAACAACCCTGTTCAGTCCTAGTGTTACTGTATTTACAGTCCCCAGAGAAACAACCCTGTTCAGTCCTCACTAGTGTTACTGTATTTACAGTCCCCAGAGAAACAACCCTGTTCAGTCCTCACTAGTGTTACTGTATTTACAGTCCCCAGAGAAACAACCCTGTTCAGTCCTCACTAGTGTTACTGTATTTACAGTCCCCAGTGAAACAACCCTGTTCAGTCCTCACTAGTGTTACTGTATTTACAGTCCCCAGAGAAACAACCCTGTTCAGTCCTCACTAGTGTTACTGTATTTACAGTCCCCAGTGAAACAACCCTGTTCAGTCCTCACTAGTGTTACTGTATTTACAGTCCCCAGAGAAACAACCCTGTTCAGTCCTCACTAGTGTTACTGTATTTACAGTCCCCAGAGAAACAACCCTGTTCAGTCCTCACTAGTGTTACTGTATTTACAGTCCCCAGAGAAACAACCCTGTTCAGTACTAGTGTTACTGTATTTACAGTCCCCAGAGAAACAACCCTGTTCAGTCCTCACTAGTGTTACTGTATTTACAGTCCCCAGAGAAACAACCCTGTTCAGTCCTCACTAGTGTTACTGTATTTACAGTCCCCAGAGAAACAACCCTGTTCAGTCCTCACTAGTGTTACTGTATTTACTGTCCCCAGAGAAACAACCCTGTTCAGTCCTCACTAGTGTTACTGTATTTACAGTCCCAGAGAAACAACCCTGTTCAGTCCTCACTAGTGTTACTGTATTTACAGTCCCCAGAGAAACAACCCTGTTCAGTCCTCACTATAGTGTCTTCACTCTTATTTTCAGAATAAAATGATTTCAATGAACAAAGCAGTTATAGAACTGTGTAAAGTGCACATGATTTCATCTTTCTCTCCTTTACAACAGCTTTGTGAGCACAAAGGGATAATGTTTCCGTGGGGTATACATTTTCAGGAGCACCGCGCTCGATTGGCTGAAAAAAGGCTACTTCCGGGGGAAGTTAACAAAAGCGGAAGTCCCGCCTGGGTACCCTATGGGTCCAGGCCTGGGTACCCTATGGGTCCAGGCCTGGGTACCCTATGGGTCCAGGCCTGGGTACCCTATGGGTCCAGGCCTGGGTACCCTATGGGTCCAGGCCTGGGTACCCTATGGGTCCAGGCCTGGGTACCCTATGGGTCCAGGCCTGGGTACCCTATGGGTCCAGGCCTGGGTACCCTATGGGTCCAGGCCTGGGTACCCTATGGGTCCAGGCTTTCACCTCTCAGCGCAGATGTGAGCCTGGTGATCAAGGATAGAGAGAGAGAGAGATTAGAGCAGTGCTAACAGAGAGAGAGAAATATGCCCTCTCCCTCGGTGCAGGGGCGCGTACACACGCAGACAGGGGCGCGGCCACACGCACAGAGAGGCAGGCGCGTCCCATGCACGGTCGCGGCCATCCGTCCCGTCCACATAAGAGCTGGACGTAATGAATTTATAGATTTTAATTTAGATCAAGCGACCTCCCCCCCTTCTCCTCCCCCTTCCCTGGCGCGCCGCGCCTGGGCGGCTGGGAGGTAATTGAACAAACGTCCACCACAACCCCAACATATAAATATATATTTCTGCGCACGGCTGTGCAGCGAAGCGAATCTGTCTCTCTCTGTCTGTTAATTCCACAGGCAGGGCAGGGTGAGAGCAGGGGCGGATCTAGGCATGTGTATGGGGGGGGGGGGGATGCCCCCCTACCAGTCTGCCCCACCAAACACAATGCCATGCAAAACAACCCAAGATATTTCAAACTAAAGTGCTTCTATTTAAAATGATGTGAACCACTACTACTGCTACTAACTAACTACAGCTGTGTCACCACTAAACCAACAGCATTTCATCATTGAAAACAGAAAACTCTCTGAGTCAGACCTTTAGCTTTATGCATGCTGCGTGTCTGTTGCAACTTCAACAACAACTGATGTTATTATTGATGCTTTACTTGACTAATAAAAGTCCTGTAACCGAAAATGGTATGGGTGCGGCTTCATCGCCTGTGGTGTGAAGCGGCACGGGCGATGAAGCCGCACCTATACCATTTTCTCTTGCCCCTCCAACATGTTCTCTTGCCCCCCCAAATGGGACATGCTACATCCGCCCTGGGTGGGAGGAAGAGGAGTGATGGGACGGTGAGAGGAGAGAGAGGAAAAATACACTTCACCCCAAAACACTAAATAAATAACCGCTTATCAAAGGCAGGGGGCGCGGGGACACACATTTGACTTGACGCACAAGCACACGTGTGCCCGTGTGCGTGCGTGTGTGTGCGCGCCCCGTGCACGCAGCCAGACAACAAACAGCCAGTGTTCAGTGTTCAGTTATAGTTATATTTCAAATTCCACACACAGCTCTTCTGGTGTTTACACATTTAAATCTATTGTTTTGGTGATTAATCTGCAGTTGAAAATCCCCCTCTTCTCTCCCACACCCATCAATATTCCACTGTGTGTGTGTGTGTGTGTGTGTGTGTGTGTGTGTGTGTGTGTGTGTGTGTGTGTGTGTGTGTGTGTGTGTGTGTGTGTGTGTGTGTGTCGTACACAAAGCGTCTCGTTGTGTCGGTGCAGAGAGAGAATTCCAGAGTCTCGCGAGCCTCGACAAATCATCTTGGACAGAGCGAGGAGAGGAAAATATCATCAATAAAGATGAATACCTCTCTCTCTCTCTCTCTCTCTCTCTCTCTCTGTCTCTCCCTCTCAAACTCTCTCACCCTTTCCATTATCGGGACCAAAAAAAGGGAAAAACTGACACGTTGCTATGCAGTAAAAAGGAAATGAGCCTCACACACACTAAATCACACACACACACACACACACACACACACACACACACACACACACCACACACACACACACACACACACACACACACACACACACACACACACACACACACACACGCACACAAACACACACACAAAACCACAACCACTCATTGACACATAGTGACCACTGACTTCAATAAACTCGCACACACACACGCACACACACGCATACACACACACGCACACACGCACACACACACACACACACACACACACACACACACACACACACCCTCGCAGCTGCAACACACCATCTCTTGACCCCCCTCCCGTTCCCCCCTCCCAAAAGGAAACGGGTTCCAGACCGGCCGACCCCCCGCTGCCCCCCCCCCCCCCCCCCCACCGCCCCCCCGCTGACCCCTACGTTGGGTTTCACACGGAACAGTTGAAAGGAAACAGATTCAGAGAGAGAAACACATTTATAACATTTACAACACATCCATAACATTCATAGGCTGTACTGAGTGTCTCCAGAGAACTATAGGAACTCTCTGACTTTATAACGTTTTACAGACCTCAATCTGACTTCAAACGCTGTGGGTTACATCAGTAACCTGTCAGAGACTAGGATAGTAGCTCCTATACAACGTTAAAACAACTTTAAACACTCTATATTTATTACATGTTACATCAGTAACCTGTCAGAGACTAGGATAGTAGCTGCTATACAACGTTAAAACTATACTTTAAACTCTGTATTTATAACATGTTACATCAGTAACCTGTCAGAGACTAGGATAGTAGCTGCTATACAACGTTAAAACAACTTTAAACACTCTATATTTATTACATGTTACATCAGTATAACTCAGCCAAACAATCACTAGATTATATCAGTGTTAAACTGTCTTCAAACACATTCTAAAGTAAAGACATTCAGTCAGAAACAGACTGTAGTCTTTGGTAGCATTGAACTATTCTACCATCTCTGAGTGGAGAGCTACTATGAACTGCTGTTTCAGACATTCTTTCTCAGCTTGTTGCAAGCAGACTTGCAAATTTTTTATTTTTTTTTTTTTTTTTTTTTTTAACCTTTACTGTATTAACCAGTAATCAAACGCATTGAGACGGTATCTCTTTTACAAGTGGGAACTGGCCAAAAGGCAAAACAAAGAAGTTACTCTACCGCTAAACATCAAATCATGTCACATATTGAAACAACTGGTACATCACTAGATGTTTGCATACAAGTTAGTTAAGACCTATCCAAACAAGAGCGAATGTTGGACTATACCTGTGATTACCCTTTTAAAAATTACTTAAGGGAACCAGGGGCCAAAGTAAGCCAGACATTTTTTTTACCCATCTCAGATTTAAACGCCGGTATACAACACACTGAAACCAAGCATTAGATCTGAGACTGAGACCATTTTGGACAATGACGAATTTAGCGGAAATGTAAGTTGTCAAAACTGCAGTGTAGCATCCGACGTGATGCCAGTGACAGCCAACCAACTGTGGTGTATAGCAAACAGTGATGCGTTCTAAAGCCTAAATCAGTTATGAAGTATACTGCATTTTATTCACTTGGAGAAATGTATAGAGGTGAACTGGGTAATGCTTTAACAACCTTTTATTTATAACTCTATACTACCTTGTACAATATATTACATTATTAGGGATGTCCTGATGCCACTCTTTTCATTTCCGATCCGATACCACACTTTCTGTGTTAGCCGATATACCAATACCAAATACCGATACCAGAGAATAACATATATAATAAAAGAAAAAAGACCTTTGAATTCTACCAAGCGGACTCCTCACTGAAATGTGCACTTGGGTAAACTACAAAGCAAACTCCACATGACCCAACATTCTATCTGATGGACACAGTGCCAAACCGTTAGCCCTGCATGTGTAAGGGCCGGTACTGATACTTCCATACTCATACAGTATGCAGAAACCAATATGACAAAAAAGGGACGAAAAAATGGCCTATCTATCCGATACTTTTCCTGATACCAATACAGTATCAGGACATCCCTGCTCATTATTATTATTATTATATATTACGATATATTATCAAGCAGTGCATGTTATATGTGTATATCTTGTATGATCTCTTTGTTTTCTTTAGCATAGTATAAATTAGACTCCATCATTGCCCTAGTCTTAACAATGCAGGCATAAGCAAAGGCTCAACTTAGAGTATATGTAACTTAGACAACATTTTCATTATGTAAATATTATACTGTCATGGTATATAGTGTAGCTGGTTCACGCTGACTATATGTATTTGGTGTACTACATTGTTGTTGCTTAGTGTAAGTTGCAAAGAGCATCTGATGAACTGGATCAGAGTGTCTATGGCTTAGTATTGTGTTGTTATAATGAATGTCCACGTGAGTCTCCTTAAAACGGAATTCTAGGTATTTCACACAAACATGGCGCAGACACACACACGCAGACACATACACAGACAGACAGACCATTGTTACCATGGAAACAAACACAAGGCTGTATTTGGGATGAGATGAAGGTGATATATTTTTATTTTTAATTGCTGCTCTTCTATATTAGGTCTTGAACAACACGCACGCACACGCACGCACGCACACACACACACGCACGCACGCACGCACGCACACACACACACACACACACACACACACACACACACACACACACACACACACACACACACACACACACACACACACACACACACACACACACACACACACACACACACACACACACACACACACACACACAGTTTTCCACAGATTTGCCACTTGCCCTACACAAGTCTTAATGACCTTGCAGGCTTATGCAAAGGCTAAAGTATAATATAGACCAGGGGTTTTCAACAGGTGGTCCAGGGACCACTAGTGGTCCCTGAGAGGATTCCAGGTAAATGATGGAAAGTTGGTTAACCAGATGTAACTCTTTGAGAGCATAAAAAATAAACCAAATGGACCCGCAAGGTCCATTTGAATGTAGAAGATTAATGGTCATTTTGATCTGTATGTTGGACTGTTTGGTTTCCCCAAATCCAGCCTGGAATTGTGGACAAAAGCAAAGAAATCTTTAGTTTGGGGTCTGTGTCATCAAATGGTGGCTTAAATGCTGAATAAATAGTGGTCCCTGGTATGAAAAAGGTTGAAAATCACTGACAGAAGGTAGTGTAGGTTATTGTGTAGATTGTGTATATCAGTGGTTTTCAACCTTTTTGACTCCAGGGACCACCATTTATTCAGCATTTGAGCCACGAACCACCATTTGGTTTCATTTTTACATTCTCAAAGACCTAAAACTAAAGAATTCTTTTGGTTTTGTTCACAATTCCAGACTAGATTTTGCAAAGAAGTGTAAACTTCTTAATTAAATAGTGCTAATTCAGATGAATTCAGATGAATATTTTAACTTTTGAGAGTGTGAAAATGATACCAAATGGACCCGAAAGGGTCCATTTGGTTTCATTTTTACACTCTCAAGAGTTATATCTGGTTAAGCAACTTTTCATCATTTAGCCTGGGGACCACCTGGAACCCTCTCAAGGACCACTGGTGGTCCCCAGACCACCTGTTGAAAACCCCTGGTGTATATGTTTGACCCCGGATAAGGATTTTTATGGCCGACTAAGATTCGACTACGATTATCATTAGTCAAGTATTGCGACTAATCTTTTTTTGCCTTTGAGTTATGTCTGGTATATGTATTGTAACTAATGAAATAACATTTCCGTGCCAATCAGCATGTCACCCTATAGACATACAGTATGTTGGATCTTGGGGAAATCTAATTAACTAACCCTATAACTATAGTTAAACTAACTAAATAACGAACTAATCCTGCAACAGAAATTCATGCCACTTGGGCTGAGAGTCAATGGGTGCAATTCTGAAAGCTGTGGTGTAGCCAGGTATGGTGTAAGTCCTCTCATTGGCTGCATGGCAGCAAATCAGGTTTGGGGCCGTGCTCATTGGTTGCATGGCAGCAAATCAGGTCTGGGCCCTTGAGGTAGGCCCGAAAGCCTATACCACCAGGCCTGGGCCTACCAAATAGTTATCCAGAATAATTAAAACCAGTCATCAAGAGCTTCAAATCATGATGAACAAAGCAGGGGAGTGCAGTAACATTTTTAATTGGGGGGGTCAGGTGATTTCTGAACCTTTTGACTTGCAGGTTTTAATTATTCTGGGTAATTATTTGGTAAGCTCAGGCCCAGGGCTGGTGGTATAGGCTTTCGGCCTACCCAAGGCCCCAGACCTGATTTGCTGCCATGCAACCAATGAGCACGGCCCCAAACCTGATTTGCTGCCATGCAGCCAATGAGAGGACTTACACCATACCTGGCTACACCAAGCGATCT
>CM076965.1:7722030-7743913 GCA_039105355.1 Benthosema pterotum
CACATGCACGCACACGCACACGCACACACACACACACACACACACACACACACACACACACACACACACACACACACACACACACACATCACCCCCTGTGCACGACACAGTGCATGTTGACCCACATGCATCCACCCACGCCGCTGCTGTACAAAGCTGCAGTCATAGCACTGAAGAATCCTTCATATAGAGAAGAACGCTCACAGCACTAGTCTATACTCTATCACTAGTCTATACTATAGTGGAAGTCTTTATAATTGTGTCTATTTCAACACCAAAACACATTGGTCATCCATTTACCTTGATTGATGTGACATATAATGCATGTTGATTTTTGTCATAGATGCTCCCTTTTCTACATTTCACCCTGAGACCCCCCCCCCCCCTATCCAGTGTGCGTTGCCGGTTGTTTTTATTCTAATATTTTAGTAGTTCCAAACTTTTTCACACATCACATCAAACCAGACACTACAAGGTAATTGGGCTCCATGACAGGAGTTTCAACCAGAGTGATTAGAGAGGAGTGGCAGAATGTGACTGTCACTGACGCGATTTTTCAGTTGCCCCCCGAAATAAAGCAGCAGGGTTGGGAAGGAGCGCTTGTTTTATCCCGCTGCTTTATTTCAGGTGGCAACTGAAAAATCGCGTCACTGACAGTCATGTTAATAGGATCCCTGACTTATAAGACAAACATCGCTTAAAACATTATACTTTCCCTATATAACTAAAATAAACAAATAAAACCACCAATGGCATCTCATTTCTTTCATAAATAGAGAATATTTCACTCAACAGGAACTGCTCCTGTCGCAGGATGATGATGTCACGTGTGATCTAGCTCTATGGAATATATGGATGAACCTCCTATTGAGTGAAAGATTCTCTATTTATGAAAGAAATAAACTATTGAAGGTGTTTTTGTCTGCATGTTTTAGTCATGTCTGCATGTTTTAATGCATATTTGTCTTATTAACCAGCGATCCTTTTAAAGTGGTTTTAAATATGTAGCGGCATGTCATCAAAAAGCATCAGAAATACCAACGAAACTTAAATAAATAGCAAAAACTATTGACTCAGGTCAATCTCAAAGTCTTCGTAAAGCTATAAACGTCTCCAGTTTGTTTGGCTTCTGGCTTGTTTGGATGTCATGCCATTTCCTGAAGGATTGTCATTTTTTTGCTAGAGCCAAACACATGGCGGCCATCTTGAGAGAGTAAACAATGTGCCGGTGGCCATCTTGAGAGAGTAAACACTGTGCGTAAACTCCTTCCCGCCCCCTGCAGGCACGGAGCGGCGGCGCGGCCGTCAGACCTACACCCGCTACCAGACCCTGGAGCTGGAGAAGGAGTTCCACTTCAACCGCTACCTGACGCGGCGCCGCAGGATAGAGATCGCTCACGCGCTCTGCCTCACCGAGAGGCAGATCAAGATCTGGTTCCAGAACCGACGCATGAAGTGGAAGAAAGACAACAAGAGCGGGGGAGGAGGGGGGAGGAGGGGGAGGAGGGGCGTCGCCCAACGCCAATGACCAACCGACCGGCGATGAAGATGACGACGACGATGATGAGGATGATGAAGAGTAACGACATTGTTAACGTCAAGCTGACAGAGGGAAAACGGAATCTATAGAGCAGGGGTGTCCAAACCAGGGCCTTAGAGCAGGGGGTTTCAACAGGTGGTCCGGGGACCACCAGTGGTCCCTGAGAGGGCTCCAGGTGGTCCCCAGCTAAGTTGGTTAACCAGGTGTAACTCTTGAGAAATATTCATCATCTGAATTAGCCATTTTGGAATGTATGTGTTTTGCTTGTTTTGTTTCTCAAATCCAGCCTGGAATTGTGGACAAAAGCAAAATAAATCTTTAGATTTGGGGTCTGTGGGGCTAAAATATCCTCAAATGGTGGTCCGTGGCTCAAATCCTGAATAAATGGTGGTCCCTGGGATGAAAAAGGTTGAAAACCCCCTGTTCTAAAGGAGTAAATCTAATAATTGATTCATTTACCCTCTTGGTATGTCATTCCAATGCTCCCATGTAGTGAACCAGAGATAGACATATAGGAAAGCTAGATGACTCACCCGCACTGCTGGCCAATTGGAATTAAGTGACGCTGTTACGTGGCGGCCATCTTGCTTCAGTCACCATAACATATGGTCGATGGACATAGGCGTGCATACATAGACGTCAAGGGGGGTTTGAGCACCCCCTAGTGGCCCTCTCTGGACCAACATGCCCTTTTTAAAAGAGCAAAAAGATGCTGAAATGCTGTTTTCTATGCGTTTTTAACCCCCCAAAACTCAATTTTCCGCCGCCCGGCTTCGCTGGGCGGCTAGAGTGCCCTCCTGGTTACATTTGAGCACCTGCCCTTGAAACTCTCTGTGCACGCCACTGTCGATGGACAACATTTTAAATAACCATAACATCCTCAATTTACAACTGATTTTCAAACGGTTTGGTTTGTTACAAACGGTTTGGTTTGTTACAAACGGTTTGGTTTATTACAAACGGTTTGGTTTGTTACAAACGGTTTGGTTTGTTACAAACGGTTTGGTTTGTTACAAACGGTTTGGTTTGCATCCATGTATGCCTTAATGTGACGTTCTTTATGGAAAACAACAATAAATTGAAGCAAATACGGATCCTTAATCATAGTTCCGTTGATAATGTTCATTTGAGTGAGTTATGAGTGACTGGCTGAAACAAGATGGCCGCCACTGAACTACGCCAGAGACTCCATCTTAAGTCATCTAGCCTTTATATATATACAGTATCTATGGTGTAAACAGTAAACAACTACAGTATATACTCTACACCTCTCAATTCAAGTAAATAAATGTTTAGATCTGCTGTAGAAGTAAAAAATGCACTAAATTGCGGTGATAGGTTAACGGTGCGACTTCTCTGCTTACCTGCCCAACAGTACACAGACATTTTTACAATTCTTTTTTTTTTAACCTGACAAAAATAGGATAATTAAATACAATAGTTTGAATGCACCGCATATGTAAGCGACTATGAGTCGGAACGTATACATACAAGCTTGTGAATTACAACAACAACAACAGACACTGCAGTGGTTTGTCAGACATGCAAGAATATGGAATATTGTGGAATTTAGGATGACCAAATATGGAGTGTGACACACAGAAACGTCCGGCGTGGCTTTCATAGTGCAATGGTAGTTTGGACACCTCTGATCTAAAGTGACGTTACGTCCTGATCATGACATTTCACCACAGATCTGACAACACATGTCTCTACTGTATAGAGTCTAGCCGACTAAAAGGTTTAAATGGCTTTTGTTTTCATTTATTCATTTTTTTTAAGGTTTTATGACCTCAATGTTTGTACATTCAGTGGATCCTCTGTGGTCTGGGCTTTTCTCTGTGTGTTCTGAAGCCACCCGGGCTGCAATGAAACAGGCCAAGTCCTCAACGATGACATCTCCTGGCTAATTGTTACTTCATATGATTTATTTGGGGGTTTGTGGACCTCAAAGATCACCAAGAAAATCAATGGTCTTTTTTGAGTCAGAAAACCTCCAGAGCACAGAACAGTCAATGGGTGCAATTCTCAATCGCTGTGGTGTAGCCAGGTTTGGTGTAAGTCTTCTCATTGGCTGCATGGCAGCAAATCAGGTCTGGGGCCTTGGGGTAGGCCGAAAGCCTATACCACCAGCCCTGGGCCTGAGCTTACCAAATAATTACCCAGAATAATTAAAACCTGCAAGTCAAAAGGTCCAGAAATCACCTGACCCCCCCAATTAAAAATGTTACTGTACTCCCCGGCTTTGTTCATCATGAGTTGAAGCTCTTGATGACTGGTTTTAATTATTATGGATAATTATTTGGTAGGCCCAGGCCCAGGCCTGGTGTTATAGGCTTTCGGGCCTACCTCAAGGCCCCAGACCTGATTTGCTGCCATGCAGCCAATGAGCACGGCCCCAAACCTGATTTGCTGCCATGCAGCCAATGAGAGGACTTACACCATACCTGGCTACACCACAGCGATCGGGAATTGCACCCAAGAGCTCTGCAGGTAACTCTGAAAACTTAAACAAAATAAGAGAAAAAATACAATAACTTTGTTCCTTCTAATCTTTTTTTTAGGTCACAAAAATGTCTTATCAGTGTGGTTACTCAGCCATGTTCAGGTGGTTACCTTTAAGGCTATTTATTGTTATTGCACTCCAGCACTGAAAACGTTGTAAACGTTTATATTGTGCGATAACTCTCTATTCTCCTCTCTGATTGGACACAGCAATTTGGAACTCTCCCCAAGGCTTTTGTGCACTTATAGGCTGTAAGCACTTTACAGCACACGCAGCCGCCATGTTTGGAGTTTTTAAATGGCTGTGGATGGGAAATAAAAATGGCCGTCAACGTTTATAATTGACGTTACTTGTTGATGTTGATCAAAACATTGCTATAGGTGTATCAGGGCCCTTAGTTTGCCCTCACCTAATTGGACAGTGAACAGTGACATCATCGTATATGGGTCTTGTATAGTTAATTTGTCTGGCTGAAGTACTATTTGTCTGAGCGGAGTCCATCAGGGCTCTGTACTAGGATACATTCATCTGTTTTCATGTCACTGTGGGGAAGGCTTCACTGAAAACATGCAGCTCTGCCCAGCCAGACCTGTTACTGTCAGCTGAAGCTTTCCCCACAGTTTAACACTGCTACACTGCTGGAGTTTATTTATATATAAAGACTTCAACCCTCTGTGATGCTTCTACTTTGATGCTGCAGCTGTTTCCCTGCAGACAGACACTTGCTTCGTCCTGCAGACGGTCCAGAACTTTGTTGTTGTCAACAAATCATGAAAACAAAACATTCATCAGGCTCAGGGAAGGCGGTGCTAATGTCTGAGGGGGAGGGGGTTGTGTGGAGTGATGCAGCGTTTTAGCCAATCACAGCACAGCAGTCTCCAGCAGATTCATAATGAGCCAATAGAGTGGAGGTGAGGTGGAGTTAGATTCTGTTTACAAACACAGTGTTTGTACACACTGAAGATGCCTCTTATTACCTTTAACTGACACCATTTTTTCAGCTCTCCCTCACTCTCACTCTCTCTGGTTGGTTCATATCATGGATCCTAATTGGTCACCCCAATTTTCTGGAGTAGGACATGGATATACAATTGAGCTATTCTAGACCGATCTGCTGACAGATTTTTTTTTTTGTTTTTTTTTTGCTAACAGCTGATTTGGTCTGGCTTTATCCAGGCTAAAAATGAACATCAAATATCTAAATAGTGAATGTAGTAACTTATAAACTGTCTGGTGTGTTCACATGAGACTGAGTAGACCATAAAATGACCAAAGGTATTTTTTTCAGTGAAATATCCCTTTAATTCCAATGACAACGTTATTTTGATGACAGAACAAGAGATGAGAGGGTGTGTTAACTGATAACTTTATTGATGATAAACACAACAAAGAATAACGTGAATGCACTTATTTATTCTGTCAACACGTAAAAACAAAGACTACCTAAATAATATCACTGACTGTCCCATTTGGAAACATGATGCACTGTGTGGGGAATTTAAAATGAAACTAAGCTACGAGAAATATACTCTATAGTATACTGCCAAGACTGTGTGTGTGTGTGTGTGTGTGTGTGTGTGTGTGTGTGTGTGTGTGTGTGTGTGTGTGTGTGTGTGTGTGTGTGTGTGTGTGTGTGTGTGTGTGTGTGTGTGTGTGTGTGTGTGTGTGCGCGCGCGCGCGCGCGCGCGCGCGCGAGAGAGAGAGAGAAATAACTAGTCGATTAGTTAATATTGATTTCCGAGAGAAATCTCTTATCTCCATATTTTAACTTTTTGTGTTTCTTCCTAAATTAACGCTCCAATATGATCACACAACATCGTCACAAATACAGCTGAAGCATGAAAACAGATCTACAAGCTCTGAACGCTAGGCGTTTGAAGTATAGAATCCTAACAAAATAATCCGTTTTTTAATGAAACATTAGCCTATGGTTTCCACTTGACACGGAGCATAGTGCATTATAACGGTATTGTGTTATATATATTTATGTGGGGCTGATATCTATACACGAATAGGTCTACTGCACAAAAAAAACATTTCTGTAAATAAACAGTAACCAACGGGAACCAGTCCGAGTTGTCAATTTATTTGTATTAATTAATTTTGTTGTGTTGTAAATTATATTATATATCGGCGATGTTGTCTGGTTGATGATGCAACTGTGATCACGAATATTTTCTGCATAACAATAATATTTTACTGTATATTAGTAAGCTTTGACTCAAACTGGACATTGGTACGAACACGACTTAAAATAGCCTGTAGGCCTGTATATAGCAACAACATTATTAATCTCAAGTCCACTAACTTCAAGGTTGTGTTTATATACTGTCACTGTTTTAGTCTTTGAAATATTTGTATATAATTATAGTCATACATTTTCGCTATACGGTATCTGTTGGGTAGCATTTAGTAATATTTTGCTGTTCGTTGACTCATGCAGTTTACCCCAATTGCGATCTCGATATTATATTTTTATATATTAGTATATGTTTTCATTGTTTTAGTTTGACTATAGCTTCTCAATTCTTAATTGTTATATTTTATTGGGTCCTTGATTATTTCTATGGTCCATATTTAGTTGCGTATAACTCTGTTGTTCTTCCAATCCTTTTTATAATATAATATCGCATTAGATTAACAGACATCCTGACAAATACCTACTGTAGGCTGTATGTGTTGAATGTTATAGAGTTGATCTAAATTAGTGCGTATAAACTCCATTTTCGTCACGTGCTAAACCCTTTATCCCTATAATCCCTTCGCTTTTGTTCACCATTATGAACAACGTTTTGGAATAATTCAACGTGTCAATCTATTGACACGCTGAGAGATTGTAGACTGACCATTTTCACTATTTCAATATTAAAAATAGTTTGAAAACATTGACAAAAACGTTTATGGATAAGGTGTTTAGCGGTAAGTCCACTGTCATCGATCATGATGATAGACAAGTGATCGGTTTTCAACCATCCACGGTCAGGAATCAGGTCCAGACCAATTCCAAGTTTGATCAGTTGTCAGTCAGTCATAGAAAACCACAATTAAATCCATTTAAATGTCTTTCACATGACGCTCTGAATGTTGATGTAGAATGTTAGAACAGCAGACAGTCATAAGCTTAAGGAGGATGGTTTGCACCGATTGAAGAAAAAAAAATAATAATAAAACCTACACAACTTGAACATAAACTTCACAGATCAAAACACACACATTCAGGCAAAAGAATTTTATAAACACTAAAATGAATAGTATTATGTTAACGCATAGCCTACAAGATGGTGACGGAGAATCCGTTAAACAAACCAGTTACGTAAATGAAATAGTGTGCTCTGTTTCTCCTATATTTGTAATATTAATATATTCTATTGACGATACAAATATAAATATGGAATAGATATATTTAGAGCATAGGCCTATTGCATATTAACCACTGGCCGATAGGCATTTTGCACTCAGTCATTTATTAGTCATTTATTAGATATTTAACTAATTAGCAGTGAACACATCACAACTGTTTACTTGATGCAAGTTAAATAAAACAAATTATATTCTCCTACTACACTAATTATATGAAAACAAAGCCGTCATCACATAAAAAATATCTATATTCTCGTTGTGATAGTGTCGTTTTTGTTTCGCTTATTTTATACATTAATTTCAGACGACACTGTTATCAGACTACAGAATACACCTATGACAAATAGGCCTATACAGTATATATAATAAGCCAGTCCGTCCACACAAACTGTCGGTCCAAATGTCATGCCACAAACCTGCCGTACAAAAAATATATAATCCAACAAAAAATAATCCCATGATGAAAAAAAAGATAATTTTGAATCCATAGTATGATAGTAATTATTTCCACAACAGCAGACCTGTAGCCCAGGGGTTTTCAACAGGTGGTCCCTGAGAGGGTTCCAGGTGGTCCCCAGCTAAGTTGTTTAACCAGATGTAATGTAACTCTTGAGAACGTAAAAATGAAACCAAATGGACCCATCTGAATTAGCCATTTTGGAATTATATGTTTTGCTTGTTTCCACAAATCCAGCCTGGAATTGTGGGCAAAAGCAAAATAAACCTTTAGTTTTTGCGTCTGTGGGGTTAAAATAATGCTGGTCCATGGCTCAAATCCTGAATAAATGGTGGTCCCTGAGATGAAAAAGGTTGAAAACCCGGACACAACGGAGAAGCATCTGCCGTGACGTTATCTGTGCACTGTCCACACTGTTCCACTGCACATGGGTGGCGACGTGGCGTGTGTGTGTGTGTGTGTGTGTGTGTGTGTGTGTGTGTGTGTGTGTGTGTGTGTGTGTGTGTGTGTGTGTGTGTGTGTGTGTGTGTGTGTGTGTGTGTGTGTGTGTGTGTGTGATATTTAGGGCCCTCAGTAAAACGGAAGAAAGGAGCAGTAAAAGTAATACACACACACACAGGAAACAGCTCAGGCTCGGGTGTGAAACAAACACAAAACAACCAGCTTAATGTTTAACCATTATAACGGAAGCTACAGTTCCTTTTGGCGTTCTTTGAGACCAGTTGGTATGTCTACTATATAACGGCGGACCATCAGCAAGTCACCACCACCACCGGTCCACCACCACCACGGTTCTAACTTCGGAGCCGGACGCGCACGGAGCTGGAGGTAACAAGAGGAGCGGATGTAACATGTCCCGTTTGGGGGGGCAAGAGAACATGTTGGAGGGGCAAGAGAAAATGGTATGGGGGCGGCTTCATCGCCCGTGACGCTTTACTACTGACTTAGTCAAGTAAATTATCAATAATAACATCAGTTGTTGTTGAAGTTGCAACAGACACGCAGCATGCATAAAGCTAAAGGTCTGACTCAGAGAGTTTTCTGTTTTCAATGATGAAATGCTGTTGGTTTAGTGGTGACACAGCTGTAGTTAGTTAGTAGTGGTTCACATCATTTTAAATAGAAGCACTTTAATTTGAAATATCTTGGGTTGTTTTGCATGGCATCGTGTTTGGGGGGGCAGACTGGGTATTTAGGGGGGCATTGCCCCCCATGCCCATACCTAGATCCACCCCTGGGTAACAGGACGCCTCAGCCCAAATAATACTGGGCCTTGAGTATAGACAGAGTTACACTGTCCCAAACTCCGTTCACTTCATCGGGTCAGTCATGGCGGCTCTAACATTAAGATTAAGTTGTGTTTCACCATGTTAATGATTTTTCTTTTAGGACTTTCCCCCCCGGAGACTAAATGGAACCAAATGAACCCAAGTGGACCCGCTACGGATCCGCTAGGGTCAATTTGGTTCACATTTGTACACTCTCAGGGAAAAAAACATGGAGATGTCCCTCTTTTGTCTCTCTTTCAGGCTGCAACAGCCCTCCCGAGAGCTCAGTTTTCTGACCCTTCAATGTCGCAACATTTCAGCTGGTCCCAGTATTATTTGAGGTTTGGGATGGATGGATGGATGGATGGATGGATGGATGGATGGATGGATGGATGGATGGATGGATGGATGTATGTATGTATGTATGTATGTATGTATGTATGTATGTATGTATGTATGTATGTATGTGTATGTATGTATGTATGTATGTATGTATGGATGGATGGATGGATGGATGGATGGATGGATGGATGAACAGCTGTCTATAATGGTTGGACTGTTACCTCCTGATTCAAAGGTCCAGTTATAAAATGTGGTGATCGTGTTGTTCCCATGTGCATGGTGTCCAGAAGGTCTGAGGGTCATCCAGGGTTCAACATCACTGCTGTGTGTGTGTGTGTGTGTGTGTGTGTGTGTGTGTGTGTGTGTGTGTGTGTGTGTGTGTGTGTGTGTGTGTGTGTGTGTGTGTGTGTGTGTGTGTGTGTGTGTGTGTGTGTGTCACTCTCTGTCCGCCATGACGCAACACAATTTAATAATTAGGCCAATATTCAAATAACACATTTATCTGTAACTGTGTATACGCGGCAGTGGAATTACCATTTGAGGTGTATAATATTTTTATATTAGCACTATTTTACTGGAGCATTTACAGATGACTGTTTACCTTTCGCCGCGACTATATGTATATCTCACAAAATACTGTGTTTTACTTAGTACATTTTAATTATTGCTGCAGGCATGTATTTAATGGCCGACCTATAACGGACATAACAAATACTTTACTTTTAGTAGCCTGCTTCAGGTAAACTACATTTAATTTATAATAGTTGTATAGTACATTTTATATCCTGGACTATTAGTTATATAGCATATTTTCTATATTGATATAACGCGTTATAAACTAATTTCTATTTAAGTAAATCAAGTCAGCATTTGCATTACTAGCCAGCAGGTCTTGTGTTCCAGTCTATGTAATTTATTTGGATTCTTTAATGTTTAAACCTCCGTTTTCCCGTATATGCTTATATTATAAAGCTACATAATTTGTAATAAAACCACTTAAAACAGCTAGAGAGGATTAAAAAGGAGATCGAATGCTATATGACGCAGTGCTAAACTACATTAGATGTTTATGAATTCTGTGGTTTGTTTATACGGACAGGAGACTGTAGATATATTAATAATCTACCGCGTGTTCCATAAACACTAACACCCAGAGAGTGTGTAAAACATGAAGGCATCTAACAGATTATAACATGTATGAACCGAACAGAGTAATAGAACATCGTGAAATGAAATAATTCATATTTCAGACGACCAGGAGAGAAACACCAAACATGCTAAAAGGCAGACGCTTTTGCGATTCACGCAGTAAACGGTCAATGCATCTCAAAATGTCCGTTCCTATTTTAGGGTTGTTGTAGACCCCGAAACACCGATATGCGAAAATAATACACAAACCTCACATATAGGCTAGTTTGGAATGGAATGCTTATGTAGCTTATAACGGAGGCAGTAATGTTTCAGTATTATTCCTTTCAGTAGCCATAGTCCATGTTAAATCATATTTTCAACTCATCAATTTGACATCTAATGTCGTCTGCACTCATTCTCTTTTGATACGAACATAGGCTATACTGCACAGGCTATTCACACTCCATGTTGTCTATTGGCCCGTATGAGCTTGCCTTTACTAACCTTAAAGGGGAATTCCACCCATTTTCAAAATTTTCCTGAAAGGATTTTTTTCCTCTCAGGAAAAAAAGGTGTCTGAAAGAAAAATCATAACACTGCTATCAGAACCACAGACTCACCTATCTTCCACCGCAGTCTGAAAACACACCTCTACAGACTCCATCTCAGCCCATAGCACTTACCAACCCACAGTAGTTACTTATATAGGTTGCCTAATGCATTACAATGTTCTTAGCGCTTTATGTATGTTGTAAAATCTATTATAAATCCTGATTAAATTGTAAACCTTTTACCATTCTAAGTCGCTCTGGATCAAGAGCGTCTGCTAAATGCCTAAAGTGTAAATTGTGAAATACATCTTGATGATGTCCATGTTAATGATTTTTTTTTCCCCAGACCTCCATTTTTAGGAAATACAGAATTGGGGGAACTTTTTCTTTTTTTCTTTTTTCTTTTTTTTAATCATGTCCACACAACATCTCTAAGGTATAGACTATTAATGACATATTAAAATGTTGAAAATGGTTTCCCCTTTAACACAATAACGGACACAGATCCACATCCAGACAGACACAGCGACACAGCGACACAGACATGGTCCTGTCAATGCGGGTGTGTTTATAGTAAGACCAGTGGTTCCACCAACACCTGCAGGGTGTGAATGCGGGCCGCAGATGAAAGAGTTTTTAACGCAATGCGGCACCGCGTTGACAGAGACTTTACTGTCGGTATGCTTCATACTGCACGACAGACAGAGCCTTTCACCATACTAGCCTATACTACAGCAGGGGTTTTCAACCTTTTTGACAACAGGGACCACCATTTATTCGGCATTTGAGCCACGGACCACCATTTGATTACATTTTCACCCCAAAAAAAACCTAAAACTAAAATAATTCTTTTGGTTTTGTCCACAATTCCAGGCTGGATATTGCAAACAAAACAGTGTAGACTTCTTGTTTAACCGGTGCTAATTCAGATGATACATATTTTAACTCTTGAGAGTCATTTTTTCATTCTCAAGAGTTACATCTGGTTAGCCATCTTTCCATCAGTTAGCCTGGGGACCACCTGGAACCCTCTCAAGGACCACCTGGTGGTCCCCGGACCACCTGTTGAAAACCCCTGTACTACAGCATCCTTCAATTCCCCATTCACTAGGCCTATACTACAACAGGCTGCAATCACAGAAAAGACTCAAACCACGTCAACATTATAAGATTTACAATTTAGCCATTTATCAGACACTCCTAATTCATATACTATGTTGAGCAATACACGGAAGAAAGAAAAAGCATGACAATACCTCATATACATACATATTAGTTAATGTGAATCATAGCAAATATTCTATATTCAATTGTGATACAAATGCTATATAGCCTATAGCCTATAATATAGTGCTGCACATCCATATGCGCATTAGATTAGTTTTAAACCCAAGGAATATTAACACCATATGCATGGCAGTTGTCCGGGTCCACCACGGCTGTATACTTATACTCCTTTCACCTACAACAACACAATTAGCCAATTATCTACAAATAGCCTAGAATTAAGCTGAGGCGCTGTTGCAATGAGTGGCCATTTTGTTCACACTAATAGGTGTGTGAAGCCTGGAAGATACAGGCCTACCACACACACGCACACGCACACACGCGCGCGCGCACACACACACACACACACACGCACACCACACACACACACACACACACACACACACACACACACAACACACACACACACACACACACACACACACACACACACACACACACACACACACACACACACACACACACACACACACACGTATAGTATGTATTAACGCAAAACCGTTCTGCGGTCAAAATGAACAACATGGTTTTCCATCCTGTATGAGAGCTGCTGCTGTGATTGTGTCTCTGCACAGGGAAAAGAAAATGGCGACGAGAGAGAGAGAGAGAGAGAGAGAGAGAGAGAGAGAGAGAGAGAGAGAGAGAGAGAGGAGAGAGAGAGAGAGAGAGAGAGAGACCACAGCTTTAAAGAAAAATAAGGAGCAGAGTCATGGTGTAGAAAACGCAATAAATTCCTTGTTGTTTTTATGAAAATTTACAACTTTGTGATAGAACTTTATGGTGGTCCGCGCGCGCCGATTGGCCAGAGGCTCCGGTCATGTGGACCTGCAACGCAGACATGAACTTTTTATGATTTCCCAAGCGGCTTTAATGCTGCATGCAGCGGTGGTCCTCTCTAGCCCAGCCGAGCCGAGCCGAGCCGAGCCCAGATGGGCCGCACGTATACCTCTACATTACATACATACACCAACCTATACCTATCACACACGCACACCGCAGCCCAGGCTGGTACCGGCCCCAAGGGACACCGGTACCGGAAGGCAGGGCACCGCGAAACGGTCCGAATTTATACTGGAAGCTGCGGTGCTATATGATGATGTGAGAGGAGAGGAGAGGAGAGGAGAGGAGAGGAGAGGAGAGGAGAGGAGAGGAGAGGAGAGGAGAGGAGAGGAGAGGAGAGGAGAGGAGAGGAGAGGAGAGGAGAGGAGAGGAGAGGAGAGGAGAGGAGAGGAGAGGAGAGGAGAGGAGAGGAGAGGAGAGGAGAGGAGAGCCCGCATGGTTGAGATTAAACCCCCCTCCTTCCATCCTCTCCTCTCCTCTCTATGCTAATGTGGCGGAACGCCGACCGTCCGTGATTTCACTGTGAGAGAAGCGGAGAGTAGCGGGGAGATAGAGAGACAGAGAGCGGCGTCCCACCCGCCCTCCGACCGCTCTCCACGCCCCGCAGCCCGGGGGAACGCACCGCAGCGCACCGCCGCTGGAAACGAAAAATCTAAACTATCCAGAGCTCCTTCGCGCAGCCTCACCATGATGTTGTTGTTGTTAATACACCGCGATGCGGAGAACATGGTGATGAAGAGGAGGAGGAGGAGGAAGAGGAGGAGGGGAGTGTGTTTTGACGAGCAGAGTGACAACAGGAGCAGAGCACAGCGGCTCCACGACGCACAGCGGGACGCCGCGACACGCCGCCCCGCGCGACCAGCCTCGGCTCCGGCTGGATGATGAGTCCCGCGCCCCGGGGCAGGGCAGGCAGGGGGAACCACCGGACCGCTGCGCTCCGGTGGAACCAGCAACCGACGACGTACCGACGCCGTAACGTCCAAAACCCGCGTCTCGGCTACTCCCCCGTGGAGATGCAGGTGTGTGCGCCACGGGAAGCTGTCCATCTGTCCGTCTGTCTGTCTGCCTGTCAGACAGACTGTCTGACTGTCTGTCTCTCTACCCGACTGTCCAGTGGCTGCTGACTGATTATCAACAAACGGTAAGAGAGGATCTGCATGTTCAGTTACTGATCTGTATACGACTAGGCTACTAGCGCTGTAGCTACAGATGTTCTCTGGCAGTAGAATAGACTACACGTGGATGCAGAATACACATGTATTCTTACATGAATAAACATTATATAACATTTATTTATTCTACAGGCTGCACACACCGCTGTGTGATGATCAGATGTGTACAATGTTCATTTTCGCTCTTTCCTATGGATAAAAACACGCACACACTGATAAGTCTGTATGATAATATCTATCTTATTATAATCATCATGGCTTTCTGTTCATTCTACCTCCTGTAAACATGGCGGATTATTATCAGCTACCTGTCAATCACCCCCCCCCCCCCCAGCCCCCTCCTCTCTCTCTCACCCTGAATGTAAATAAAGCCTCTACTTCCGTTTGGCACGAGGCTGTTCGGTCTGATGTGAACCCAATGGTCTAAATTTAACACACACACACACACACACACACACACACACACACACACACACACACACACACACACACACACACACACACACACACACACACACACACACACACACAACACACACACACACACACACACAATCAACTGCAAACTACCTCACCTGTGCTGGATTAATGCGCAATTTGCAACTTGCATTCAACTGCAACAATTCAAATTGTTCATCTGCACATTAAAATAATGGCAGATATAGCCTGCAGGGGTTGGCTATAGATTACACAATATTTCACTATACTGCAGATGCCCACAATGCATATATACGTTGTAAAATCTATAAGCTTAAACTGTGACGTGTTTGATCTCGTTTGCTATTATAGGCCTATACCGTATGTGGCCGCCTGCCAGTCGGCCTAGCTATATATGTTTGGGATTAGGGGATAGAAACAATCTGGAGCGAGAAACATTACAATGCATCATACAGATTAAAGTTTATAATTTAGGGAGAATTTACAATATGCTTTACCGTTTACAATGCAGTCACAAAAACATGGTACATTAGACATCCTGTATACTGTAAGTCAGTGCTATCTCAGTCTAATGAGGAGGTGATATCTAAACTAGGCTACTGCAAGTACTATGGGTTGGTATGTACAAGTGCTATGGGCTGAGATGGAGTCTGAAGAGGTGTGTTTTCAGACTGCGGTGGAAGATAGGGAGTGAGTCTGTGGTTCTGACTGCAGTGGGAAGTTCCTTCCATAGTTTAGATAGGGAGTGAGTCTGTGGTTCTGACTGCAGTGGGAACATTCCATATAGTTTAGATAGGGAGTGAGTCTGTGGTTCTGACTGCACTATAAGCGACGTTACATGATTACGTATGAATATAAATGGGCCTGAACTCTCTCTCTCTGTCCTTTGCTTCCAGATTGCAGTGAAAGAACTTCCAGGTTATTTGGGCAGACTGACTGTGTGTGTGTGTGTGTGTGTGTGTGTGTGTGTGTGTGTGTGTGTGTGTGTGTGTGTGTGTGTGTGTGTGTGTGTGTGTGTGTGTGTGTGTGTGTGTGTGTGTGTGTGTGTGTGTGTGTGTGTGACACACAGAGGAATGTGTGTAGAAAGGAGAGTCCAGCCCACTTTTATGGCTTTATTTCCCTCTTCTCGTTTCCTCCCTGCGGGCGGGAGACCCCTGTCTGTCTGTCTGTCTGTCTGTCTGTCTGTCTGTCTGTCTGTCTGTCTGTCTGTCTGTCTGTCTGTCTGTCTGTCTGTCTGTCTGTCTGTCCATTTGTAGTGGTTCAACTACAGACCTATCAGGTTCCACAAGGCAATTAGTCCAACAGTAATTACTGTCCAAACGGCTGATAGGAGTGTATTTGGGTGCTGGTTTGGAGAAGCACTTATAAGTTATAGGCTCTACAACTGTTCTGTGTTTGGAGAATATATTAAAAACAAGCTACATGTTGTACAATAATAACAGTGTCTCATAACAGACAGTTATGGAGAGGAATGCTGCTGATGTTGGCTGCGGAACAAAACATGTTCTCTGTGCTATAACTGATGGATGTGGATCTTTCTGCGTCCATAACACACACAACTTTACTTTTATTTATGGGGTTTATATGCGCGTAAACTTTTAGATCAGGAGGGCGCGCCACACACACACACACACACACACACACACACACACACACACACACACACACACACACACACACACACACACACACACACACGGTTATATTTTCATAACTCATAGCATACTCGGTCAAAGCAGAACAATAGAGTTGTGTCCGTTTAACACCGAGTGTTATTTTGTTATGGTATGAAGTCATTAATAATATAAGACTCCAGAACTCTCATGTAGTGTAAACATTCATTTATTACTATTATTCATTGAAATAAACAACACAAGCAAATAAACGCAGCTCAACGGGATGTTTAGACGGTCAGACACTAAAATATGTTTTACATTTCTCTAAAAGTAAAATGAAATCCGTTTTACACCAAGTTATAGTTTGAAGTACAAAGGAATGCCAACATGCGACTTTTCCCACAGTGCAATAATTACATCGTTAAATACAAAATAAAAAATAAATATCCTATAAAAGGAGAAATAACAATGCAATGTGCACAATAAAAATAGGCTATTATACACAGTATGAGCTTTACATCTGTATGACACATTATCAAATATACAACCATTAGAACAGAGTAAAATACGTAATACATGATACAAACAAAACTAATAATTACAAGTTAAAATAAATGTATAAATAAACAGGACGAAATCTTTTTATGTCACATTCGGTAAAATAAATACAAAAGAACAATCGAACGTGAAACGCAAAAGAATAATTAAATAACGATAAAAAAAATCCACGATACATTTGCATATTTTAACAGAACTATAACAAATAACACACAAAGTAAAATACACCATCAAATATAATTAATACTATAAAATAAATATGTGGGAAAAATGATGCATGCAGGCAGATCACAGGTGATGCAGAGTTTGCAGCAGCCGTGCCGTGCATGCGGTGCAGTCTCGTGCCGTTCTGTGTCGTGTCCCGTGCCGTGCCGTGTCGTGCCGTTCCGTGCGGTCTCGTGCCGTGCAGGTGCCGTACCGTACCGTGCCGTGCCGTCACAGCGCGAGACGCGCAGCGTGCGACCGGTTCGTGCAGGATCCATGCAGGTTTATTAAGTCAAATCCACTTAATAACAATATGATGATTACTATTAATGTCTGTGATGATGAATGATGTTATTTATGTTAGTTTATTATCCAGAGACACGACATGAGACATGATGCACGACCACATTCACATGCACGAAAAAACTAACTTTTCAATGCAGAGAACATCAACATGCCCTGACAGACAACAACTATTATTTTTATTTTAAATGTACTATGTACACTATTTAAAATAAAAATGTTCTATGTACTAAAGTGCACCGCGCGGCCGTCCTGACACTTGTCAAGAGGCTGTGGACGTAATACGTATAAGACATACGTAAGAGTATTAGGTTAATTATGTTCAGTAAGGAGGATGGATCGCATAGGGAAACAATCTTATTTTCCCCCTATAATTCGCCATAATGATGCTCTGTTTAATAATAATATTAGCGCCTACACAGGATTGGGTCATAAACGCATGTTGTTTTATAGATCTGTGTCTTCAGACACTTTTCTATTCGATATCCAAAACACATTATTAACTCGACGTTTTGCCGCGGACCCCATATAGGATAAAATGGCAGATGTACAAGCTCAACGTGGACGGATCAGTTGTTGAACTTGTAGAACGGTGTTTTCACTATACTTCTTATTTATTATTATTATTATTATTAGGTTTTAAAATGAATAGGACATGGTTTGTTTGCTTTAAAATGTATGGGGGGAAACATAGGAAATTAAAATGTGATTTTTGCACCCAAAATTGTCCCCAAACGGTGGGTCGGGACCACGGCTGTAAAAACGGTGGGTCGGGACCACGGCTGTAAAAACGGTGGGTCGGGACCACGGCTGTAAAAACGGTGGGTCGGGACCACGGCTGTAAAAACGGTGGGTCGGGACCACGGCTGTAAAAACGCATACGAAACATACAAGGCTGTAGATCAGTGGTCCCTGAGAGGATTCCAGGTGGTCCCCAGGCTAAATGATGGAATGCTGTATTATTTTACGCTCTCAAGAGTTAAATTATATTTAAACACCTGCAATACTTAATTTACAAGAATCTACACAATTAGAAAATGTATAGAAGAATTGTTATTTTGACCAACATTTTACCAGTTATCTCCTAAATTGTGGACGAAAATCATTTTTTTAGGTCCGAGTCTCGAGAGAAATTCAACATCAAATGATGGTCCGCGGCTAAAATGTAGATTAAATAGTGGGCCCTGGTATGAGAATGGTTGAAAACCACTGCTATAGACAACATCAGCGGTACCGTCATGCCGTGTTATGAAACATGCAGTGATCTTGTTATTAGTTGCTATAGCCTATTGTTAGTGTTATTCGTCATGCAGAGACTGATACTATTAGACTATAATACCTGGTGAGCTTTACTGCGCATGTCCACTGCTTTGATGATCAGGTGTGTGATCAGTGATTGTCTAAAGGGAGTGACGTCACATCTGTGACGTCATTTTTAGAGGAGAGGAGAGGAGAAGAGAGGAGAGGAGAATAGAGGAGAGGAGAGGAGAATAGAGGAGAGGAGGAGGAGGAGAATAGAGGAGAGGAGAGGAGAGGAGAGGAGAGGAGAGGAGAGGAGAATAGAGGAGAGGAGAGGAGAGGAGAATAGAGGAGAGGAGAGGAGAATAGAGGAGAGGAGAGGAGAATAGAGGAGAGGAGAGGAGAATAGAGGAGAGGAGAGGAGAGGAGAGGAGAATAGAGGAGAGGAGAGGGGAGGAGGAGGAGGGAGGAGAGGAGAATAGAGGAGAGGAGAATAGAGGAGAGGAGAGGAGAGGAGAGGAGAGGAGAGGAGAGGAGAGGAGAGGAGAATAGAGGAGAGGAGAGGAGAGGAGAGGAGAGGAGAGGAGAGGAGAAGTTAGACAACAAATTGCACATTGCTGTTCGCATATATGGGTGAAATAAGGTATAATGTAAGGTATACTAGAATATAATGATATGCACACACACACACACACACACACACACACACACACACACACACACACGCACACACACACACACACACACACACACACACACACACACACACACACACACACACACAACGCTTTTCCTGCTCGTGCATGCATAACCCTCTGGCGCCATCTAGCGACAGACTGACCTCGGTACAAAAATGAGCAAAAAATACAAAACACAACAGACCTAAATTCCCCCTACCTCTGTGCGCGTGCATGGGTGTGCGTGCGTGCGTGTACTGCCCTGCCTCTTGATGGTGCAACATTGCGTGAGTCCGAGACCGTGTGGAAGTGCCCTTTGCGTGACACACACACACACACACACACACACACACACACACACACACACACACACACACACACACACACACACACACACCACACACACACACACACACACACACACACACACACATCCATAACTATAGTGTCGGCGGGGTGTTCAAAGCGCTTCCCGTGCATGATGACGTGCAAATGCGTTTCTGTGTTCTCTTATTGTTCTGTAGCGGCACGCGCGTGCGCGCTGCTGTGTGAAATATGTGCGCGCGTGCGTGTTTATAACTGATGTCGGCTGCTGACAAACCGATGTGTATGTGTGTTGCTGAATGGACCGTCACGCGCACGCGCAGACCTACCGCAGCACATAGCGCTGCAGATTGCGACGCACGGACCGTGCAGGACAACAAACCCGTCTATGTGTGTGTGTGTGTGCGCGCGCCCGTGCATGTGTTCCACTAGCGTTGTTGCCAGGTTTTGCGAGAGAAAGAGACGGAGGTAAGCCTCTATGGGTCCAGACTCCTGCACGAACAACAGCAGACATGATATCTTGTCTGGTAGCTCTTGTTGTTGTTCAGCTCAGTGGTTCTCAAACCTTTTTGCAGGGCCCACCAGTTATTCAGAATTTGAACCACGGAGGACCACCATTTGATGACATTTTAGCCCCACAGACCCACAAATTAAAGATTTCCTTTGCTTTTGTCCACAATTCCAGGCTGGATTTGTGGAAACCAAACAGTCCAACATACAGATCAAAATGACCATTAATCTTCTACATTCTCTAGTTGTGTAGACTTGGGATAATTCACATGATGAATATTTTAACTCTTGAGAGTGTAAACATGAAACCAAATGGACCCACAAGGGTCCATTTGGTTTCATTTTTACACTCTCAAAGAGTTACATCTGCAACCAACTCTCATTCATTTAGCCTGGGGACCACATGGAACTCTCTCAAGGACCACTGGTTGAAAACCACAGCTCTTGTGATACCACATACTAGATCAGGGAAATGATATATGCATCAGAAAATGCCATGGTTGAGATCAGACAGAAGGAAGTTGAGGATGTGTCTTATCTTGGTTAATTGCTGTGTCAGTTTGCTCATAATATGACTTGCTTGTGAAGAGTGAAAGTAAAGCCAGTTTTTGGAAACACAAGTCGGTAGGGCATGGTCTACTTGTGCCCAAGCAGAGCAAGCAACTAAGAGAGCAAGTACCCCAACACCTCCAGGAGATAATGACAATACTTGATAATACTTTTAATTATGTCACTATTGCTTTATCACCTAAACTGTTGACTGCTGCAAACCGAGTAACTATAGATCAGTGCCTGGTAGAGCGCCACCTTGCGTGTTGTGCACAAGGAAGCCATGGCCTACAAGGAAGCCATGGCCTACAAGGAAGCCATGGCCTACAAGGAAGCCATGGCCTACAAGGAAGCCATGGCCTACCACTTGCTCCGATCCTACGTGATCGGAGCAAGTGACCCAAAAACAAACCTCGCCGAGCCTAAAGACACTGTGCTGAAGATGTGGACTACCGAACAACTGATGACCACGGATTTAACACTTATAACTTGCGCTCACTGAGTGCACTCATGCAAGCAATAATATAATCTATACCAGCCATGGAGGCCTACTTTGCGAACCAGTTGTCTATATGCTACACAACTACATGTAGAAAAACATGAATATACCAACATGTAGACACACAACTGTACTGACATGTAGACGAAAAACACGCAAACAAATGCACTGGTAAGGCAATGAGACAACCTGACAATCCATCGGCCAAAAGTAAAGGAAAAACAGCAGCCCTGTGTTACAGTCCACTCTTCCGTCTGTGTGCATGTGTACGTGTATGCGTGCATGTGCGTGGTTACGTGGGGGGGGGGCATCAGTGGAACGTAAAAGAATGTAGAATGTGTGAGGGGGGGGGGGGGGGGGGGGTGGAGGCCGTAAATTCTCTCTCACCCTCTCCGTCTGCCGTCTGTGTCTCTCTCTCCCTCTCTGTCTCTCTCTCTTTTCTTTGAAGAGAGCAGCAGTGAGTTCAGTGCAGCGCAGAGAGATTTGTGGCAAGAGCGCGGGGGCTTGGGGGG
>CM076965.1:7744413-7769413 GCA_039105355.1 Benthosema pterotum
ATTTATTCTCTGACATATACAACAGGCCTATATGCTGGGAGACAGCAGCACTGTATCTGAAATCAAATGGGCTGCAATCAGCGTCCCCAAAACATTGCTATATCATTATTGATTATTAGAGAGAGATAGAGAGATTATATAAGCCTATACTGAACCTATAACTGCAGAATAGAGGTGTGTGTGTGTGTGTGTGTGTGTGTGTGTGTGTGTGTGTGTGTGTGTGGTGTGTTGTGTGTGTGTGTGTGTGTGTGTGTGTGTGTGTGTGTGTGTGTGTGTGTGTGTGTTGTGTGTGTGTGTGTGTGTGTGTGTGTGTGAATCTGCATCCATGATTGTTTGTCTGTGATTTCCAGTGTGAGGGGAGGAGGGGGAGGAGGGAGGGGAGGGGGGGGGAGGGAGGGGGGGGGGGTGCTCAGGAGAGCTGGTTGTGCAATCTCACCCACCGGGGAAGGATGTGGGGGGGGGGGGGGCACAGGGTACATAGAGGGAGGAGGGGAGGAATAAACGAATGGAGATGAGAAGGCGATTGAGCGAAAAATAGAAAGACGCACACGCACGCGCGTGCACAGAGAGCCCTTCCTAGAGAGGCTCTCTCTCTCTCTCTCTCTCTCTCTCTCCCTCTCTCTCTCCATCATCTCTTCTCTCTCTTCTCCTCTCTCCTCTCTCTCTCCACTCTCACTCACCCTCTCTCTCTCTCTCTCTCTCTCTCCTCTCTCTCTACCTCTCTCTCACTCTCTCTCTCTCTCTCTCAGAGGGCAACGGAAAAACGAGTGAACGGCGAGGGGCTCCGTCTATTGGTCAGCCTGAATGCCCCTACGCCCCCCCTCTCCTCTCTCGTTCTGTCCCAAACAGCACCCTTGTTTACCCCCCCCCATCTCCCCCATGTTCTCCCCCTCTCCCTCCTCCTCTCTCTCTCTCTCTCTCTCCTCTCTCTCTCTCTCTCTCTCTCTCTCTCTCTCTCTCTCTCGCTCTCTCTCTCCTCTTCTCTCTCTCATCCACTCTCTCTCTCTCACTCTCTCTCTCTCTCTCTCTCTCTCTCTCTCTCTCTCTCTCTCTCTCTCTCTCTCTTCTCTCTCCCTCCTTCCTCTCCACCAGTCAAAAAGCTCCATCTCAGATAAACATAGTGATAGAGTGTAAAGCTCTAGTTAGAACCAAAGTGTCGGCCATAAAACACAACAACAAATCATAAAACGGAGGGAGAGACGCGGCACGCGGACCACCTCGCGACCCACCGACCCACCGCTCACCTCCCCTCCTCTCCTCTCTCTCCATCGCTGTGCACCGACCGAACCTGCCTGCGTGCGTGCGCGACGCGTGCGTGCGTGCGTGGTGCTGTGCGCCGCCACGCAGTGTGTGTGTGCGCGCGCGCGTGAGTGTGTGCGCCTCTTCTCGTCTCCTCCTCGCCCTGCTCTCCTCTGCTCTCCTCCACGGTGCATGGCGGCAAAAAACACGCAAATATTATCGCCATGAGTTCGTATTTCGTGAACTCTTCGTTCCCGGTGGTGTCTCTGCCGGGAGGCGGCGGCGGCAGCGGCCAGGCGGCGGACCCTTTCCTCGGACAGATCCCGCTCTACTCCTCGGGCTACGCCGCTAACTTCAGCCCCGTTTACGCCGCTGCTACCGGCGGAGGCGGCGGCGGCGGGGCGAGCGGCGTGCACCAGGACAAACCTCCCTACCCGGGGTACCACCACCCCCACCATCACCCCCACCACCACCACCACCACCCGTACCACCAGAACGGAGCCTACAGCGGAGCGGCGTCCTCCTCCTCCCCCGCCTCGTCCTCCTCCGCCGCGGGGCACCACCGCGGCGGCTCCCCCGGTGCGCACTGCGACTACACGGCAGCGGCGGCGGCGTGCGCTGCCACGGCGGCGGCGGCAGCGGCGGCGGCGGCCGCCAGCTTCTACCAGCACCGGGACAACACCAGCAGCTCCAACAAGGAGCATGCAGCCTCCACCTCGGCGGCTCTGCTGCTACAGGACCCGGATCACATCATTACGCACATGGACGCTCGCAGTAAGGCGGCGGCGGTCGGCGGGGAGTGCACGGTGGTGTCGGCCGGCCTGAAGGGACTGATGTTCGGCGAGGCGTTAGAGGAGAAGCAGCCGCACACCCCGGTGTATCCCTGGATGCAGCGGATGAACGCATGCAACGGTACCGTCCTGGTTTTATAATGATCCACCTTCTCTTCTCTTCTCTTCTCTTCTCTTCTCTTCTCTTCTCTTCTCTTCTCTTCTCTTCTCTTCTCTTCTCTTCTCTTCTCTTCTCTTCTCTTCAGTGTTTTATGGCTTTCGGACCGTCATAAAAACGGAGGGTGTTTTGTTTGGCCATATTTTTCCTGGAGGGTCGTAAAGCCAGAGGAACTGTCCGTGTTGACCCAGCGGTCAGCCGACCGGAATACTGCCATGTCTGTGTGTCTGTCTGTCTGCACAAACAGCCTGACGGATGGACAGATTAAACAATAGAAAGTTAACAACTCTAAGAGAAAGTATGGAATCACTTTCAGTCTCTCACAGTCTGACAGACAGAACATAAAGTATGTAATAATCTCTATCAGGTTATCAGCTGATACTTTCAACTTCCATACATTTCTCAGACGCAGATTAAAGACGTCTCTCTCTGACCGACAGAGACGAACAGGATTAATTAAAGAAAAGATCATTTGTTTTAGTCACATTTTATCTCTGCTCGCCTCTGATTGTCGTCATTTATGTGCGCGTTATCGTGGAGAGCAGAGACTTGTGTTGTTAACCCGTCAGACCCGAGGCAGCTTTTACTGTAAATTATAGGGTGTTATTAGTGTTCAGTAGCCACTATAGTGTGTGAGAGAGAGGTGAGAGAGAGGGTTGCGTTTTAGAGCAGTGGTTTTCAACCTTTTTCATACCAGGGCCCAGAATTAATTCAGCAAACACCATTTGAGGACATTTTTGCCCGACCGACGCCAACACTAAGGATTTCTTTTGCTTTTTAACAGGGCAAAATAAAAAACATACAGACCAAAATGACCATTAATCTTCTAGTTGTGTAGACTTGGGCTAATTTGCATGATGAATATTTTAACTCTTGAGAGTGTAAAAATGAAACCAAATGGACCCGCAAGGGTCCATTTGGTTTCATTTTTACGTTCTCAAGAGTTACATCTGGTTAGCCAACTTAACTGGGGACCACCTGGAACCCTCTCAGGGACCACTGGTGGTCCCCGGACCACCTGTTTTAGAGGGAGAGAGACAGAGACACGACCAACTGTCGCAAAGTTCACACGTGAAAGTGACACGACAAACGCTGCGAGAGAAAAATATAGCCTGTAGTGCTATAGGGTTGTTACTTGTCACTATAGCAGTTGTCTTTTTACAAATAAAAAAAACACATGTTTAGTTGTGTCTAAAAAAGTTTTTAGACAACTAAACATATCATAGTTAACTTTGGAGCCACTCAGAGTTTAATTACCCTGCAGGTGTTGACCATAAAAATGGACCAAAGATAAAATGATTGATTTGACCCAAAATGTGTTTGTTAAAGCGTTAAAATATACTAATAATGAATACTCTCTCTCTCACTCACACACACACACACACACACACACACACACACACACACACACACACACACACACACACACACACACACACACACACACACCACACACACACACACACACACACAACACACACACACACACACACACACACACACACACACACTATTTATACAGTATATGTATATAAAAATATCCTAATAAATATCTCGCCCAAATGCAGTAATAGTGCACGTGTCGTGCGTGAGCCTTCGGAGCCTTATAACTGCATGTCTAAATTAGAATTATGGATCACGTCAGTCTCGTTTAAAACTCCAATAAACACATTTTTTTTGTTTAGTTTTGGAGTTATAGTTATTTTAGACACAACAAAGCCAGCATAGGACACAGGTTGTGACACCCATCTATAGTCTGAAACCCAAACAACCAGCAGTGAGAGAGAGATGGGTCAGTCACGGGTGGAATTCGGTAGAAGGATCGGGATTGAAACCCTCCCGAGTCCCGACCATATACATGTTCCTAGTGCTAATGGGTGTAGAGCTGATGTATTAGCGCAGGGGTTTTCAACCTTTTTCATCCCAGGGCCCACCATTTATTCAGCATTTGAGCCACGGACCACCATTTGAGGACATTTAATCCCCACAGACCCGAAAAACTAAAGATTTCCTTTGCTTCTGTCCATGACCATTAATCCTCTAGTTGTGTAGATTAGGACTGATTCACATGATGAATATTTTAACTCTTGAGAGTGTAAAAATGAAACCAAATGGACCCGCCAGGGTCCATTTGGTTTCATTTTTACGTTCTCAGGAGTTACATCTGGTTAAACAACTTAGCTGGGGACCACCTGGAACCCTCTCAAGGACCACTGGTGGTCCCCGGACCACCTGTTGAAAACCCCTGTATTAGCGGCTCAGTGTTGAAGTGATTCCAGGGATTCCAGGTTGTGTTGTTTTACATCTATTCCAACCAGCAGTCTGTATTAGAGGCTTTCAGAGCAGACAGGACCACATGCAGCCTCTTTTCTGCGGTCAACTCACTGATAACACGATGGATTGGACATCATTACTGAACGACACACACAACAGTCAGTCACTCAGCTCTAGTCCAGTGGTTTTTAACTTTTTTAATACCAGGGCCCACTAATTTATTCAGCATTTGAGCCACGGACCACCGTTTCCTATATGATATTTTAGCCCCACACAGACAGACCCAAAGGCTACAGAATTATTTTGTTTTCGTGCGCAATTCCAGGCTGGATTTCGCAAAGAAAACAGCCAAACATCACACAATGACCATTAGTCTTCTACATTCTCTAATTCTGTGGTACTTCTTAATTAAGTGGACAATTTGATATAGTGTAGACCCGCAAGGGTCCATTTGGTTTCATGTTTACACTCTCATAGAGTTACATCTGGTTAACCAACATTTCATCATTTAGCCTGCATGGGGACCACCTGGAACCCTCTACTCAAGGACCACCGGTGGTCCCCGGACCACTGGTTGAAAACCCACTGCTCTAGTCTAAAGGCTTTTTAGGTGTTTAGAGTGTCTGGAGAGTCTCTGAGACCCATAATGCACACATGCACCAAAAACCTACATGAAGCAATTATATAAGACCTAACCGTTTATATAAACATCTTATATATCCTCCAAATAAATATTATTATGAGACTATTAGCCTCCACATATTAATATGGTCATTTGAGTTACAGTCGCTTATATGAATGAGTCCCTTTGGCGCGCAGACAAAATTAAATGTTCATAATTATTCCATTAGACCTATATATACTTAGAGGTTTATAATAACTCATCGATGTGTAAAGCAAGGCCATGAATGAATGAAGTACAGTTTTGTTCAAAACAACTCATAACTGAAATCATATACTGTGTAGTTTTAATGTATATTAACTATTGGGCATATACAGTACATAATGCTACATGTGTGTGTTTTGGTCTACAGTGAGTAATGTATTAGTCTCAGGGGAATGAACACTTATGTGTTGAACACACTTAGACACAATTAGTGTAATATCACCTATACATTTCAAGCACCTTTGGCCTCATTGAAACTAGTCTGTATTTTACTAGCTGACTCGTTTGCGTAAATATATACTTCTATAGCTCTACTTAGTGAGCTTTGACTGTATAGAACATGTGTGTAGTCCATTGTCGTGCAAGTCTATAGGTGTATCGACTGTATTAATCTGTTGGTTAGCGATCAATTCTTACATGGACGACAACACACATGCGTGTTGAAGGCTATACTGGGTGACGTCATGTCAGTGCGCGCGCGCGCACACACGCGCGCGCGCAGCCAGTAACCAGAGACCGAAATGAAATGGATCCAATCAAACATTAAACACGAAGAAGGAAAAAAAAACATCAAAGATTAATTCGGGTTCGTCTTCACGCAGCAGTCAAAATGTCAGCGTCCAATTTATCCGTTTGTAATTAACACTGCGTCTCTCTCTCTCTCTCTGTCTCTCTCTCTCTCTCTCTCTCTCTCTCTCTCTCTCTCTCTCTCTCTCTCTCTCTCTCTCTCTCTCTCTCTCTCTCTCTCTCTCTCTCTCTCTCTCTCCCTCTCTCCCTCTCTCCCTCTCTCCCTCTCTCTCTCTCTGCAGACTTTTTCTGCAATTTAATTCAAACCTTTTTTTGTGGGTGTGTTTTAAATTGAATTGCTATTTTCCCATGGGGGTAAAAACCGCCAGAGAAAGTACATGTCAGATTAAGATTAACATTTGACATATCAAAGACAAGTGTACTGAATTGGGAAAACCAGGTTGTTGTTATTATTGAAATATTGAAACCAACCTAGTTCTGAAGACTTAAAAGTCTTAAATTATGATGCTACAGCTCTCTCTCTCTCTCTCTCTCTCTCTCTCTCTCTCTCTCTCTCTCTCTCTCTCTCTCTCTCTCTCTCTCTCTCTCTCTCTCTCTCTCTCTCTCTCTCTCTCTCTCTCTCTCTCTCTCTCTCACATACCATACATACATAACTAAGTATTTGTGTCGCCTCCATCCCTGGTTAATGTTTGACTCTAAGTGTTCCTCTCTCTCCCGCTCTCTCTGTGGTGAATGGTCCGCGGACCACCGGGGACCACCTCTCTACCCTCCACCCTACAGGGAGTTTCGGGTCTCCGGGGGGGCGGCGCGGCCGTCAGACCTACACCCGCTACCAGACCCTGGAGCTGGAGAAGGAGTTCCACTTCAACCGCTACCTGACGCGGCGCCGCAGGATAGAGATCGCTCACGCGCTCTGCCTCACGGAGAGGCAGATCAAGATCTGGTTCCAGAACCGACGCATGAAGTGGAAGAAGGAGAACAAGATCATGAGTTCCGGATCCGGATCCTCCTCCTCGTCGACCTCCTCGAACGGAACTCTGACTGGAGGAGGAGAGGACGAGGAGGAGAAGAGCTCGGAATGAGGGAGAAACAGACAGATGTAAACTTAGAGATCAGCTGAAATATACTGTCAAGACACTTTCAGATTAAGGGAAACTTTTTCAAAGGGAAGAAGAAGAAGAATAAGAGAGAGGAGAGACATTACGTGTTGAAACTTCACCAACATGGAGGAAAGAAAAAGGGAAGGAAAAAGAGCTTCGACATTTTCCAAAATGTTTCCTTTTTTGAACGTTTTGTCCTCAAGAAGCAACGATGTGAGAAAACAAACAAACACATCAATCATATCCTTTAAGAGACTCCATCCAGCGCCGATAAAAAGACACGTTACAATTAGCCTAATAATAACGATAATAATAATACGTTTGTGCGTCGTGCGTCACGCGTCACAGCACGTGGGAAAGAGACAACCAAAAACACTCTCCTATCCACGTGGCAAAGAGACAACAGGACTGACTGACTGACTGACTGACTGACTGACTGACTGACTGACTGACTGACTGACTGACTGACTGACTGACTGACTGACTGACTGACTGACTGACTGACTGACTGACTGACTGACTGACTGACTGACTGACTGACTGACTGACTGACTGACTGACTGACTGACTGACGAGACAACGGGAAACAATAATGATGATAATAATGATTCTGTGTTACAGGACTTGTACAAAATAATAATATGAAACGACGCAGTCAGACAACAGTGGCAACTTTGCTGTTTTTAATCGTAGAACTTTGTGTTGTTGTATCATCCATCCATCCATCCATCCATCCATCCATCCATCCATCCATCCATCCATCCATCCATCCATCCATCCATCCATCCATCCATCCATCCATCCATCCATCCCTCCATCCATCCATCCATCCATCCATCCATCCATCCATCCATCCATCCATCCATCCATCCATCCATCCATCCATCCATCCATCCATCCATCCATCCATCTCTCATTAAAGGGGAATACCACCCATTTTCATTTTTTTTTCCTGAGAGTGTACAAATGTGAACCAAGTACACTGGAGTACACTGGATCCTAAAAGAAAGAAATCCTTAACATGGTGTTTCACCATGTTAAGGATTTTTTTCAGCCTCCATTTCTAGGAAACACAGAATTTGGGGGAACTTATCACGTCCACACAACATCTCTAAGGTATATTGATGACATAGTATTAGTAAAATGTTGAAAATGGGAATAATTCCCTCTTTAATTCATGAATTCATTCCCAAACGAAACAAAAATATCACTTGTGTCCATATTATTATTATAATTATTATTGTTGTTGTATTTTATTTGTTGTTAAGTATCTCTGTGTATGCTGTTTGTTTGTCTGTTTGTTGTCATGGTTACTCATATTGTTTTTAGACAGAGTGAATAGTTCGGGTGTGACCCGAACCAGTGCGGATACAGTGTTGTTCAGGTGCGACCCGAACCGCTGCGGATACAGTGTTGCATATCAGACATGTATAGAAATGTCTTTGGTTTTTGTAACTTAAAATGAAAGGAATCAGGGCACGCACACACACATGAGTGAAACTACCTATAATGCGTATGCTATTAGTAATTATTATTATTATATATAGTTATTACTGTTATAATTATTATTATCCGTGTTCATATTTAAACTGTAGAAAGGTTAACCTATATATATATATCTCCAATTGTTCGGTGAATATATTATTCGACATTCTTTGTTACACGCGTGCGCAGTAAAGCTCTTGCGCGTAGACATGTGTAAATTTGAGAGTTCACATGGAACCAAATGGACCCTCGTTTGGCCCCACATGTTGTACACTCTCAGAGTTACATAATTAAAAGCATAAATCAAACAGCGGGGACTTTTTTTTTACCCTGCACTCTCCCACCCTCTGCATATGGTGCCAGAGACAACATTTTGTTGTTTTTAAATAAATGTACGCTTATAATACATATAGTCCAACCTTTTTCATACCAGGGCCCAACATTTATTCAGTATTTGAGCCACGGCCCACCATTTGAGGACATTTTAGCCCCACAGACCCCAAAACTAAAGATTTCATTTGTTTTGTTTTTTCATTTGTGAAACCAAACAGTCCAACATACAGATCAAAATGACCATTAATCTTCTACATTCTCTAGTTGTGTAGACTTGGGATAATTCACATGATGAATATTTTAACTCTTGAGAGTGTAAACATGAAACCAAATGGATCCATTTGGTTTCATGTTTACACTCTCAAAGAGTTGCATCTGGTTAACCAACTTTCCATCATTTAGCCTGGGGACCACCTGGAATCCTCTCAGGAACCACTGGTGGTCCCCGGACCACCTGTTGAAAACCCCTGATGTAGTTGGGAACAGAAAGAACAGATCTACAAGTTCACACAGTCAGCGTGTTGGCATTCATGTGCAGATCTGTTCTTTTGTCCACAAGCGACGCCATTGTAGCATGGATCATAAATTAACAGGGGGGGGGGGGGGGGGGGGGGGGGTTAAAGTTATTCAACAAACTACCTAAAAACGGACTCGGGGAATGTTTCTATAGGTTATATATTTTGTGGCATTTGCTTTTGTTTTGTTTTTTTTATATACGCTGTTTATGTTCGTGTAATGTTTTTATTTTGTATTGTTCTTGTCGAGGAAATCTACCTTATACTTTATAGAAAATGTTCCAATGATAAAATAAAAATAAAAACAACAAAAAAAACAGCCTATATACAGTACAACTAAATCATTTTCTCTCTGTGTGTGGGGGGGCATTGTGTGCGCGTGCGTGCGTGCCTGCGTGCGCGTGTGTGTATGAATGCGTAACGGTCAAACACGTTTTTCTGTGCATGGCGGGAGAGATTTGTGGATGCATGGTTGGCGCGCGCGGGTATGTGCTACAGTAGGCCTACAGTACAAGGAAGGAGCGTGCGTTACGCAGAAACACCAGCCTAACTGAGTGTCTCACGCGCGTTGTGTTTGTAGCTGCAGGTATATCCATCCTACAACCACATGAACCATAATTACTCTGTACAGTTTAGCAGTCTGTAAAGGTTATAAATTACAACCCGACGAAGTGACAAACTCATTCCACTCCAACATTTGGCGGGAAGGGATCACCGCACGTGCGGCGCTACGCGCACAGCCATAAACACGGTCGTTATAAACTTAGAGGAGTCGTAAAAAACACCGCTTATAGTATTTGGGCCACATGGCGCGTGCACGAGGCCAGGCGGGCCGAGGTGTCAACGCGCACGCGCAGCACCATGCATTGGCCAGGCCAGAGGGGGTGGGGGGGGGGGGTCGGGGTGACAGCGCACGGCCTCCGGAATGACCTAATTGATGGTCGAGAGAGAAAGTTGACCTGTCCACACACACACACACACACACACACACACACACACACACACACACACACACACTTCAGCCGAACAAAGTGGGCATGTCCGCACTGACCCTTTGTCCCCGGAGTGACCAGGTGTAGTGAAGGTGGTTTGGGTTTCAACTTCACACACACACACACACACACACACACACACACACACACACACACACACACACACACACACACACACACACACACACACACACACGCACACGCACACACTTAAGAATATCTAGTTACACAATATACTATATGCTAAAATAAGCAAATGAGTTCAGTTGACATTGGCCCAATAATAGTTTGCATGGTTTAAACATTAATACAATCAGTGTGTGATTTTTTTTAACACTTTGTGTATGCAGACTTTAAGTGTTTTGCTGCCATGGTTGTGTTGTGAATGTGAGCTGATGTGATCATAGTTTTGACATTTCAAATTAAAGCGTGCTTATATTTAAAATGATTTCAAACACTACTACTATAAACTAACTAGAATTGTGGCACCACTAAACCAACACCATTCCATGCATGCAAAACAGAAAACTCTGAGTCTCTGATCAGAGCTTCCCTCTTGCCATTTTTCGCCTGCCCCAATGGGGCCTGTTCTCTACAGAATTCAAGTGCAATTCGCAACTTCAAGTAGTTGCATGTTGGCTGTTTCATTTTTGTTTTGCTCCACTTGTGTTACACTAGGGCAGACCTCTATGCCAAATCCCTAAACATTAACTTAGAATACAAATAAAATATGGAGGTCTGTCAGCAAAGTGAAAATATATCCATATGGGATCCCACAGGGCTCTATTATAGGCCCCTACTTTCTGTTGCTCTACATTAAACCTCTTTGCTGACCCTGCAAAGTACAGCCTATCCAAAATGTTCAGAGAACCATGAAGAAGTGTGTGTGTGTGTGTGTGTGTGTGTGTGTGTGTGTGTGTGTGTGTGTGTGTGTGTGTGTGTGTGTGTGTGTGTGTGTGTGTGTCCTGTTTAGTTCAAAGGTCACATAGGGGTCGTCACCGTGCTGGCTCATGACAGAATGTATTTTTGACAGGATTTCTATTTTTGCCACCGACGTACAAAATGACAAACACATATAGACATATACTATAGTTCCCTAATGTGACACAGCTAGACATTCCAAAATGACGTTATTTCTGCATTCGTTGAAAATAATAGTCCCTTCTGTGCACTGCATTCTGGCTGTATATGCGTCAATGCAACACGGTCCATTCCAGGAGTGGATCTACTGTAGGCATGGGTAAGGGGGGGGGGGAATAAATGACAACACATGTTAAAGATACACAAGTCCAAAGTAGCTCATAAAATGACATAATGGCAACGGTGTGGACCCCAACAAACACATGGGAGTAGACAAGCATGCCATACAGATGTATGGCACCGTTTAGTGATGGCAATGGTGCAGAGACGAACAGTATACAGACACACGACGGACTCGGACACGGCACGCATTTGGTAATGGTAAATGGTGCATTTATATAGTGCTTTTATCTAAGGTGCTTTAGCTTGTGCATCACATTCACCACATTCACACACACACATTCATACACTGATGGCAGTGGAAACCATGCAAGGTACCTACTAGCACATCAGGAGCAATTAGGGTTTCGAGCTTTGGTTTCAGAAAAAACAAAGGCCTATTTCTCTGGTTCAGTGTCTTGCTCAAGGACACTTCGACACTAACTCTGCAGGAGCCTGGGTTCGGTTACGGATAAAGGCGCTATATAAGTGCACCATTTACCGTTGTACATGCATACAATTATTAGCTCATATGCGGATATTATGGGGCTTGTTTTGGAGGGAAGATTTGGCTTAATTCCCTTGTCAAGATCTGGCTTGTTTCGAGCTTTGGTTTCAGAAAAAAAAACAAAGGCCTTTTTCTCTGGTTCAGTGTCTTGCTCAAGGACACTTCGACACTAACTCTGCGGGAGCCTGGGTTCGGTTACGGATACCACTCTACCCCTGAGCCACTGCCACTCATTTGAGTCTTATTGGAAGAGGTGCGAGCACCACTTAAAAAAAAAAAAAAAAAAAAAACTACAACAGACATGCCTTGCTCATGCGGTGACACGCCGGTGACCCCTAGGGGCCACAGTAAGGGACTCAAACCCCCAACCTCCTCCTGAGATACTATATATTCACCACAACCGGTTGAAGACTCTCAAACTGTTGAAAAGCAGGCATGCATGCACGCACACACGCACACACACACACACACACACACACACACACACACACACACACACACACACACACACACACACACACACACACAGTTTAAGTGCAGTCCATACATCTCCCTGACACAGCGTACCAACAGACTGTCTGCTGCTTAATTCCTACTTATTCCAAATCTCCGGTCTCTCGCTCTCTGATTGCGACACACACACACACACACACACACACACACACACACACACACACACACACACACACACACACACACACACACACACACACACACACACACACACACACACACACACACACACACACACACACACACACACAGAGAGAGATGCTTTGTCTTGATCTGAGGATCTGAAACCTGATCCAGTAACACTGAGTATAACCTCTGACTAGGCATGTCACGGTGTCAGAGTCCTATCACCGAAAAACCGACAGCTTTTGATACCGGTTTTACCGGTAAAACCGCCCCCCCCCACGTCCCCCGTTTTCATAGTAAGCCATAACGGCCATTCGTAGTTTTGATCCACGCGTTGCAGATGCAATCGGCTATATGCATCCTACACGGAGCCTAAGAGAATAGACAAAGTTACGCCAACTCCATTTACTTCATGGGGCCAGTCCAATGGCGGCTCTTCTACATATAAATGCATTGGCAGCAACCTATTTTGAATTATCTCAAGCCCCTTTATTTTAGATCGTTTACTTACTGTACAATACTTTAAAACAGTTGACTTGTTGCACATATGCCTAAACAGCTCTTATTTGCGACGCCCTCGTTGAAAGCGATGCATTTGCAACTCTATTCAGGCTTTATGAACAGCAGCTCGAGCGCTCAGTTTGTGCCTCCTCAATGTCGTAAAATCTGACACTACAGGCTCTGATACGAAGCCAGCAGACCGTGCGCACATACAAAGACAAAGGAGTCTTCAGCCACTGCCCTGTGCCCATTTACTCAGTATATAAGACTGGCTATGGCCATGGTCGCCCATCCCCCCTCTAAAACTCTTTGCTCGTCCTTGCAACAGTTTGCAACAGGGACAGCTCTTAGCTCTCCAAGCTAAAAACACAACACAACACAACACGCTGCGATGCTACTCACGTTGTTGCGCCTGTTGTCCATAAACAGCTTACAGATTTGTGAAGGTTTGATTACGTGGTCCTTGTATGCGTGTAGTAGGCATGGTGGAAGTATTCCTTGACACGAAAAAGTTTAGGAGCGAATCGAGCGATTATGCTGCTCCGTGTGAAGCTAACAGTCCCGGATATAACGTTTCCCAATTGGGGGGGAGGGGCAGCCCTTTGCATTCCAGCATGTTTGGTGGGGCAGTCAGGCCATTGCCCCCCCTCCATACACATGACTATATCCGACCCTGGTGGAGTACTACTGAGCAGTGCACATCAAGTTTGCAGCATGGAGACAATTTTGTAGGCAACTCTGGCGCATATATTTTGTAGTATAAACATCGACAACAATATTACCATACTTACAATTACAATACTTAACATACCAAGAACGTACAATATTGAATGAATGGACGCAAAAAAAAATAATAATAATAATAAAAAAAAAAAGTTTTTTTTTTTTTTTTTTTTTTTTTTTTTCCGGTATATTCGGTGGGCAAGCAAAGTACCGGTTTTGGCGCCCCCTACCGGTAATACCGGTAAAACCGGATATCGTGACATGCCTACCTCTGACCTTCTGGAGGAAGTGAAGCTTAGATAGCAGTGACTCCTGTTTAGATAGTGTGATGTCACTGATGTTTACCTGCTTCTGCTATAGCCTGGACCTGGCAACCCTGCTTGGCTGCTTAGTGCAGTGGTTTTCAACCTTAGTCACCGAGGATGACTATTTGAGGACATTTTAGCCCCACAGACCCCAAAAACTAAAAACAAACATTTTGGTTTTGTCCACAATTCCAGGCTGGATTTGGGGAAACAAAACAGTCAAACATACAGATCAAAATGACCATTAATCTTCTACATTCTCTAGTTGTGTAGACTTGGGATAATTCACATGATGAATATTGTAACTTTTGAGAGTGTAAACATGAAACCAAATGGACCAGCAAGCGTCCATTTGGTTTCATTTTTACGCTCCTCCAGAGTTAGTGTTGAAGTGTCCTTGAGCAAGACAGGACCCCTAACTGCTCCTGATGTGCTGAAAAACCCAGCAGAAACCTTGCATGGTTTCTGCTGCCATTGGTGTGTGAATAGTAGGTGAATGGGATCTACTATCAATGTAACACGCCTTGGATAAAGGCGCTATAAAATGCAAGGAGGGAAGATTTGGCTTAATTCTCTTGGCAAGATCTGGCTTGTTTTGAGCTTTGTTTTCGGAAGTGTGTTGTCAAATTTCTCTCGCAAGAGTTGGCAACACTGCTGCTTTGTTTTGGAAAAAAAACTGCATCATAGCCTGCGTGTATGTACTGCATCTCTAAAGGAGATCTGCTATGAACATTGAGTAAACACATTGAATAAAATGACATTGCCATACATTGCATCACAGCACAATACAAACACAATAACTACAAACCTCCCAAAGATTCTGTCCCTATAACTATTCTGACCCTTTATATGGGAATGTTTTCCATTAACCTTTAGTCTTCTGTTTTAAGGACCTCAAATTAGATGTCAGTTTTCCACTGGTTTCCAGACTGTTCCACTGTGGCTCCTATGTAGATAAATGAGCCTTTGCCAACCTTATACTTTTAAAAGCCAGAAGCACCATATCTGCTATACTAGCTCTGGTAAAATGGTTGTGCAACTCATTCACCTGCCTGAAGCATGTTCTTAGGACAGTTACTTGGAACTTCTCCGTATTTTATGGACCATGGTAGTTTAGCCATAGTGAACTTAGCTGACTGTAGTTTTAAAAGATCAACCTCTCAAACCAAGATGTACATGCAAAATCAAAGTGGTGCAAATTAGTTGGCCACCACTAATTTTGTCTCCCTATCCATGTATGAATGAATGAATGAATGAATGAATGAATGAATGAATGAATGAATGAATGAATGAATGATTTTTTTTTATTGACAGAGATGAGAGTTACAGTACAAGTCAAGTCCACACTGCTACAAAACTGATAACAGCTTGGAGAATTACAGTACAATTCAAGTACAACTACATCAAATCTGACAGAGCTGATTGGACACACTAGTTAAGCATACACTTGTTTACAATAGTGGCCAACTATCTTGCTGTTCTGGCTAGAAACAAGACCATGCAACAAAAATGATTAAAATATAGGCCTATTATCCCAGACATCAGACTACAACCGACCTATCATAAGGATTTATAAAGTTTACAAAGGCTAGCAATCCACATAGTAATATCCAGATTATGACCACATAAATCCATTAATTGAAGCACAAACATATACTGAATTGAACAACAGCACAATAACAATAAAAATAATTACAATAACACCGAAAAGTGAATCGCTATAGATCCCTAAAATCGCTATCGGGTTTCACAGCTACATGTTTTTAAGACACCCAAAGTTATACTACTGAAATAAATCTGGTCCAAACTAAAGATGTGAAAGATCTTAAAGATGTGATGTGACAGCAAACAGAAAGTGATGTGAGATGAGATGTCTTCACCTCATTAACCTTTTGACCTCTAGCTGACCGGGCCTTGGACGCCCCGAGGACTTTCTCTAATCTCTGCATCGAAAAATATCTGATCTACAATCTGATCCAAGGCCTGTTGCAACCTGTGGAGACTTTCTTTCACCTTCTTGTATACTTTCTCTCTCAGGGAATCATCTATACCAGTGGGTTTCAACCTTTTTGACACCAGGGACCACCATTTATTCAGCATTTTAGCCACGGACCACCACTTGATGACATTTTCACCCCAAAGACCTAAAACTAAAGGATTCCTTCGGTTTTGTCCACAATTCCAACCTGGATTTTGCAAACAAAACGGTGTGGACTTCTTAATTAAGTGGTGCTGATTCAGATGGTGAATAATTTAACTCTTGAGAGTGTAAAAATGAAACCAAATGGACCCGTAAGGGTCCATTTGGTTTCATTTTTACATTCGCAAGAGTTACATCTGGTTAACCAACTTTCCATCATTTAGCCTTGGGACCACCTGGAATCCTCTCAGGGACCACTGGTAGTCCCCGGACCACCTGTTGAAAACCCCTGATCTATACAGTATATATGCGGTTTAATTGAAATTGAAATGTGTTCAGCATAGCAGCCAAATTACTCATGCATGTATTTCTCAGACACTGTTAATACTGAGGATTGTGAGATCAGGAATAAACATGAATTCATGTGAATTCATGAGATTATCAGAGATCAGAGAACAATGCAAGTAGCTCAAACGCTCCAAACTCTTCTCCCTTCTGGCCCCAAAAGATATGGAACTAACTTTGCAATGCAATCATACGGTTTCACTTTCAATCCAAACCCGTGGTGCCTGCAGGCTAAATAATGGAAACTTGGTAAACCAGGTATAACTCTTGAGGGCGTAAAAATGAAACCATATAATATTCATCATCTGAATCGGCACCACTTAATTAAGAAGTCTACACAATTAGAGAATGCAGATTGTAGAGGAATGATCATTTTGTCAAGTGTGCTGTTTTGTTTACAAATCCAACCTGGAACTGTCACCAAAACCAAAAGAAAGCTTTAGTTTGGGGGTAATGTGGTCTGTGGCTCAAATGCAGAATAAATAGTGGGCCCTGGTATCCTATCCTATCTTACGTTTTCCTGTACATGACTTTAACCTTTAAAAAAGAAAATGAATCTATAATATTTATCAAATACATGACCTACAAGCCCCCAGTGCTTGGAGATCAGTCAAACTATACACTAGGGCTCTGGTTACAGGGAGAAACACAGCTATATGTCTCCGTAAAACCGTGCTCTTTTTTTTCAATGGGAAAATTGCTCAGTTGGTTGAGTCAGTATGTGGACTTGAGTCGACAGATTAATTATCAGATTAATCAACAAAATTAACTTTAACTCGTTATTTTTAACGGCCTTAATATTTTTGTTAACTTTTATACGCTGACATTTGTCCGCAACATTCTTGAAAATGAAGTAGGCCTATTGTATTGCTGGTTTGAGCTAAGAGACCCTTTTGGGTCAAGTCACCTTATAATTCAAGTTATTGCTAAATATATATATACCCTATTGGCCTGAATATAAGACAGTGTTTGTTTTTCAATGAAAATATCCTAATAAATGGAGTCATCTTATATTTGGGGACTATAATATTTGACATCCAATGGTTGTTTTTGTTTTTGTTTTGTTTTTACATAAATGATGGGGGAAATGGGAGTGGTCTTATAACCAGGGTCATCTTATATTTGAGACAATACGGTATATATTTTTTATTCCGTTTTATTACAATTCCAGGGGAATGTCATGTGATCTAGAGCTTCTCTGATCTACCAGTAGATCACAATCAAGCCTGAACGGTGAACTATACTGTAGTCAAACAATGAGGTCACTGTCATTCATTCTTGTTTCTCAGAAGTCATTTAGTTGATGAGTCAAAGTGGGTCTGTTTTATACCTATAGGGTCTGATTTATACCTCTAGGGTCTGTTTAATACCTCTAGGGTCTGTTTTATACCTCTAGGGTCTGTTTTATACCTGTAGCAGCCCAGATCAACAGTTACAGCCTGATTAGTTTGAACTGCAGTCAAACTAATTAGTTTCAAATTGGCTGCAGATCTGGAAGGTATTTTGAGCACATGAAGGTTCCTGGAGTCATCAGGCCGAAACATCCATCTGTACAGGTCTGTCATGTGTTGACGTTACAGAGACACCCATATGGACGTTTTAGCTACGATACGATAGCCGATATGATGATAAAACGATAGCAGTGGTTTTCAACCAGTGGTCCTTGAGATGGTTCCAGGTGGTCCCCAGCTAAGTTGGTTAACCAGATGAAAAGTTGGTTAACCGTATGTAACTCTTGAGAGTGTGAACATGAAACCAAATGAACATGAAACCACACTCAATTAAAATATTGAACAGCTGAATTATCCCAAGTCTACACAACTAGACAATGTAGAAGATTAACAGTCATTTTCATCTGTATGTTTGACTGTTTTGTTTCCCAAATTCAAATTGCGGACAAAAGCAAAAGAAAAGCATTTAGTTTTGGTGTCTGTGGGGCTAAAATGTCATCAAGTGGTGGTCCGTGGCTCAAATGCTGAATTAAATAGTGGGCCCTGGCATCAAAAAGGTTGAAAACCAATGTAATAAAGGTATACAACTATACCCATCTAACCCATTTGCAACCGATAGTGTTTAACCGGCATAAAAACATGTGTGGATTGTGCAAAGACTTTGCAACGATATGATTATGCAGCAGGACACACACTTCATATCAGACAGATTTTCACCGATCTGATACGGCCTTATATATATCAGGGGTTGATATGATGATCCGAAAGAAACGGTAGTTCAGATTTGGTTATACAAGGATCCCTGGCTAAGACAAATATGGCTCAAAAGATTATACTTTCCCTATATAACTAAAATAAACAAATAAAAACACCAATGGCATCTTATTTCTTTCATAAATAGAGAATATTTCACTCAACAGGAACTGCTCCTGGCGCAGGATGATGATGTCACATGTCCATGTGTGATCTAGCTCTATGGAATATATGGCTGAACATGCTCATGTGACATCATCATCCTGCGACCGGAGCACCTCCTATTGAGTGAAAGATTCTCTATTTATGAAAGAAATAAAGTATTGAAGGTGTTATCTGCATGTTTAGTTATAGAAGGCAGGTATAGTGTTTTAATCCATATTTTTCTTATTAGCCATGGGATACTTTTAAAGTTAAGCTGTATGAAATATCCTGTCCAATAATATAGTGGTGTCAGCTGCATTAATTGGTGTCTAGAGTCCTGTGGGGGGAGTTCTGGTCTGGTTTTGGTCAAATACAGTTCTGGTCATTTTGTGGATTTCACACAGGACTCTGGACACCATTATAATATGGACAGGATTTATAAATACAACTTAATGTTTTCCAAAAATGTGAAGTATTCCTTTAAGGGTGAAAGTTACTGAGTGAAACTTTAACTGATGTCTGTTAGTTATGCTACTGTCCAGCCCTGCAGGCTGTGTGTGTGTGTGTGTGTGTGTGTGTGTGTGTGTGTGTGTGTGTGTGTGTGTGTGTGTGTGTGTGTGTGTGTGTGTGTGTGTGTGTGTGTGTGTGTGTCTAAACGTGTGGAATGTGTGTGCACTCGGCAGCAGTGGAGTGTGACGGCTAAAAACAGAGACTGTTCCATATGGAACACACACACACACACACACACACACACACACACACACACACACACACACACACGCACACGCACACGCTCCCACGCACCCACGCACCCACACACACACACACACACACACACACACACACACACACACACAAAGAGGACAGATGAAGGATTCCAGATTTTGCGTGAAAAGATACAAATGATTCTGTGTGTGTGTGTGTGTGTGTGTGTGTGTGTGTGTGTGTGTGTGTGTGTGTGTGTGTGTGTGTGTGTGTGTGTGTGTGTGTGTGTGTGTGTGTGTGCGCGTGTGTGTCCTTCCAGTGACACAGCATGCCCTTTAACAAAGGGGTCACGTATGTACATTAGGTCTGCACACACACACACACACACACACACACACACACACACACACACACACACACACACACACACACACACACACACACACACACAGAAGTACATCCCCCGTTCCATAATCAACAAATCATAAATCAGGAAGAATTCCTTGTCAGGAAGCAGCTTCACATTCCTACTGTCCAGCTGCAAGGATCACGCTATACATATATACACACATACACACACATGCAATACACGCTATACATACTGTACATACATACATACATACACACATACACACACGCTATGAGGAGACTCGACTGTATGTTATAGAAATACATAATGCTGGACATTCACTATACATTCTATATACTGGCTCTGTATGGCTTATAATCAGTGTTGGGCAGTAATGAATTTTAGATTGCATACTACTGTAATATTATTACTTTTGATCCAAAAACTAAAGTAACGAGATTACTCTACCAAAATGTTTAAGTTTAAAAAGTCAAAGAGACAAATTTCGAAATCTGGTTTTGTTAGTTGCAGGTCTGTTTTGTGATTCAAGGTTAAAATGTTCCCATTGCTCCTCTCTGATCCTTTTATTAATATTATTTTTATTCAAGAAAGACATTTACAATGTCCAATTTTGTTGGCTTTGTTTTCAGGTGCAGTTTGTGGGATTGGAGACTACTATTATTCCAATAAATTGGATTCAGTTCTAAAAAGAGCTCGCTAAACAGATTATGTTGTACATCTCGATTTTTTTCAAAGGTGGAAGTTGAGAACTTGGGAAAGTAATAACGTAATAAGTAATATATTACTCTTCAATTCCAGTAATGATATTACTTTGTCTGAGGGTAACGAGTAAAGTGAAGAAGTTACTTTCCTAAGTAATATTGACCAACACTGTTTATAATGTATCTGGACATAATGCTACATTCACACTATACTGGATACATAAACGTCTCTATATCAGTGGGTTTCCACCAGTAGTCTGATTCCCAGGATTCCAGGTGGTCCCCAGCTAAATGATGGACCCCTATATAGATCTGTAACTCTTCAGTAAAAATCGTAAAATGAAACCAAATGGACTGATAAGGAATTCAAGAGTTAAATTATATTTACCAGAGATCCCGTTCCAGCCTTATACTGTACACATAGACAGGCCTAAAGTATGCATGATGGACAGTAGGCATTGATAACAGGGGCGGATGTAACATTTCCCAATTGGGGGGACAGGAGAAAATGGTAAGGGTGCGGCTTCATCGCCCGTGTCGCTTCGTGCCACGGGCGATGAAGTCGCACCCATACCATTTTCAGTACCAGGACTTTTATTAGTCAAGTAAAACATCAATAATAACATCAGTTGTTGTTGAAGTTGCAACAGACACGCAGCATGCATAAAGCTAAAGGTCTGACTCAGAGAGTTTTCTGTTTTCAATGATGAAATGCTGTTGGTTTAGTGGTGACACAGCTGTAGTTAGTTAGTAGCAGTAGTAGTGTTTCACATCATTTTAAATAGAAGCACTTTGATTTGAAATATCCTGGGTTGTTTTGCATGCCATCATGTTTGGTGGGGCAGTCTGGGCATTTAGGGGGGCATTGCCCCCCCCATGCCCATGCCTAGATCCGCCCCTGATTGATCAGAAGCTCTCCCAGAGTGGCTTCCAAGCAAAGTAAACATTACGGAAGGTTCAACCACAAAGAGCTGAGTGATCTGCTGCTCAGATCGGAAATATATTCCACCAATCACGGATCTGATCAATGGAACCGTATCGTGTTCATTGAAAACACCACCAGGTGCCGAGACAGAAAAATAAATACATTTTCTTTGTGCATGGAGGGTTTATAACCCAGAAAGGTATTGTGGAATTAATGCTGCAAAGACTATAGTGAAGGAAGTGGTAGTACCTGGAAAAATGTATAAAATATCTCCAACTAATGTTGCATGGTTGTTATGGATTGGTATACGCACTAAGTGTTGTCCAATTCGAAATTAAGGATTGGACCATAGAATGCAGAGAGACAGTGTCTCAGTAAACTATAGGATCATAGAATGCAGCGAGACAGTGTCTCAGTAAACTATAGGATCATAGAATGCAGAGAGACAGTGTCTCAGTAAACTATAGGATCATAGAATGCAGACAGACAGTGTCTCAGTAAACTATAGGATCATAGAATGCAGAGAGACAGTGTCTCAGTAAACTATAGAATCATAGAATGCAGAGAGACAGTGTCTCAGTAAACTATAGGATCATAGAATGCAGAGAGACAGTGTCTAAGTAAACTATAGGATCATAGAATGCAGAGAGACAGTGTCTCAGTAAACTATAGGATCATAGAATGCAGAGAGACAGTGTCTCAGTAAACTATAGGATCATAGAATGCAGAGAGACAGTGTCTCAGTAAACTATAGGATCATAGAATGCAGAGAGACAGTGTCTCAGTAAACTATAGGATCATAGAATGCAGAGAAACAGTGTCTCAGTAAACTATAGGATCATAGAATGCAGAGAGACAGTGTCTCAGTAAACTATAGGATCATAGAATGCAGAGAGACAGTGTCTCAGTAAACTATAGGATCATAGAATACAGAGAGACAGTGTCTCAGTAAACTATAGGATCATAGAATGCAGAGAGACAGTGTCTCAGTAAACTATAGGATCATAGAATGCAGAGAGACAGTGTCTCAGTATAGGATCATAGAATGCAGAGAGACAGTGTCTCAGTAAACTATAGGATCATAGAATGCAGAGAGACAGTGTCTCAGTATAGGATCATAGAATGCAGAGAGACAGTGTCTCAGTAAACTATAGGATCATAGAATGCAGAGAGACAGTGTCCAGTAAACTATAGGATCATAGAATGCAGAGAGACAGTGTCTCAGTATAGGATCATAGAATGCAGAGAGACATCTCAGTAAACTATAGGATCATAGAATGCAGAGAGACAGTGACTCAGTAAACTATAGGATCATAGAATGCAGAGAGACAACTCAGTAAACTACGTTGTATAGTCATGAAACCAAATGGACCTACAAGGGTCATTGAATTATCCCAAATCTACACAACTAGAGAATGTAGAAGATTAATGGTCATTTTGATCTGTATGTTTGTTTCCCAAATCCAGCCTGGAATTGTGGACAAAACCAAAATAAATCTTTAGTTTTGGGGTCTGTGGGGCTAAAATCTTGGGGTGCCGGGGACCACCATTTATTCAGAATTTGAGTGACGGACCACCACTGGAGGACATTTTAGCCCCACAGACCCTAAAACTAAAGATTCATTTTGTTTTTGTCCATCTTCTAGTAGACTTGGGCTAATTCAGATGATGAATATTTTAACTCTTGACAGCGTAAAAATGAAACCAAATGGACCCGCAAGGGTCCATTTGGTTTCATTTTTACGTTCTCAAGAGTTACATCTGGTTAACCAACAGAGCTGGGGACCACCTGGAACCCTCTCAGGGACCACTGGTGGTCCCCGGACCACCTGTTGAAAACCCCTGCTGCAAGACGCTATAAGTTAAGCTGAAGTATACTGTATGTCCACCTGCTGTGAGTCTGACTTCAATCACTATAATGTCTCCGTGTTGTTTGTTTTTTTATCGATTTTCAGTCTGAAACCGTGAAAACATCATGCAGCCATGGAACCTCTGGTGACAGGATGAGCCTATCGTATTGTTATCATCATAGTTGATGTTTGTTGGAATAGTGTTGACATTATGTCTTGTTAATGTGCTAAACGACGTCTGTGAGGAGACAATCGACACATTATCACCGCCGTTATGACCATTACCTCAAGTTTATTCCACCATGACATCACTCTACGGACCAACAGGGATGTGCAATCTGTTGTCATGAGATAATGCAGGGGTTTTCAACAGGTGGTCCGGGGACCACCAGTGGTCCTTGAGAGGGTTCCAGGTGGTCCCCAGCTAAGCTGTTTCACCAAGTGTAACTCTTGAGAACGTAAAAATGAAACCAAATGGACCCTTGCGGGTCCATTTGGTTCCATTTTTACACTCACGATTTAAAAAAATATTTAAATCTTAATCAGCCCATAAGTCTACACAACTAGAAGATGAATGGTCATTTTGGTCTGTATGTTTTGCTTGTTTTGTTTGTTTGCCCAAATCCAGTCTTGTATTGTGGACAAAAGCAAAACAAATCTTTAGTTTTGGGGTCTGTGGGGCTAAAATGTCCTCAAATGGTGGTCCGTGGCTCAAATTCTGAATAAATGGTGGGCCCTGGTGTCAAAAAGTTTGAAAACCACTGCGCTAATGCTTTGATGTTAGACTTATACACTATATGCCACCTCCAGGATACACTGTTTTTGTAATATTTTGAACATAATAACATTAAGTAGAAATGCAGTCTGTGTAGCAGGTGGTTAAAGCCTCTGTCATGATGGCCTCCAAAGTCTAGTATCTGCTCCTGGACCAAGGGGATGTTCCTTTGGTCTAGTGGTTAAGATGTTGGGCTTTCACGTGGGAGACCGGAGTTCGAATCCTGGCCGTTACATATGCAAATATCAGCAACACATGGCCTAGGAGAGCGGTGCACGTACTTTCTACTAACTAACAGCTAATACAACAGATGTTGTATCAGATTGATCCTTCAGACCCATTATTGACCTTATAATCAACCTGAATACCTTATAGTTACATCTCCATCAGCAGCCAATAGGGGTACATATTTATCCAACATTGAAACATTATCTTAATTATGTCAATATCAACAGCCAAATATGGACTTGCACGCCATTATGCTGGGACCACCCCAGAATAATACTTGCGTAGTGGATGTAACATTTCCCAATTGGGGGGGGGGCAGGAGAAAATGGTATGGGGGTGCGACTTCATCGCCCGTGGCGCATACAGCATCAATAACAACATCAGTTGTATTTCAAGTT
>CM076965.1:7774413-7776871 GCA_039105355.1 Benthosema pterotum
CAGCCCCACGGCCCGTGTTTTATTATTGCTGTTTGTTCAAGCGTGAAACACTATGGACTGTTATTGATTGACTTGGTAGACACGAGTACAGTTCAAGGAAAGTGCAGCTATCAGTCAATACAAACAAAAAATAAAGATTCAACCATACGACCAGAAAAAAAGGCATTATAAAAGACTTGTTTACATCGGGTCCTCCTCCACTATATCAATTCATCATTTAAAGGCGTGTAGTCTAATGTATTCTAAACCAAACCTATGGCTATAGAAAAGGTACAAAGTTCAAGGGTTCAAGGTCGGGCTGTAGTTCGCACCATACACAATAGGCTAAAAAACTATGTTTTATTTACCTTCACACAATGCAGCAGCAATATATAATATAACAGCAAACATCAAATATAGGAAAATCAGACAAAGCAGATATAGAGCGCAAAAAGAGCAACGGGGACTAAAAAAGAGAGGAAAAAATAGATAATGTACACAATGTATATAGAGTTGTATATGGCTATAATATTAATAATAATAGTAATAGTAGTAGTGTGGTAGTATTCTGTATTGGAGCTCTTGTTGTGGTTTATATTTTAGCCAGTGTGTTTTACATTAATGAGGGTCTGTTCTCTCAGAATGATTCACACTGATCCTCACATCAGTGTTTTGATCGTATTGTTGTCTTTCAGAACACGTCGTAAATAATGCACTAATGTGACATGTCAGTGTCGCGCCTGGTGGGAACGGGGCTGCGCGGATTCGCATTTCGCGCGTCTCGACCGACTGACCGACTGACTGACTGTATATTACTGGCTGAATACATTATGGTTCATTATACTATAACGTCTTATTTTATTTAAGATCATTAAAGAAATCACTGTAAATAAGATTAGAGTATTTTCCTATTTACTCCTCAACATTTATTGTGTGCATTACATGCACATAATACATTAACTGCAGTCTTGCGTTGCATATCTCACTTGAAAACAGCGATTCAGTTATATTTACATTTTCACTGGAAGATAAAGATTAGATAAATAACACTTGAGTTGACCTGTCTGTCTGTCTGTCTGTCTGTCCTGTCTGTCTGTCTGTCTGTCTGTCTGTCTGTATTGACGTGACAGACAGACAGTTTGGTTTGGCTGTAGGCTATACGCTACAGTTTCAACAGTTAAGTTGAGTTCATGTTTCTTTTATAGCCTACAGGTTTTTATATACAATTGCGCGCGGGCGCAATCGTGTGCGTGTGTGCATGTGAGTGCGTATGTGTGCGCGCGCGCGCTCGTTTAGGGGTCAGTTCAGAATCGACACAGACATGCAGAGCAGCTGAATTTTATCCGTCATGAAGGTTGTTTTGTGTAGTCACTATAGTCATTCACAGACAGACAGGGTAGCTACATGTAGGCCTAGTTATTCTTCTATGCTGTGTGGGTGTGCGCGCGCGTTGCGCGCCACCGGCCTGTTTGTTTAAGCGCGTGGGGTCGGTAATTCGCCGTGATTTTTTCCTCCTGTCGGTGACTCCTCTGGGCTCTAGGCTTCTCTCTTTCTCTCTCTTTGGCCTCTTTTTTCTCTTTTTTTATTTCAGCGAATTCCACAAAAGTCCCATAAATCTGTCAGATCGTCTGGAGAGAGAGAGGAGAGAGAGAGAGAGAGAGAGAGAGAGAGAGAGAGAGAAGAGAGAGGAGAGAGAGAGGTGAGGGAGAGGGAGAGGTAGAGAGAGAGAGAGAGAGAGAGAGAGAGAGAGAGAGAGAGAGAGAGAGAGACTTTAGAAGTCGCCTCCTGTTCGTTCCTTTGAAAGCTGAGTTTTATGACGTGCGGGGACTTTATTAGAGAGGTGACACGGAGGAGGGCGAGAGGCCGCGCGGCTGCTGGAGGTCACAGAGCCGGGGAAGGGAGTCAGGGACTCGGGGAGAGTGTTGGAGAAGTTTAGGAATGTGTGGAGACTGGAGGGAGAGAGAAAGAAAGAAAGAAAAACAGTAAAAGTGTCGAAGAAAGGGAGCTTCTTTTTTCCCATGCACCGAGAGCTTTAATAGAACAGAGACTGCCATGACCTGACAGACAGACAGACAGACAGACAGACAGACAGACACACAGACAGACAGACAGACAGACAGACAGACAGACAGACAGACAGACAGACAGACAGACAGAGACGCGTATATTACGCATTTTACGCAGTACAACACAACAAACATCATGTAGTATAATAGTGCCTTAAACTGTCACTGTGTTGGCGTTGAAATGAACGTAAAAAACACTTCCACACACACAAACAGTGTCCCTGTATATGTGTAGCCTGTAGTGTAGCCAGTATATAGTCCAGGCGTACAGTAAATCGTCCCTGTAAATGCGGGTTGTCTGAATGCATTTGGAAAGGTGCAAAACTACAAGCTTTGAGATGCTCAGAACCGCGGCGGTTAATTTTGGCGTGTAAACGTAGGCCTATCTGTCCAAAAACCTATACATTACCTGG
>CM076965.1:7777371-7804871 GCA_039105355.1 Benthosema pterotum
TTGGTTACTGTCCATCATTTAGCTGGGGACCACCTGGAATCCTCTGAGGGACCACTGGTGGTCCCCGGACCACTGGTTGAAAAGCACTATAGATGATTATTTCTATGTTCATATATTCTACGGTTAGACTGGTGATAGCTTTCTATTTCTATGCTTATATATTCTACTGTTAGACTTTCTGTATTTATTCTGTTAGACTAATAATAGGTTCTAAGGGTTACTATTGATGTATTTCCATATGTTGTTCTTGCCTACTGTAAGTCTCCCTCGATTACAGAGCGGCTGATAAAATGCCTAAAAATGAGCAGTAAATTGTGAATCGCACCACCGGTGCTACATAAAACGGTCCAACATGCTACATATGAAGCTAGATTATGTTTCTGCACTTAACCCTGGAGGGGGAACAGCCACCGTGAAGGCAGGTCTAATCCACGACAGTAACAGTCGTAAAAAACACAAACCTGGCTGTAAAACCTAAAACTACCCCCCTACACACACACACACACACAACACACACACCACACACACACACACACACACACACACACACACACACACACACACACACACACACACACACACACACACACACACACACACACACACACAATGTAAAAATCACCTGCGTTGGCTCTTGACAGTGTGGACACATGCAAACCAAATGGTCAACATGTACTGTGTGTGTATGTACGTGCACAGCTCGTTTATGGACATGTACTGTTATACAGCGTGTATTTAGAGGCCGTTCCCAAACGGAGAGACCAAATGGACCCCAGCTAAGGGTCACCCAAACGGAGCACACATTCCATCCTACAGCTCTCTTCACAGGGACTTTTCCTACTGCAGTATTTTTGTTCTGTTTCTAAGGCTACAGTGAGATTCACCTCTCACCCCGTTTCTACAGATTGGCTTTTTCCACTGTCTCTATATGTCTGTATTTTTGGGTTTCTGTTTCTCTCTGTCTTGCCAGGGGAAGGAAACTATAAGATATGGGACTAAAGAGAAAAAAAAAAAAAGAAAGAAAGAAAAGAAAGAAAGAAAGAAAGAAAAAGAAAGAAAGAAAAAGAAAGAAAGAAAGAAAGAAAGAAAGAAAGAAAGAAAGAAAGAAAGAAAGAAAGAAAGACGTGGTGAAAAGGTTTCAACTTCTGTCCTGTATTTAGGCTATAATCTCCCCTTCCATAAAATAAAACAAAATAAAGTAACTAAGGGGTTCTAAGAAAGAGAAAAAGAATCTCATTCTAATCCCAATCTGCCCTAAACATTCTTTCTCTGTCCTTCTGTTGGTCTCTTTGTGTTTCTGCAGACTCTCAGGAGGTAATCAAACCATAAACTCATTGACAAGTTCCTCAGCTGCTCCAATAAAACCATAAAATCCTGTTTATATATGATACTTTATGGCGTTGCTGTTAACGCGCTGTTGACGCTTTGAACAGAACGGCAGGAAATTTAAACTTATACAACTCTCACCCTGCAGTGAGTTACTTAGTTAGTGGTCCTTCCTTCATTCTGTTCATTTCATCCCACCCTGAACCATGCACGCCACGGACCACCAGCAGCAGACACAACACCGGCTCTCTGCCTTCCCTCCGAGCCGAGCAGCCTGCTCCTTACCCCGGGCACTCACCTTGTGTTTGACTCGCAGGGAGGACGACAAGAAGAAGATTCAGAGAAAAACAAAACATCCACCTTGTGAGGCTCTGGGGCATTACTAGAGCTACAGCTCTGGTCCATAGCTCTAACGCCTTGGTTACCAGAGCTATGGACCGTTAGAGCTATGGACCAGAGCTCTTACACATAGCGGTTCTTCCCGGCTCACCTTGTGGTCTCATCCAGGGGAACAGCTGCGTCGGCGACGGGCTCTGCTCCGTGCCGTCCCCGTCGTCGGGCCCTAGTCCCGGCGCGCCGCCCAGCTTACAGTCGCTGTACTGGACCAGGTCCTGGGGGTCCCCGGGACCCCCGCCGAAGAGCGAGCTCTGCCGGCCGGCGGCGGCGTGCAGCGCCGCGGCGTCGTAGCCGTAGAAGTTGGACACCGGCTCTCCGGCGTGGCAGGTGACCGCGCAGGGGCTCTGCTGGTACGGGTTGGCCTGCAGCGCCGAGCCGCCGTGGTGGTAGAAGTCCTGGATCTGCGCGTGGTGGGGTCCGCCGGCGTGCTGGAACGCCGCCGCCGCCGCCGCGGCCCCCCCGGGCCCCGCCGGGCCGTACACCACGGTGGGCCGCGACCCACCCAGCTCCTGCGCGAAGCCGCACTCATAGTAGTTCGGACGCAGCGAGTCGCCGCTCTTGTACTTGGAGAAGAGCGAGTTGACGAAATACGAACTCATCTTGTTTTGTTTTTTATTGTTCTTATTATTTAATGTTTGTTTTCAAGTTGTTTAGTGAGTTGGAGTTGAGTTAAAAAGCAGTAAAAAACGGGAGGTGGATGAAGGTAGTTTGAATGAAGGGAGCAAAAGGCTCCCGGTTTTCGGTTCTTTTTTACAACCACAACAAACGTCGCCTCGCCGGACGGCCAGGATCACGCCGAGTCCATAAAACAAGAAGCTCCAACAACAGAAACGAAGAGGAGGCACGGACCATTCCCAGGGACCACCATCACCACCGGGACAGCAGCAGCAGCAGCAGCAGCAGCAGCGAGGAGCTTTTTGGATCCGTTTATGTTTAATAATATTAATAAGAACAACGACAGTAAGAATCCTGGGCTCATATTGGTCCTCTCTCTCTCCGCGGTGCGTAAAGCTGCTGCCGGTAGAACGGACGGATCATTTGCATCTATTACATCCTCCTCCCTCCCTCCTCCTCCTCCTAGTGCCCCCCCACTCCGCACACACACAACCACATCAACCCTCTATAGGAGGAGTGATCCGCTACAACAAGCACCGAACCGCTGGTAAAATTAAAGTGAAGCCCGGCTCTGGCTCTCGGAATGTCGGATGTCGAATCGGATTGGTTTCGGGCTTTTGGTCGAAGCTCCCGCCGTCGCTCCTGGCTATCCTATCCTGTCCTATCCGGTGATATGGAGGAGAGAGAGAGAGAGAGAGAGAGAGAGAGAGAGAGAGAGAGAGAGAGAGAGAGAGAGAGAGAGAGAGAGAGAGAGAGAAGAGAGAGAGATGAGAAAAGAAAAGGAGTGAAAGAGAGAGAGAGGGAAGGGAGAGAGAGGGGGCGCGCTCACGGGGGGGGGGGTGAGAGAGAGAGAGGGAGAGAATATATGCAGCATTAATATATTCAGGGGGAGGGTAGGGGAGGGGAGGGAGGGGAGGGAGGGGAGGGGCGCTTAATGAGAATTTTGCCGCTTTGCATACGATCAGATGAACACACAGCCCCCCCACCCCCCCTCAAAACCCCCTCCACCCCCCCATAACCCCCCCCCCCCCACTCACCAACTCCATCCACTCTCCTCCAGTACAACCAGCAGAGCAGAGCAGATTGATTCTAGAGCATCTTATTGGAGCATTTCACCACAAGAGCCTGAAACACTGGAGAGGAGAGAGAGGGGAGGAGGGGAGGGGAGGGGGGCTACCTCATTAATATTTGTTAGTTTTTCTTTCTTGTTTTTTTCCCCCACTTCTACTTACATTTTAACGAGAGAGAGAGAGAGAGAGAGAGAGAGAGAGAGAGAGAGAGAGAGAGAGAGAGAGAGAGAGAGAGAGAGAGAGAGAGAGAGAGAGAGAGAGAGAGAGAGAGAGAGAGAGAGATGCGTTTTAGGATTTGTGGAGTGGAGACGTGACGGAACTCAATACTATAATATAATAACTAAGAACTAAGGCCTTCAAATGTCAGAGAGAGAGAGAGACAGAGAGAGAGAGAGAGAGAGAGAGAGAGAGAAGAGAGAGAGAGAGAGAGAGAGAGAGAGAGAGAGAGAGAGAGAGAGAGAGAGAGAGAGACAGAGAGAGAGAGAGAGACATAGAGAGAGAGAGAGAGACAGAGAGAGAGAGAGACACACACAGAGAGAGACAGAGAGAGGCCATCCTAATTGGTATCAGTTTTAACAAGTACTATAAATGTAATTGCGGTTTTAAAACAACCTGTCCTGTCCTCTCTCTCTCCTCCCCATCCTCCCCCTCTCTCTGCCTCTCTCTCCCGGTCAGAATATACTACCAGGCCCGCTGGCTGTATGGCTGCTGGTGCTGTAACATTGGGGGACCGTCGTATAATATACTATTTTATAAATATGATGTCTATAAAGATCTAAAGCGATACGAGGCCCGGGGCCTGTGCCTGCCTGGCTGGCTGTACGGTAGGACGGGGGACAGCGGGCCGCAGCACGCCGCCACGCCGCGCGCAGGGAGGGGAGAGGCGGACAGGACGGTAATAGAGGAGTCGGGGCCGTTAAACGCTTTAACAAACTATAAAACGTCATAAAAGTCTCCCATCCCGTCTCCGTGTGTGTGTGTGTGTGTGTGTGTGTGTGTGTGTGTGTGTGTGTGTGTGTGTGTGTGTGTGTGTGTGTGTGTGTGTGTGTGTGTGTGTGTGTGTGTGTGTGTGTGTGTGTGTGTGTTTACTCACGGCCGGGGCATCAAATATGAAGCCGTTATGGAGGTTTTACGACGCGCCGCGACTTGACCGGAGGAAGGCCGTAAAAAAAAAAAAAAAAAAAAAAAACAGCAGCCCAACATGACGGCATGCAGACATGCTATGACGGCATGTGTGCAAATATTACCTCTGTTTAAAATACATTTTCATGTTTTATTTGTTTATTTCGCAAAAATGACTGTCTTTTTCCCCCCCAGTATAAGGTATTTTTATTATCAAGGGCCGAGGGTTCGAGCCCCGGGCCGCGGGGTCACCGGCGTGTTGTCACCAAAGGTTAGGCCACCTTTTTATTATTTTATTTTACGATCCCACCGGTCGTAAAATAATCCACATAATTGTTATGGAATAGAGAGGAGCTTTTATGTTGTGATACAGTATAGGCCTATGTGGGACACATATACAGAATAGACACGCGCACCGTTCATGGCATTACTATAGTCTGCTTCTGTTTAATCGTAATTTAAGTTATCTTATATTCTGTGTTAATTATTTACACGTTCAGGTCTCGGAATTTGAAACCATGCACCATGTACGCACGCACACACCCAGATCCGTTTCCATGGGATGCGTGCGTGCGTGCGCGCTGTGCTGTGCTGCAAGTCCATGCGCGCACGTGCGGCGCGCGCACGGCTCAGCCCACAACAACAACAACAACAACATTTCAATTTTTAATTTGGGAGGTATCATCAACTTTATATGGGGGGGACGCGCGTGCACATCACCAGACAGTCAGAGTGCGTGTGTGTGTGTGCGTGGGTGTGCGCGCGTTTCCATTCCTCGACGAGGCTAATATGATATTTTATATTTGCAGCGCGTTGTGTTTTAAATCAGAGTGAAAAGAGGTCGTTAACTGTTGGCCAGGGCAATTTTCACCGAGAATAATTGATCTCTGTTGTGTTTATGACGATAATATGCTGCTACTCACAGAGCAGCTGACGCTAAAATATGCTTTTTGTTTGGTAGGAGAGAGAGAGCACAACATTTATGTTTTACAAAAAAAACGCTTCATATTTCTATATAGCTACACAATAAACACCTGCTATTAAAACTCAATTAGGCTTTGATATAGGCCTATAATAACCGTAATGTAATTGACTGTCCAAAAAAACATTGTTTCTACTATAAATTTGTTTACTCCTGGACTCAAACTAAAACATATTTCTACAACAGGCCGGGCGATGCTATTCCAGAACATGAGTTACGACAAGCCACTCTTATCTCTTATCACAATCTAAGGTGAAAAAAACGCATTTTTGATTTCATTTTTTGAACATTTAAAGAAAAGGGTTATAGTGAAGAAGATGGAGAATGTTTTTCATTCCTAACTGGCCTCGTGCTCCGCGCGGCGGATTCATCGTCATGTGTCAATTAAAGTCATTAAAACAGCACCACCACACCACAGCTAATTACAACATCTTAGCCGATGAATTACATAAAAACGTTCTATTTTGTGCATGACGCGGCGTGGATGGAGTGTCTGTAACGTAATGTAATATAATGTAATGTCCGCGTGGTTTGTGTGTCTGTAGTCAGTCAGATTATAACTTTATAACTATAAGGGACTTTCCAAAGCTCTCCTTCAATAAACACCATGCAGGGCAGACAGTCCAAGGAAAGCAGCAGCCTTGTAAACATCGTTTATTTATTATGTCATGGATTCTGATCCTGTGCGTAAAGTTACACATCACGCAGTCATATAGGCCTGCATGGTTTATTATATAGGCTACGTTGCATGTAACTGATTTGGTCCTAATACAAATACATACTACGTTGTATGAATACATGCATACATGGAAAATACATAATATATACCACAACATAATACTACATATAGGCTACATAAGCTACTAATATTATACACATCGTGAATTTGAATCCTGAATGTCGTGCGCAAAGTTAGAGTCGCGAACTGAAGCATGGCTTGTTTTTAGTTTTTAGTTGCGCAGCATCGTGCCGCAGGGAATAGCAGATACAATCTCCCTCACGCCGTCACGAAACGCGAGCGTGTTGTGAGCTTGTAGATCTACTATTTACGGAACGCTGTAAAGGCTGTATCGTCTATAATACAGGCCGCTGTACTAACATACAGGACTATCAGTGAGGGGTTTAGTTTGAGATAAACATGGCAGGGTGGAAGCCTGGCTGACAAACCATCCATTCTCTCACACCTAGAGCACTTACCGGCCGCTGTTACACACTCTCACACACTCTCACACACTCACACTCTCACGCACGGTGTTCCTGTGTGTCCAGGGTGACAGCGGCTTTCAACGTCTCTGTCTGTCTCACACGCACGCACACTCACGCAGCAAGCCGACGCATAAATCTCATCGCCTCCCTCCCCTCCCCCTCCTCCTCAAACCCTCTTAAGAACAAACCTCTCCTGGCTGCTAAAATCACTTCTTTTTTTTTTCTTTCTTTTTTCTCTTTCTCCTCCCCTTGTTGGAAAGTTGGCCGCGCGCGGGAGCCTGGCTGGGGGTGACTCTGTGCGCGCCAGACTCAGTCGCAGTTCAGCGGTGGAGCAACAGTGACATCAAGCGGTCTCCTCGCGTCATGTCACCCCGGAAAAACAACAACAAAAACACCAACCAGGAAATAAAAGCTCTGCTTTCATTTCACAATAAAAGGAGCCCTTTTTTATTGGACCTATAAAGCCGACAATGAAAATAAAAATAAAGCTTAAACTGTGCGAATAAACAACCTAGTTCGCGATCGAATCTGGGCGGATCGGCTCCATATTTCATCTGGTTCTGTTTCAATAAACCTGGAATGCAGTGAGTGAGTTTAATTTGCCCCAAATATAATTTCACAACCATATGTGATATCTGCAGTATACTGCTCTTTTTAAAAGATGAGTGTAATTATGTATTTAATGTTATACTGTAACAGTAAGGCTCAATGCTCTGACTATAATTGATGCTCTGGCATTTAAAAAAAAAAAAAAAAAATCGCGCAAAGGAAGGAATGCTTAATTTCTCCAATAAAAATAAACACTTAGAATTCAATACAGGTTAAATGAGAGCCGGTACAGTGCAATATAGAAAACATGGCGCTGGGAGGATTGATGGATATTTGTAGGCCTATAATATTTCATGTTGTGATATAGGCTAATATGTGTTTTTGTAAGACGATAAATTACCAACAACGTGCAAGACCAGCATATTAGTTAAACGAACATAATATAAATAATTTAAATTAATTTAATTTAAATTAAACGCATATAGTATTGATTACACTGTTAATTTAAATTAACAGTGTAATCAATACTATATGCGTTTAATTGTGATCATGAACCTGGAATTTAGTTCGCTTTTTTGGACAATAGCCAATAATAATAGCATATATGCAATTGATACTAAAAATTGAATTGAATTATTTTGCATTGCATTTTGTGAATTTTACATTACATTTTGTTTCATTTTTTGTCGTTATTCAATACTTTCTGTGTGTGCCTCAAAATAAATAAATACATTTTACATTTAAAATATGCGTGAGCGCGCGTGCGCGTGCGTGCGCGCCTTGCAGTCCTTATAGGTAATCCTATAAAATAACGATCCCTTTTTTACAATCTGTTTACAGCCCTGACACACACACACACACACACACACACACACACACACACACACACACACACACACACACACACACACACACACACACACACACACACACAACACACACACACACACACACACACACACACACGGCCTTCACCGTATACGAGTTCACATCGACTGACAGTTAAAAACAGAATTACAGTCAATTCCGTGAGTTTATTATTCTAATATTAAACCGTTATTTAACTGTTGTGTTAAACATTTATTAGCTACACGTACTGTATTATTACAGTACTGTTAGTTATTAGTTTATTATTATAGAACACTTGGAGCAGAATTATAATAAAAGTATATGTGATAAGATAAGGTCAAATGCCTAAATTATTATTGATTCTGAAACATTTCATTTCATGTCAACCACAGAAAGTATTATATTATATTATATTATATTATATTATATTATATTATATTATATTATATTATATTATATTATATTATATTATATTATATTATATTATATTATATTATATTATATTATATTATTATGCATTCTAAAATAATAATAAAGTAATAACAACAACATTAATAACAATAATAAATAACGGTATATTCTTGTCATTGTATCACATAATGTCGTAATAAAGTGTTTGTTTCATCGGTGTGTGTTTGAACATTTAAACACGTGAGTTCTGCTTTCAGGTACTATAAAACGTGGATGCATTTACTTTGTTACATCCTGTTCTGGTAGTACTGGGGCCTTTTTAATAAATAATAAAATACCATCATTCTAATAATAATAATAATAATAAATAATAATGATTATTTGATAATGCTGACGCAGCCATTTTCTTCCCACAGAAACACAAAAGTAAAACCATGATATGAGAATCGTATTCCTATAGTAGGCTCATATACCATATATAATATAAAATAATAGTTTTATACTTTAGGTTCCTGTGTTGTAGTATTTCACCGTTACGTGTGTGTGTGTGTGTGTGTGTGTGTGTGTGTGTGTGTGTGTGTGTGTGTGTGTGTGTGTGTGTGTGTGTGTGTGTGTGTGTGTGTGTGTGTGTGTGTGTGTGTGTGTGTGTGTGTGTGTGTGTGTGTTATAGCGGGGTTGTAAACTAATTTCCTCGCGGCGTCTGTGTGGCGTTTTTATGGTCGCAGCGCCCCGGAAGTAAAAAAAAAAATACAACACACACACACACACACACACACACACACACACACACACACACACACACACACACACACACACACACACACACACACACACACACACACACACACACACACACACACACACACAGAGCAGCAACAGAAGGTGATATTTTCAGCTCTACAGAAGCATGGCATCCACAGTGGGGTTCGAACCCACGACTCTCCTGCTGTGTCCAATAATCAGCTCATGCTAAAATGATACTGAACATTTATGACACTAAACTATATTTATAGTAAAGCTATCACACTGTCCCCTGTATGGATGGATGTATCCAGGCTGACAGATTGCTCTGCTCTGTGCTCTACACATCTCAAGTGCTTTGGGTTATACCGGTATTTTATTTTATACATTTTCACACTTGCCTTTGCAAAGTTACGCGTGTTATGCTTTGTCATATCATGAAGCTCAATTGAATTGAATTGAATTGAATTGAATTGAATTGAATTGAATTGAATTGAATTGAATTGAATTGAATTGAATTGAATTGAATTGAATTGAATTGAATTGAATTGAATTGAATTTGGCACAAACCCTTCCTCATATTAAAATACACAATTTAATGCAACTTTAAGATATTATATATTATAATATAATTAATAATGTATGTATTATGTATAATTTTATACATAAACATACATAATATGTAGGCCTACTACTGTATTGGTTACAACTATTACATTTCGTTTACAGACACACAAAGTGAAATATCGTCTCCTCGAATCACTGTAATTATTCCCTCATCTCTCGTGCACGCGTGCCACGTGCTCGCGCAGAGTCCTCCTCAGCCAATACCAACCAATAATAAAATAACATTGTGTCGAGATTTGGAACTTTTTCTCTCCATTCTCTTCACTCACTCATTTATTATTCATTTGCTCTCCCTCTCTCACACACACGCAGCCTCGCTCCGTGTGTGTGTATGTGCGTGCGTTAGGGTGACACGCGGCGCGCGCACGCGCCCGGTCGTCGTGTTTGCTTTACAGTCGTTTAGTTGTTAACCTTCATAAATTTATCCCCTATAAACTTTTATAGCCGTCATATTCTTTTATAGCGGCAGCATGCAGGCTGGTCTGGATGGCTGCGGAGCACTGCCGCACGGCTCTCAGGGGCGTTTCTGCCATTAGGTGGACTAGGTAGTTGACTAGGGCGCCATGAGGGGAGGGGGCGACCACCAGACATGCTTTGAAGGGGAATTCCACCCATTTGCAAAATTTATATGTCATTGATGTACCTTCGAGGTGTTGGGTGGACATGATAAAAATGTTTCCCCATGTTTCCTGGAAATGGAGGTCTGAAGAAAACCACTAACGTGGCGAAACATCTTGATGACATCATCAAGATGTATTTTCACCATGTTAATGGATTTCTTCAGACCTCCATTTCTTGGCAACACAGAGAGCGTACAAATGGAACCAAATGAACCCGTTAGGGTCCATTTGGTTGCATTTGTACGCTCTCAGAAAAGAATGTTGAAAATGGGTGAAATTCCTCTTTAAAAGGATCCCAGGCTAATAAGCCTCATATGGATAAATACATTATAATTGTCCTCTATAGAATTGAACATTTACAACACATATAATATGTTCTTTAGTTTAAAAATAGTTCATAATTTTATGCCTTGGGGGGCGCCATTTTCCAGGAGATTTTCCCTCCAGCCCCCCTGGAGAAAATCTTGCCTAGGGCCCCAAATTGCTTAGTAACGCCACTGCTTTAGAAGCTCTGATTCTTTTTTTATTTCTTTACGACTCTCTAGTCTAGTAGGCAGGCTGCATCCTTCCTCATTCCTTTCCTTTTATCCTTTCCTTCCTCGGACCCCCCGGTGCGCGTGCACATCCCCCACATCCTCTGTGTGTGTGTGTGTGTGTGTGTGGGGGGGGGGGGGGGGGGGGGGGGGGGGGGGGGGGTGTTTCCGGTCTGAGAGCACATTGAACTGAATACAGGGAAGTTCACACTGAAACACGTGAACAACTAACTAACGGAGATGCTGCGTGCAGCGTGCGTGCGTGAGTGCATGCATGGATGGATGGACTGACGTGCGTGTAGCAGTACTACTATAGTCTACTAAAGGTCTTTATAACACCCTGCGTTAATTGGTGTTTTGCCCTTTTGCCCCCCTGGGAGGGGGCAGGGTCTCAGGGTCTGGGTCCGGGACGAGGTCAGCCTACGGTCAGTTTGAAAGCTGAAGTCTATATCAGTGGTTTGCAACCTTTTTTCAACCCACAGGGCCAACTTACTATTTATTCTGCATTTTAGACACCATTTTGACAAGTGTACAATAGGCCTGTATCTCTCGGACCCCAAAACTATAAGGATTTTCAAGTTTTCAAGGTCCACAATTTAGGAACTGCATGGCAAAACATTGTTGTTAGCAATTCTTCTACATTTATAGAATCTTGAAAATGAAGTAATTCAGATGTTTAAATGTAATTTGACTCTTCAGAGCGTAACATGAAACCAAATGGACCCTCACGGGTCCATTTGGTTTCATTTTACGCTCTGAAGAGTTACAGATTTATAAAACCAGTGGTCTATATTACTACTAACATATATCTGTAGAATGAAGGATGCAATCCAAGTGACTATATTCATCCATTCATTCATTCATTCATTCATTCATTCATTCATTCATTCATTCATTCATTCATTCATTCATTCATCCACCTACTGCTTGCTTACAAGTTAGCCTAAAAGTACAAACATAATCGGGTCTATATTTCCTCACAGAATCCAAAGTAAAAGTGTTTATGAGGTCGCCTAGCCTAATGACCTGCTGGTAGACCTACAGGTATATGGGTAAACCTTACGGCCCAAATGCAGTACGGTTTGTCCACTTTTTCAATCCATCTATGTGTTAATAATGTTATTATTATTATTATTACCCTTATTATTTTTATTTTTATTATTATTATTGTTATTTTATATACTCTGTCTGCATCAGTTCTATAACATCATCAATGGAGGAATCTAAGCTAATAGAAACTGCAGGCTTTGAGGCTTTCTATTCCTGAAAAGTTGAAATGCAAATTCGAATTGTTCTCATTATAATGAAAATCTAAATACGTTGTTGTTGTTTTTTTCTTTGCAATATCATGAACAGCACTATAGTGATGAGGACCAACTAAATGTAATGTTACCTGCTGCCATATACCAGGATATCACCTTGTTCAACCCTTATTTTGAAGATCCCAAAACGCCCTGACCGGAGGTTGTGTGTCATCTCAGTGTGTTTGTGTTGGTTGTGTTCTGAATACAGGAATTACCGCGGCCTCCTATCATGCTCTGTGGAAAAAACATCAGTGTTTATTAGACCAGGATCTGGAGGAGGATTTGGATTCTAACGGGAGTCAAAGCACATGTGCACGCGCACGTGCACGCACCAAGATGGCGCGGCTCTGTGGTCTAAGATAACACAACAGATAGCAGATCGAAGCTAATGTGAGTAGCCACACGTTCAATAAACATTCTCTATATCAGTGGTTTTCAACCAGTGGTCCGGGGACCACCACCAGTGGTCTCTTTGAGAGGGTTACTCCAGGTGGTCCCCAAATAAATTATGGATTATGGATTATGTTTAAACTCTTTGAGAGTAAACATGAAACCAAATAGGGTTCCAGATGGTCCCCAACTAAATGATGGAAAGTTGGTTAACCAGATGTAACTCTTTGAGAGCGTAAACATGAAACCAAATGGACCCTTGCGGGTCCATTTGGTTTCATGTTTACACTCTCAAGAGTTAAAATATTCATATCCCAAGTCTACACAACTAGAGAATGTAGAAGATTAATGCTCATTTTGATCTGTATGCTGGACTGTTTGGTTTCCCAAATCCAGCCTGGAATTGTGGACAAAGGCAAAATAAATCTTTAGTTTTGGGGTCTGTAGGGCTAAAATGTCATCAAATGGTGGTCCTCTGTGGCTTGAATAATGAATAAATAGTGCACATGGGCCTTGGTATCAAAATGGTTGAAAACCACTGCCTTATACTGGCAGTGTCACTTCCAGCAATAACTCAGCTATGATTAATTTGTTTGTTTTGGTCTAAAGTCAGGATCAAGTATTGTGAACAGTGAAGTGGGCCTTTAAAGAGGTTTAATGAAATACTATTATGATATAAGGTACAGCACCTGGTGAAAAGGGGCGGATCTAGGCATGGGCATGGGGGGGCAATGCCAACCTAAATGCCCAGTCTGCCCCACCATGCAAAACAACCCAAGATATTTCACATGCTAAAGTGCTTCTATTTAAAATGATGTGAACCACTACTACTGCTACTAACTAACTACAGCTGTGTCACCACTAAACCAACAGCATTTCATCATTGAAAACAGAAAACTCTCTGAGTCAGACCTTTAGCTTTATGCATGCTGCGTGTCTGTTGCAACTTCAACAACAACTGATGTTATTATTGATGCTTTACTTGACTAATAAAAGTCCTGTAACAGAAAATGTTATGGGTGTGGCTTCATGTGGCGATAAAGCCGCCCCCATACCATTTTCTCTTGCCCCCCTATAGATGTTAACAGAAGATTTGACAACAGATTAATGACTTTATAATTTATAGTTATGGTTATGAGTTCATGCTGTTCAGATCATTCTAGTCAGACATTCTCTTACCTTCTTTCTTCTTCGTTCTCTTTCCATTTTTATACTCAAGAACATCATAAATATTATCAGTTGTGCTGATGAGTGATAAAGACAGAGAATTATCTAGGTATATGGAATACAAATGACAGATCTACACTATACTGTAATTTAACATACATTCTTATGGTGGTACTTGGAGAGATATTTTATTTTCTGAGGTGGTACTTCAGTATAAAATGCTTTTTTCTGAGGTTGTACATCAGTCAGGAATGAGCACACTTTAAAAAAACCTCTAAACTAAGAGAAAATTGTATAATAATTTTAATATAATTGTGGCTCAAATTCTGAATGAATAGTGGGCCTTGGTATGAAAAAGGTTGAAACCCACTGTTGTAGATCCATCTATGAACTCCACTAGCACTAGCTTTACCTAGCGGAGATGTGCTGGATTTCTATGCATGTCTGTTCAATGCCAAATCCTGCATTCAAGTTCAGGTAGAATTTGGAAATGATGGATTTCTGGTGAATGTTGTGGCATGGCATGGCATGGCATGGCATGGAAAGGTGTGAGATTTGCATTTCTTTTTGAAATGGGCAGTTGTATTTTAGACCCCTTTGATGTTTATGTGTGAGCCCCTGACTTCAGTGTGTGTGTGTGTGTGTGTGTGTGTGTGTGTGTGTGTGTGTGTGTGTGTGTACAGTCATGGAAAAAAAAATATTAGACCACCCTTGTTTTCTTCAGTTTCTTGTTAATTTTAATATCTGGCCCAACTAAAGCTACATTTGTTTGGACAGTTATAATGATAACAACAAAAATAGCTCATGAGAGTTTAATTCTAGAAGTAAGAACTATTAATTTTCCATGGCTTTCTTGATAATAACCAAAATTACTTAAATTCTTACATCAATAGCTGTGGCATTGTACACAGCTATTGGAAAATGAATGTTTTTCTGAGGTGGTAGTTTAATATAATAGTTAAACTACATTTGCATATTAGCGTATATTGGAATAACAGTACTCATGTCTGTTTTTTCCTCTTCATGGCATTTAGTTTCTGACGTTGCCACGTCATGTGTTCCTAGTTCTAGGAAACGTCGCCAACATTTGGTCAACGTTCTTTCTTTGTAGAAGCCTTCACCTCTGATCTCTCAGCCAATAGGAGGGCTTGCTGAGTGAAGTGCCCTCTCATCTCTCGGCCAATAGGAAGGCTCGCTGAGTGAAACGTCTGATCTCACAGCCAATAGAAAGGCTCGCTGAGTGAAACGTCTGATCTCACAGCCAATAGAAAGGGTCGCTGAGTGAAACTCCATGACTCACACATTCCCGCCTGTGAATTCCTTTCCAGTCAGACTTTATGAAAAGTTATCATTTGTAAAAAAACGCTTTGATTGCCAATAATGACCCAATTAACACCTAATAATGAATGTTTATCTCATCTCTAGAACAAACCGGTGTCGGTAGTCAGTCAGTCAGTCAGTCATCAGGCCAGCTGGGTGCTGCGTGACATCACAGCCCCTCTGTCTGCGTGGGTGTGTGTGTCTGCGTGCACATGTTGTTCTGTTGTTGTATAAATCACTTGGCTGGTTAATTGAAGGTTGTGATGTTGTGGTGTTGAGGCCTCAGTATTCTGTGCTGTGTCTCTCTACAGGGTTGTGATGGGTTCAGGGCAGACAATTGCACGAGTCCCTCTGAGCCGAGTCTCAAGCAAGCGCAAGTCATTTGGTTCCGAGTCTCAAGCAAGTTGAGTCTTTTCCCTGATGTGGTCGAGTCAAGTCAAGTCAAACAGTTGGTCGAGTCGAGTCACATGTTTCTTTCAAGTCGGGTCGAGTCGAGTAACAATGTTGTCGAGTCAAGTCACAAGTTGTCGAGTCAAGTCACAAGGTGGTCCTTACCGGGTCCCCTTAATAGGTCCCAATATGTATATTTTCCCATTTTCTGACATACTTTATACTTGTATTATAGAAGACATATTAAACACAAATTCAACAACAAAAAGCCCTTTGGCAAAAATAAAATTAAAATAAAATTGTACTATACTTATAAGTTAGGCACTAAGGCACGACTCGTCTGATGAGTGGCCGAGTCAGGTTGTCTCAAGTCAAGTCAAGTCTCAGGTATTTTACCTTCAAGTCCGAGTCGACTCGAGTCGCGGCAAAAATGCGACTCGAGTCCGACTTGAGTCGAGTCGGTACGACTCGAGTCCAATTGTCTGGTTCAGGGTGTGCAGTATCCTTGCCGTGTGTCTGAGAGGGTTGTGATGGGTTCATGGTGTTCAGTATTCTGTGCTGTGTTCAGTATTCTGTGCCGTGTGTCACAGACGGTTATGATGGGTTCAGGGTGTTCAGTATTCTGTGCTGTGTTCAGTATTCTGTGCCGTGTGTCTCAGACGGTTATGATGGGTTCAGGGTGTTCAGTATTCTGTGCCGTGTGTCTGAGAGGGTTGTGATGGGTTCATGGTGTTCAGTATTCTGTGCTGTGTTCAGTATTCTGGTTGTGATGGGTTCAGGGTGTTCAGTATTCTGTGCCGTGTGTCTGAGAGGGTTGTGATGGGTTCAGGGTGTTCAGTATTCTGTGCCGTGTGTCTGAGAGGGTTGTGATGGGTTCATGGTGTTCAGTATTCTGTGCTGTGTTCAGTATTCTGGTTGTGATGGGTTCAGGGTGTTCAGTATTCTGTGCTGTGTTCAGTATTCTGGTTGTGATGGGTTCATGGTGTTCAGTATTCTGTGCTGTGTTCAGTATTCTGGTTGTGATGGGTTCATGGTGTTCAGTATTCTGGTTATGATGGGTTCAGGGTGTTCAGTATTCTGTGCCGTGTTCAGTATTCGGTTGTGATGGGTTCAGGGTGTTCAGTATTCTGTGCTGTGTTCAGTATTCTGGTTGTGATGGGTTCATGGTGTTCAGTATTCTGTGCTGTGTTCAGTATTCTGGTTGTGATGGGTTCATGGTGTTCAGTATTCTGTGCTGTGTTCAGTATTCTGGTTGTGATGGGTTCATGGTGTTCAGTATTCTGTGCTGTGTTCAGTATTCTGGTTATGATGGGTTCATGGTGTTCAGTATTCTGTGCTGTGTTCAGTATTCTGGTTGTGATGGGTTCAGGGTGTTCAGTATTCTGTGCTGTGTTCAGTATTCTGGTTGTGATGGGTTCAGGGTGTTCAGTATTCTGTGCCGTGTGTATCAGAGGGTTGTGATGGGTTCAGGGTGTTCAGTATTCTGTGCTGTGTTCAGTATTCTGGTTGTGATGGGTTCAGGGTGTTCAGTATTCTGTGCCGTGTGTCCTACAGGGTTATGATGGGTTCAGGGTGTTCAGTATTCTGTGCCGTGTGTATCAGAGGGTTGTGATGGGTTCAGGGTGTTCAGTATTCTGTGCCGTGTGTCTGAGAGGGTTGTGATGGGTTCAGGGTTCATGGTTCATAGTGTTCTGGTCAGTCTAGTTCAGGGGTCGGCAACCCAAGATGTTGAAAGAGCCATTTTCGACCCAAAATTAAATTCAAAATCTGTCTGGAGCCGCATTTGATTATTTTTTTCCTCAGAGTGTGCAAATGTGAACCAAATGGACCCTGGCGGGTCCATTTGGTTCCATTTGCACACTCTCAGAAAAAAAGGTCCTCAAAGAAAAATCATTAACATGGTGAAACACAACCTTTCTTCAGAAATGGAGTTTCTAAAAAAAAAATAAAGGAGTTTTACAGAACTCCATTTCTAGTCCACACAACATCTCTAAGGTATATTAATGACATAGTAAACTGAGTAAACCTTTGAAAATGGGTGGTTCAGATTGAAAGCTCCACCTCTGATAACTGCTGGGCTTTTTTGACATGACCAAGTGCTACTTTAACTAGCAACTGTCAGACAGAGCAACACGTTTTGGGTGACTGAAATGTTTATATTATTTTGGTGTGGATCACCCCAGTGTGTGTATGTAATAATGCTACAGCCACTGAGCCACTAGGGCTGTGTTCTAGAGCCCAGTGTGTGTATGTAATAATGCTACAGCCACTGAGCCACTAGGGCTGTGTTCTAGAGCCCAGTGTGTATGTAATAATGCTACAGCCACTGAGCCACTAGGGCTGTGTTCTAGAGCCCAGTGTGTGTATGTAATAATGCTACAGGGAGCCACTAGGGCTGTGTTCTAGAGCCCAGTGTGTATGTAATAATGCTACAGCCAGGGAGCCACTAGGGCTGTGTTCTAGAGCCCAGTGTGTATGTAATAATGCTACAGCCACTGAGCCACTAGGGCTGTGTTCTAGAGCCCAGTGTGTGTATGTAATAATGCTACAGCCACTGAGCCACTAGGGCTGTGTTCTAGAGCCCAGTGTGTATGTAATAATGCTACAGCCACTGAGCCACTAGGGCTGTGTTCTAGAGCCCAGTGTGTATGTAATAATGCTACAGCCAGGGAGCCACTAGGGCTGTGTTCTAGAGCCCAGTGTGTATGTAATAATGCTACAGCCAGGGAGCCACTAGGGCTGTGTTCTAGAGCCCAGTGTGTATGTAATAATGCTACAGGGAGCCACTAGGGCTGTGTTCTAGAGCCCAGTGTGTATGTAATAATGCTACAGCCACTGAGCCACTAGGGCTGTGTTCTAGAGCCCAGTGTGTATGTAATAATGCTACAGGGAGCCACTAGGGCTGTGTTCTAGAGCCCAGTGTGTATGTAATAATGCTACAGCCACTGAGCCACTAGGGCTGTGTTCTAGAGCCCAGTGTGTATGTAATAATGCTACAGCCACTGAGCCACTAGGGCTGTGTTCAGGAGCCGCATGCGGCTCCTGAGCCGCAGGTTGCTGACCCCTGGTCTAGTCATTATAGACGCTCTCTCTTGCCTTCTCCTTCTCTTGCCATTTATACTTACATGTAAGCTGTAACTGTAGCCGCAATGCAACTCTACATCAGGGGTAAAACCCAAAATCAGAGTGGGCCAAAATAGAAAAATTGGTACAAGTCGAGGGCCGGAGATACCGGTCTGTGTTTCAACACCGGTTCACAATGACGTCCCTGTCAAACAGCAAAAAAGTAATTTTCCATCAAAAATCAATGTCTCTTAATGGCAAGATAATTGTAAAGATGAAACTGCCTGCATTAAAAAACTGTTTTAAGTTTTCATGAAAATTTAAAACACTCTGTGGCGCGCTATTAGACGTGAACACATTTTTCGGGAAAAATCTTTTTCTTCTATGATCCTCACCAAGTGCTGAGTTAATTGAGAAAGTAAATGAGACTGAGTTGAGGAAGTAAAACAATTAGTCAAATTCATTTCTTATCACGGTGTGTGTGATATACCAGAGGGCCAGTTCTAAATTCAGTATCATCCCGCGGGCCAAAGATAATCCAGCCTGATTTGGCCCCCGGGCCTTGGGTTTGACATATGTGGTCTAGTCATTATAGATGCTCTCTCTCTCTCTTGCCTTCTCCTTCTCTTGCCATTTATACTTACATGTAAGCTGTAACTGTAGCCGTAATGCTACTCTAGATTCTTTTTATAATTGGGCTCAATCTGGAGTTGCAATTCAGTCCAGTGGCGTTTCTAAGCATTTTGAGCCCTAGGCAAGATTTTCCCTGGAGCCCCCCTTACCAAATGGACCCATACGGGTCCATTTGTGTCTGTCTGTCTGTCTGTCTGTCTGTCTGTCTGTCTGTCTGCCTGCCTGCCTGCCTGCCTGCCTGCCTGCCTGCCTGCCTGCCTGCCTGCCTGCCTGCCTGCCTGCCTGCCTGCCTGTGTTTTACCAACTGTGAAAAGTGGGCTGGTTTATAGGGCCCTGATACACCTAGCAATGTTTTGAGCAACATCAACAAGCAACGTCAACTATCAACGTTGACTTTTCACCTTTCTATAGAAAGAAAAGTCACTTCGTTAGCGCCCTCTACTGGTCAACATTTCAGAATCCTCCAATCACAGCCCTCCCTGGCGTCACCTGATCCTTTCTCCTAGACTCCCAAAGATAAACTTTTCTGAAACCATGGCTGCTGCTGCTGCTGCTTCACTGCGGTGGACAAAAACAGGGATTTTGTAACTTTTATTTCGCTAAATGAACATTTTGAGTTGGGTGGCAGTTGGGTGAAAACGATTCAATGCAAACTAAGGCTTCTTTTTTTCTCTGAGAGTGTACAAATGGAACCAAATGGACCCGCTAGGGTCCATTTGGTTCACATTTGTACACTCTCAGGAAAAAATGAAAATGGGTGGAATTCCCCTTTTAATGGGACAGGTGTTGCCTGTTGCCGTGTGTCTCATCATGTTGCCTCGTTGATGTTGACATTGCTAGTTGATGTTAATCAAAATATTGCAGGGCCCATAGTCATCATTTGGCAGGTGTGGGGTTGCCATGGTAGAGTGTGTCTCTCTCTCTATCTGTCTCAGGGACATGTGCAGAGCAGTTCAACTCTTTTGGCTGGAGCTTCAAAATAGAAGTGCTAATTAGTCCAGAATGCTCTGCTGCTCCACCACAGGCACCCACAACCAACCCGTCTGTCTGTCTGTCTGTCTGTCTGTCTGTCTGCCTGCCTGCCTGCCTGCCTGCCTGCCTGCCTGCCTGCCTGCCTGCCTGCCTGCCTGCCTGTCTGTCTGTCTGTCTGTCTGTCTGTCTGTCTGTCTGTCTGTCTGTCTGTCTGTCTTTACTGTATTATAAAGTAACAACAAAGGCTTGGCTGAAGATCTAAATTCAAAGAGCTGTATTGTATTGTATTGGCAAGAGAAAACAGAAAACACAGGTTTACGTTGCCAAAACAACATACATACAATCGATAATACAATCGATGTCAGAATCTTCAGTAAATCAATTTCCATCTATACCAACAGGATGCAAGAACAGCCACAATGATCAGTCTTTAGGGTGTTTGTGTTCCATCTGATGTCCTTCTTCTTCTCCTGTCGCAGCATCTGTCTCTCTGTCTCTGTCTCTGTCTCTCTGTCTCTCTCTCTCTCACTGTCTCTCTCTGTCTGTCTCTCTCTCTCTCTCTCTCTCGCTCTCTCTCTCTCTCTCTCTCTCTCTCTCTCTCTCTCTCTCTCTCTCTCTCTCTCTCTGTCTCTCTCTCTCTCTCTCTGTCTCTCTCTCTCTCTCTCTCTCTCTCTCTCTCTCTCTCTCTCTCTCTCTCTGTCTCTCTCTCTCTGTCTGTCTCTCTCTCTCTCTCTCTCTCTCTCTCTCTCTCTCTCTCTCTCTCTCTCTCTCTCTCTCTCTCTCTCTCTCTCTCTTTTCTACAAAGCGTTATTCGTACAGCAGTATGTAATGTATTCAGTGTGAATAATGCTCAAATTAGTAACATTTTCACAGCAGGTTGATGTATAATATTATATATATAGTTTTTAATGATTCTGTGCAAAATCATATTTCGGCCGTTATATTTATTTCATGCTAACTGACTAGATTTGTATCTCCCTGTGTTTTCTTTTTCCCCCCCTTAATATGAAATATTACGGCGAGTATATACAGTATATCATATGATATATTGCCGTGGTTCTATTTCCTATTCGGGTTGTAAAATAATCAGCCTATCACGTGGCTGCTGGAGGTCACATGACGTTGAGAACGCACGCCGTCTGTATTTTTCCACAGCGGAACTGAGCCTGTCTGTTTGGAATGTGGGTGACACCTTTTTTTTCCTTTAGAAAGAAAATCACACAGCTGAGATGTGCTCTCTCTCTCCAGGGGCGGATCTAGGCATGGGCTGGGGGGGCAATGTCCTCCTAAACGCCCTGACTGCCCCACCAAACATGATGGCATGCAAAACAACCCCAATATATTTAAAATTTAAAATGATTAAAAATGATTTAAAATGATTTCAAACACTACTACTGCTACTAACTAACTACAGCTGTGTCACCACTAAACCAACAGCATTTCATCATTGAAAACAGAAAACTCTCTGAGTCAGACCTTTAGCTTTATGCATGCTGCGTGTCTGTTGCAACTTCAACAACAACTGATGTTATTATTGATGCTTTACTTGACTAATAAAAGTCCTGGCCCCCTGGTGTCTGCCCCCCCCCCCAAAAAGCATTATTCGTACAGCAGTATGTAATGTATTCAGTGTGAATAATGCTCAAATTAGTAACATTAGGTAGACCTGGTCCTGGTCTTACAGCCCAACCCAGTCTCATGAGGTTTAGACCTGGTCCAACCCAGTCTCATGAGGTTTAGACCTGGTCCTGGTCTTACAGCCCAACCCAGTCTCATGAGGTTTAGACCTGGTCCTGGTCTTACAGCCCAACCCAGTCTCATGAGGTTTAGACCTGGTCCTGGTCTTACAGCCCAACCCAGTCTCATGAGGTTTAGACCTGGTCCTGGTCTTACAGTCCAACCCAGTCTCATGAGGTTTAGACCTGGTCCAACCCAGTCTCATGAGGTTTAGACCTGGTCCTGGTCTTACAGCCCAACCCAGTCTCATGAGGTTTAGACCTGGTCCAACCCAGTCTCATGAGGTTTAGACCTGGTCCTGGTCTTACAGCCCAACCCAGTCTCATTTAGGCCAATATGCACGGAGGTGCCATTCTGTCCGTACTCGCCGAGAAAAGGCAAAAATCTGTGCATATTCGACTACAATAAATCTTATACTTGCATATACTCCACTGATAATGACGGAGTGGACTCAGCTGCGTCCGAGTTGCGATGTGTTATAGGGACAGAATAGTGAATATTATAAAACCCAAACTGACCCACCCCCAACTAGTGTTGCAGGTTGTCTGTTTCAGCATGCAGCCTCGCTTGGTTTTTTAAGTATTTACACAGGTATATACTGTAGTGACCAGCTCAGTGGCCTTGTGGTTAGAGTGTCCGCCCTGAGACTGGGAGGTCGGGGTTCGATGCCCGGCCGGGTCATACCAAAGACTCTAAAAATGGGACCCAATGCCTCCCTGCTTGGCACTCAGCATCAAGGGATGGATTGGGGGTAAGTCCCTGCGATATACTAGCGTCATGTCCAGGGGGTGTACTTGTACATCAAGCTGCCTCACGCTACAGAAACAGGAGATAGGCTCCTGACCTATATGGGCCTCAATGGCTCAGCCGGGCCTCCTGACATCATGGCCTGGCAAGGATACTTACTACTTACTTACTATATACTGTAGTATTTTATAGTGAAGTACAGGTACATGGTATCTTATTGTGTAGTATTTAGACAGGTACATGGGTATCTTATTGTGTAGTATTTAGACAGGTACATGGTATCTTATTGTGTAGTATTTAGACAGGTACATGGTATCTTATTGTGTAGTATTTAGACAGGTACATGGTATCTTATTGTGTAGTATTTAGACAGGTACATGGGTATCTTATTGTGTAGTATTTAGACAGGTACATGGGTATCTTATTGTGTAGTATTTAGACAGGTACATGGGTATCTTATTGTGAAGTATTTAGACAGGTACATGGGTTATCTTGGTGAGTAGTGAATCATGTGGATCAGAACCAATGCAGAATGTTGTAAGTCATTAGTCCACACACCCCAGCTTCTGTGGACCACACTGAGTTGGGTCAGACTCAGACCCAGACCCAGACCCAGCCTCTGAGGACCACACTGAGTGGGTCAGACCCAGACCCAGCCTCTGTGGACCACACTGAGTGGGTCAGACCCAGACCCAGCCTCTGTGGACCACACTGAGTGGGTCAGACCCAGACCCAGACCCAGCCTCTGAGGACCACACTGAGTGGGTCAGACCCCAGACCCAGACCCAGACCCAGCCTCTGAGGACCACACTGAGTGGGTCAGACCCAGACCCAGCCTCTGTGGACCACACTGAGTGGGTCAGACCCAGACCCAGACCCAGACCCAGCCTCTGTGGACCACACTGAGTGGGTCAGACCCAGACCCAGACCCAGCCTCTGTGGACCACACTGAGTGGGTCAGACCCAGACCCAGACCCAGCCTCTGTGGACCACACTGAGTGGGTCAGACCCAGACCCAGACCCAGCCTCTGTGGACCACACTGAGTGGGTCAGACCCAGACCCAGACCCAGCCTCTGTGGACCACACTGAGTGGGTCAGACTCAGACTCAGACCCAGACCCACCTCTGGGACCACACTGAGTGGGTCAGACCCATACCCAGACCCAGCTTCTGTGGACCACACTGAGTGGGTCAGACCCAGACCCAGACCCAGCCTCTGTGGACCACACTGAGTGGGTCAGACCCAGACCCAGCCTCTGTGGACCACACTGAGTGGGTCAGACTCAGACTCAGACCCTCTGTGGACCACACTGAGTGGGTCAGACTCAGACCCAGACCCAGACTCAGACCCTTGGCTCTAGAGGTCTGTCTTTGTCTCAACACATTCCTCCAGAAGGCCAGACCTCCTGTGTAAAGCACCCTGTCTGTCATGTCTGCAGGCTAAACGTCTCGTATTTCCCCACCTGGTCCAGACTATAGACTCAGCCTTACCTGGGGTTCAAGTGGTTAGTAAGTGGAATATTAGCTCCTGTATGTGTCACTCAATACCCATGGCCTGAGCTAACCTGAAAGACATGTCGGGGGGGGGGGGGGGGCTCTTAAAGGGGAATTCCACTCAATTTTTTTTCTGAGAGGGTACCATTTGTACCCTCTCAGAGAAAAGGAACACATCCTGATGTGTTTCACACTGCTAACGATTTTTTTTCAGACCTCCATTTCTAGGAAACACTAGCCTCGACACCCAGGCTTTCATTTTCGTTCGCCTTGCGCGAAAACGGAAAGCCTGGACTAACGCACGTTGGAAAGTGGCCTTCAAGTGGGAGTGAACCTTCCGGGGTGGGCGTGGCTCTAAATGATGTGACGTAGAACAGAGGGGGGAGTGAACCTTCCGGGGTGGGCGTCGCTCTAAATGATGTGACGTAGAACAGCAGTGGACGGGCGTGGGAGGGGCCGGAGATGACGACACGTTAGTGAGATCAAATCAGAGCGCAGCTCATCTGCCGTGTGGATCCCACGACACCCCGCCCCCCAAGGCCAAAATCATTGAGGGCTAGACCAGGCTAAGGAAACACAGACAGGGGGAACTTTTTTTTACCATATCCCCACAACATCTCTAAGGTATATTAATGACATAGTAAAATATTGACAATGAGTGGAATTCCCCTTTAAGACACGTGCCGTGCATGCACACTTGCATTCGCGTGCGCCTGCACAACACACACAGACACGCTGTTAAAATAGCATATTGAGAAAGATTTGTTTATGCCTAATTGTATCCATAAAAGTAAATGACAAGACAAAAAAACATAGGCCTACTTTTGCCCCAAAACTGTTTTAGATATTAGAAGTGGGGGGACACGCCCCCCCCCCCCCCCCCGTGTCCTGCTGCACACTTTTTCTACGCTCCAAAAACACACTTTTATTTAATTCAGGCAACAACTCACTGCAACGTTTCCACCCTAAGGTCTTCGTCAGGCAAATAAGAGGGGCTCCAGGGAAATCTCCTATAAAATGACGCCCCCCCCCCCCCAAGGCGACTATAAAGAACATAATGTGTTTTAAATGTTCAACTCTAGTTATAGAGTAGTCTTGGGCAATATACCGGTATTACCGTTTACCGCGATATTGGAAATCAATACCGAGTAATATCGTTGGGTCTATAAAAAAAATCGAATACCGAATATCGTCAAATACCGACATTATAGTGTATTCTACTAAAATATGAGCGATGCCACTCGCTTAATACAGTTCTTAGTTTAGGTTTGTAACCCCCAGTTTTGTAATTCGACAACATAAATATTACAGAGACCTTTAGTTGTAACTATACAATACTTTAAAACAATTTTTGCGTGGCACACGTGCCTAAAATGGCTCTTGTCTGTGCTAGACTTATTGAAAACAATGTATTTCCAACTCCAGTTTGTCCCTATTTAGGCTCCTTGTACAGCAGCACTCAATACCGGTAATATCGAATATCGAGCTAATTAACACGTTATCAATACCGATATTAAAAAATCAATACCGCCCAAGACTATTATAGAGGACAAGTATAATGTATTTATCCATATGAGGCTTATCAGCCTGTGGATCCTTTTGAAGCATGTCTGGTGGTCACCCAGTTCATGGTGCCCTAGGCAACTGCCTAGTCTGCCTAATGGCAACAACGCCCCTCCCCTAAACACTACACAACACAATCCTTAGTGTACACAGTTTTGCTGACTGTCATTTCCACATACTGTCTGACAAATGGAACCAAATGGACCCTTATGGTCTGATGGAACCATCTGGTTCCATTTGCACACTCTGTTAGAGAGAGAGTTACATTACAACAGCCATTATTATTGGCACTAAAAACATTAATAAAAACAAATGAGTTCCTCTTGCAATAAACGTTCAGACGGCTGGGTATCAAACCCGCGGTGCGGCAGGGGGTCTGAAGTTAGACAGACAAACACTTTTAATTGCTCAATGCGAGTCTCACTGGAGATATATATGAGACGATACAAATAAATGAATAACTCCACCGCAAGGACTTTTTGGTGCTATCCCCCTTTGGAATAAATGTTGTCGGCTTTTTATCTTATATGATTTTATATGATTTAACAATCTGTCTAATAAACTATTCAATCAATCAAATCGGCAATTAAAATGCCGACTCTTCCACTAGTCTAATCAAATGCCTTTCTTGGAATCCAACATAATGTTGACAATAAGAGACTCAGACATTATAACTGCTGCTCATATATGCCAGGGGTTTTCAACCAGTGGTCCTTGGGAGGGCTCCAGGTGGTCCCCATGCTAAGTTGGTTAACCAGGTATAACTCTTGAGAGTAAATGAAACCAAATGGACCCTTGCGGGTCCATTTGGTTTCATTTGTACACTCTCAAGAGTTAAAATACTGACCACCTTAGCACAACTAGAAGATTAACGGTCATTTTAGTCTGTATTTTTTTCCTTTTTTCCCCCCAAATCCAGCCAAAAAACAAAAGAAAGCTTTAGTTTTGGGGTCTGTGGGGCTAAAATGTCCTCAAATGCTGGTCCGTGGCTCAAATGGTGAATAAATAGTGGGCCCTGGTGCCAAAAAGGTTGAAAACCAATTATATATGCCATGCAGGGACCTCTATAAGAGAGGACTTTTTTTTTTTTTAATTTGGAGGACCACCCAGTTTGCTGCTTATGTTTAATACTGTAAATAACAATGTTAATTTAACTTTGTGAGTTGGTGCATGGAACCAATAGTGAGTCCATTTGGTTGTACAAGCTCAGGTTACGGAACCATAAGGGTATACCTTTGGTTCTAAAGTATCATTTCCCTCAGTGGTTTTCAACCACTGGTCCAGGGACCATCAGTGGTCCCTGGGAGGATTCCAGGTGGTCCCCAGGCTAAATGATAGACAGTTGGTATAACCAAATGGACCCTTATAGATCTGTAACTCTTGAGAGATGTCCGCAGTGTAAACATCTGAACGTAGGCTAATACACATTTAATGATTTTTGTAGAAGAATTGCTATTTTGACCACCATTTTTACATATGGACCCCCCAGGAACTCCATCACGGACCCTTGGGGGTCCCTGGACCACACTTTGAGAATCACTGGCCTAATGAATGCATGAGAGGCTGTTGTTATTATGAATGTTGACATTGTAGTGTATGTTGCAACAGAACCACTATAGATCAGACTAGTGTTGACTGCTGTTCATTTCATAATGCATACTATTACTATTATT
>CM076965.1:7809871-7829871 GCA_039105355.1 Benthosema pterotum
CTAGAGTTACCTCTGTTGCCTTTAAACTGAAGGTATACCATGTTGGAGGAGGGAGTTTATTTGTTGTTAGTTAGTTGTGCTATTTAGCCTAGTATGTTGTGTGTTGTTATGCATGGATACTGAGGGTTATAATTCAGTTGATGACTGTACTAGTATAGGCCTAGTTGTCGGTTTGAAGCGCCACGAGCGTGTGCGCGTGCGCAGTGAGATATATAATTAACGGAATTATGATGACGTGTTCGTCTGACTCGTCAGAATATGAACGTCGACAACAATACAACAGGCCGGCGGGGTGAGGACTATGTTTGTCCGGGTGTCACTGCACTGCAGCCGGGGTAAACTGAGAGCCATGCCTCTGTCTGTCTGTCTGTCTGTCTGTCTGTCTGTCTGTCTGTCTGTCTGTCTGTCTGTCTGTCTGTCTGTCTGTCTGTCTGTCTGTCTGTCTGTCGACAGTCCAGAGTTTAGGCTATTCATACCGATTATGTTTTTTTTGTGACAAATTCACAATCTGCAGCGCATGGATATGATATGTCTGCTGTCTGGAAGAGACCATTTTAAAAATGTTCATTTTTCAGGAAATAATTTAACAAAATAAGAGTTTTTCTATTTTTTGTTTCTTCCTCAAAGTACTTTTTAAAAATAATTTCCATTGGCTTTCCATTTGATTTAGTGTATATTTTATCTTCTAGAACACTCAGTAAAGTGGTATTCACAACCACTAATTTATGGAATACAAAATAGTCATGTGTGGTTTCTTCCAAACAGCGCGCACGGTGTGTGTGTGTGTGTGTGTGTGTGTGTGTGTGTGTGTGTGTGTGTGTGTGTGTGTGTGTGTGTGTGTGTGTGTGTGTGTGTGTGTGTGTGTGTGTGTGTGTGTGTGTGTGTGTGTGTGTGTGTGTGTGTGTGTGTTCCAGATGTGAACTGTCTCCTCTCGAATCATCTGCTATAAATCATGATGAAATATTTTCAAAGAGAATGAATCTAATTATAGTAATTATTAATGTCCACCGTCGATAAAATAATATAATATTATAATTAACACTGACTGCCTGGCAAATAATTAATAATATACGACTGACAATAATAACAATAACAACAACAGATACAAAGTTTTCTATACAAACAACATGGAAACTGAACTAGAAAATTAACATAATTATAATATGACCAAAACAAAAAAACAAAACAAAAAACTATATTACAGCATGACGTCATTTGTTTATCCTCAATATAAACACAAACATATTTAAAAAAAGAACATATTTTAAATCATTCCAACTGAAAAATATATAATAAGGATCGAGGTTACGCATACTTAATATTTACAATAAATTAGAAATATGTCCCTATCGAGAAAGAAAATGCTAATGCCCCCCTCGCCCCCCCCCCACCCCGAAAATAAAATAAAATAAAATGAAAATAAATTTCATACAAACACAGAGATCTAAATGACGTCATCATAACATGACGGTTGACTTGAGGCATGCCGCAGAGAATCATGTAAACATATTTCATTCAACTGCACACAAAGACAATAATCTGTCTGTTGTGTAGCACAAACATACAAAATATTAACGCTCCTTTTTTATTAGTTTGTGAATTAGCGGCAACGGGGTCTAATATATGATATGATATTATTGTCATATCATATAGTATATCATTAGTATTGAATATAAACTACTCCGTGATTTCAGCAAGAAAAATGGGAGGTTTCAAAATAAAATATAAATATTTATATATCGGCCTATACTGTCAGGTGTGCGTGGGGAGAGGCGACTATCGCTACATTCATCATTTATTTTATCTATAGTTTATTATTTTTCCTTTTTTATTCATTCATGTGTTTAAGCAACGATATTTATTTTTTGTCCTACTGAATTGGCTTCTTTCTCACACACGCATACACACGCACGCACGCGCGCCACGGAGGAGTTGTAAAAATCCTCTCAGTTTTACGCGCGGCTCGTTAAACGGCGAGAAGCAGAAAGCCGTTACACACACACACACACACACACACACACACACACACACACACACACACACACACACACACACACACACACACACACACACACACACACACACACACACACACACACACACACACGGAACACTCCGTCCGTCCGCCCGTCCGTGCGCGCGGCGCGTGCAGTCAGTCAGTTAAATCCGTGACTGTAAACTGCACGCGACACACGCACGCATGGAAGGGGCGCGTGCACGTGTTACTGAAGGGCTTCGTCCGAGAGCCGTTTTTTATTTTTTACTTTTTTTTTTTTACAGAAATGCCAATAAAAACGTTCGTTGTTTAAACATCCTCCGTAACAAAGTGGACATAATGTATATAATATACACTTAATTCAACATCAATAAATGTATATGTGGCTGTTTGAGAAAATATACATAGTTAGTTAGTTACTCCATTTGTTTAGTTTTTCCCTGATAGCTTGGAGTTGTTGTCGTGCACGCGCCTGGGTGACTCGCGGCGGCGCTTCTTTTTAGAGCCTCTATAACACTATTATTATTTTAAATGAAGTGTTAATTCTCATTTCTCTAAATCGCTTCCTTCGTGGTTATCATCATTTAAATTGCACTGACGCTGCTGTTGTTTTTAAAAATAAAAATAAAATATATTATAAAAAAACACGACATCAACAAAAGACCGAATTGGAAAGCGTCTTGTTTTGATTATATTCTAACATAAAATGCGACGTTATCTTTTTTGTTTTATTTAATTGGATTTTTTTTTTTTTTTTTGCTGTAATCAGAATTATGTCGGCGATAATTAATTCGCACAAAATTGCACATGCGCACATAACTGTATAGTGTGTTATCTCCATTCAGATTAATTAAAGGTTCGGTTTGGCGCTTAAATAAATTATATGGTCCGTCTGCGCGTGCGTGTGATCGATGAGGCGCATTGATAAAAAGGTGATCAGCTGACCGACAGAGGTGTTAATAACGTGGATTAATCTAATTAGCATGAATCACCTTATAATTAAACCCTATATGTCCTGTTGGTCTGCTGACGTCGGCGTTTCAACAACACTTATCTCTTAATTAACTTTTGGGCTGAGAACGGAGGAAAAAATAAATAAATAAAATAAAAAAGTCTTAGGTTTCTAATCAACTCCAGAGTCATCTAATTAACAGCTGCGTCTAATTAACGGAGAGCTGGAACGGCGCCACACACACACACACACACACACACACACACACACACACACACACACACACACACACACACACACACACACACACACACACACACACACACACACACACACACACACATGCACACCGTTAGGGAAAGGAGAGAAATAAAAGAAAAAGGAATATAGAAAGAACGAGAAGTGGAAAGATTAGGCTATATCTTTAGAGCAGTGGTTTTCAACCAGTGGTCCGCGACCACCAGTCGTCCTTGATGAGAGGGTTCCAGGTGGTCCCCAGGCTAAATGATGGACAGTTGTTAACCGGGCGTAACTCTTGAAAGTTAAAATATTCGTCATGTAAATTAGCCCAACTCTACACAACTAGAGAATGTACAAAAATGCTCATTTTGATCGATGTTTGCCTGCTTTGCTTCCAAAATCCACTGTCGTGGCCAAAAGCAAAAGAAATCTTCAGATTGAAGTCTGTGAGGGGGGAATGTCCTCAATTGGTTCAAATCCTGAATAAATAGTGGTCCCTGGCACCAAAAAGGTAGAAAACCACTGCTTTAGATGAAACAGTCCGCTGACTGGCTGTTATTAACGGCTCCGTGTGAACGGTGGTTTCAGCACTTCTACGTCACTGACGTAGCGCCGCGCTGTCAGCGGAAACACTACGTCATAAAACACCAGGGAGACTATAGCGCTGCGTGAGAAAGACGAGCAGGGAGAGATACAGTGGTTTACAACCGGTGGTCCGCGGACCACCACCCCATGATGCAGCTAAATGATGGACAGCTGCATGGTAACCAAACTGACCCTTATAGATCTGTAGCCTAACTCTTATATTTAAAGACCCCGTAAAGCAAAAAAATATATGATACAAAATGTATTCCCAGTTTGTCACACCACAGAGTAATGTATTATAGCCCCACAGACCAAATATTTATGATTGAAAAAGTTGCTATGTTTCAGAAATGATGTTTAAACATGTGTGAAATTCAATGGAAAAAAATCTGGCCTAATTCTCCAGGACTGTAGGGGCGTGGTCAGTACTGTAAGCTCATTAGCATATTCATGAGCATTATGCTAATTAGCATATCTCGCCGTCCTAACTGTCAACAACAAGCCAGTACTACAGCACGCTAACTTCACTAGCGTAGTGTGTGTGTGTGTGTGTGTGTGTGTGTGTGTGTGTGTGTGTGTGTGTGTGTGTGTGTGTGTGTGTGTGTGTGTGTGTGTGAGTGACACATGCGGATCTGAGAAAAGAGACTGACTGACTACAGCGGTCCCATCATCATGGTCCCATAGCCTGGCCGTCACGGTCGGTCCCTACAGGCTATGGGACAGCCAGGAGTTACGACAACTCCGTCCTCTTCATAGGGTTAGTCCAATGGCGGCTCTTTTATTTTCTGCCCTCATTGAAAACAATGCATTTCCATCTCCACTTTGTCCCTATTCAGGCTGCATGAACAGCGCTGGAGCGCTCAGTTTGTGACCCCTTGATGTCGCAACTCATCTACTAGATAGCTCTGATGGTACGCAGCAGGGCTGGCAGGCAGTGTTGCCAACTTCGCGCATTTGTCACTATATTTAGATTTTTTTTCGAGACCCCCCTACCGCCGAAATTAATGGAAAAACTCCTGGCGGAAAATCCAAGTGCTTTTTAGGTATGAAAATAGTTGAAAACCCACTGCTCTAGCGCATTCGAGTGCATTTTGGAAGTGCCACTAGTGCACTTTGGATTTTGGCAGTTGGCAATACTGCTGGCAGGCAGGAGCAGCCGTTAGATAGTCCTTGAATGTGAAAACGTCGCCAACCTCTCCATCATCGACAGTTACTAAAAACAGAGTAGTTTTCAGCTGTCATCCACAAAATCACGCATCGAGAGCAAACAAATGTCAGTGCTTGTCAGCCTACAGGCAAAACACACTGTAGTAACTACACTTTCTTATATATGTCTATGGTAGCTAGTAGCTACTAGCTAGCTAGCTAGCTATCAACCAACACCACCACCAGCAGCTCCGCTCCGCTGTGAAGAGGGGGCGGGGCTTCGGCTTCTAACTGACTATATGGAATATGATTTATATACAGTAGTACAGTAGGCTCATTAGCATATAATTCGGCTTGACTACGTCATCAAGCCGAATATGCTAATGAGACAAAACCTACCCATGAGATTAACCAAAACACATAAAGTGGTCTTATTCTACAATGCTGTAAAATAAAGTTTTAGTTTTTTGTCCAGGGGTATAAAAATGACTTTTGTACATGATTTTCATGTCTAGAAGAAAAAGGCTGATTTTGGTTTACGGGGTCTTTAAACATCTGAATTACTTCATTTTCGTGGCTAGAATGCAGAATAAATAGTGGGCCCTGGCATGAAGATGGTTGAAAACCAACGGGCATAGAAGAGGCTCTGGCTGTGTGTTATAACTGATACTCTCTCTACCAAATTCTCTCTCTCTCTCTCTCTCTCTCTCTCTCTCTCTCTCTCTCTCTCTCTCTCTCTCTCTCTCTCTCTCTGCAGGCCTATAGTTTCTAGTTTAAATTTAAAAGCTGTGTAAAGGGCTGTTTCACCTTTTTTTTCTTGCTGAAATATAGGTGTTAAATATCTCCTATTTATGGTAGGTTTGTATGGCTAGTGGTGAGAGGACAAATTGTTGTGTTTTGCGTGTGTGTGTGTGTGTGTGTGTGTGTGTGTGTGTGTGTGTGTGTGTGTGTGTGTGTGTGTGTGTGTGTGTGTGTGTGTGTGCGCGCGCGCGTGTGTGCGTGCGTGCGTGCGTGTGCGTGCGTGTGCGTGCGTGCCGCGTGTGTGTGTGTGCCTGAGTCTTCGCTTCCAATTTCACTTGTTTATCCTAATAGTGTATATGAAATCTCTCTCTGGATGAAACTGGAATCCCTGACTGAAAATAATAACAAGATCTAAAGTCCTGCAGGTTTATTCTAGAGGGACTGGAACACTAAGTCTAAGTGGATCTGGTACAGTGCCCTGTGGCACTCCGCTCAGTCAGAGGAATTCACCCTCAAAACGACACATAACACCTAAAATAACAACACATACGTCGACACATCGTCACGACAAGGAAAACATACCGAAGATGAAAACCAATAAGACATAAAGATATGACTGGATGCATCGTCATCGTTGTCTCTGCACCCCCGTGACCTTGGTGAATGGTTCGGTCCAGGCTGCACCCCCGTGACCTTGGTGAATGGTTCGGTCCAGGCTGCACCCCCGTGACCTTGGTGAATGGTTCGGTCCAAGCCGTAGTCTGAACCAGGAGTTCGATCCATTTTCTTGAGGAACGGGGGGTTGGTGCATGGGGTTAATAATCCTCCTGTAGTCGCTCCGTATAAAGGTTATTCCTCATGGAAAAAAAGTCTTTCAAACAAAAACAACCGGCAAGTTCCAGTACAAAGGTCCGACCCAAAACGGTTCTGTTTGATTATTTTTCCACAACGGTCTGGTCTGTTTGGTCTGTAAACGGAACCGGTTCCTGGTTGGGATTCTGACAGGTCACATGACATGGTCATGTGACCTCTGTCGTACTGATCAGCCCGTCGTGTCCAATGATCAACTGTCCTGTTATTGATCATCTGTATCAATTGCTTTGATCGATAGTGCCTGTAAACGAAATGGCTTCAGGTTGTGTGTGTGTGTGTGTGTGTGTGTGTGTGTGTGTGTGTGTGTGTGTGTGTGTGTGTGTGTGTGGGTGTGGGTGTGGGTGTGGGTGTGGGTGTGGGTGTGTGGGTGTGGGTGTGTGGGTGTGTGCGCGTGTTACATTACTATACTTGTAAGGCGTTTAGAGGTTATAGGTTTTATGCCTGATCTATACAATTAGAACAGGGGTTTTCAACAGGTGGTCCGGGGACCACCAGTGGTCCCTGAGAGGGTTCCAAGTGGTCCCCAGGCTAAATGATGGAAAGTTGATAATGTAAACATTTTTACACTCTCAAGAGTTAAAATATTCATCATGTGAATTAGTCCTAATCTACACGAAGATGGACAAAAGCAAAAGAAATCTTTAGTGTTTTGGGTCTGTGGAGCTAAAATGTCCTCAAATGGTGGTCCGTGGCTCAAATGCCGAATTAATGGTGGGCCCTGGCATCAAAAAACGTTGAAAACCCCTGATTTAGAATATACTGTATGTCAGTCCAACATACCAATAGTCTGACATAAAGACACACCCATGGCTGCAGTGTTAATTATAGGGTAGGGTTTGGGGTATACAGTATATAGGGTATATACAGTATACCCCTAGGGTTTGGGGTATAAATATCCCTAGGGCTTTTTTCCTCAGCCTAGCACTTCACCCTTTTTATATGTTCTTTGTAACGTTTTTTTACTGTGCTGAATAAATAAATACTAAATACTATACTGAAGGATCCTTTCAAATGGGAAGCGATATACAGCCTCCAGGCTTTTATTTTGCATCGCCTATGCTGCGCAAAAAAGTGTAAGCCTGGAGTAATGTGTTGGCAGCGGTGTGAGTCTGATTATTTTTTTTCCTTGTGCTCTGAATTTCGTAGAACAAGAGAACGATATGAAGAGTTTTAAAACTCTAATGTGTGTGGGGTAACCGTGTGTCTAATGTGTTTTACGTCGGACCAAAGACACACGTCGTCTTGTGAAGGCGAGGAGCAGCGAAAACTCAGCCATCCGTTTTTTGCTTAAATTCAAATGTATGATGTCCTCAGCAAGTATAGTAGTGACTCGCGGTGTGGTGTGGTGCAGTGTGTTTGTCATGGTGCCATAACGTGTGGTGTGGTGTGGTGTGGTGCGGTGCGGTGCGTTGCGTTGCGTTGCGTTGCGTTGCGTTGCGTTGCGTTGCGTGCATCATGGCACTGTAACGCGCGGTGTGGTGGTGTGGTGCATTGTGTGTCATGGCTCCGTGACGTGCGGTGTGGTTTGGTGCGTTGCGTTGCGTTGCGTTGCGTGCGTCATGACACTGTAACACGCGGTGGTGTGGTGCGGTGTGTTGTGGTTTGGTGTGGTTTGGTGCGGTGCGGTGTGGTGCGGTGCAGTATGTTTTGGTGTGGTGTGGTGTGGTGTGATGTGATGTGGTTTGTTGCGTTGCGGTCCGGTGTGGTGTGGTTTGTTGCGGTCCGGTGCGGTGTCGTCCATCCCCTCAGTCCTTGGGTTGGTCCTTGCTCTGTTTCTTCATCTTCATCCTGCGGTTCTGGAACCAGATCTTCACCTGTCTCTCGGTCAGGTTCAGGGCTCTGGCCACCTCATGGCGCCGGTCTCTGGTCAGGTACATGTTGAACAGGAACTCCTTCTCCAGCTCCAGAGTCTGGTACTTGGTGTAAGGACAGCGTTTCTTCCTGGAGGAGCGAGCGTGGAGCCAGTTGGCCGACGGATCGTCTGGGGGGAGAGAGAGAGAGAGTGTTAAAACACACACATCATGTAACGTTGCGTTTTTAACAGCGGGCGACTAACGACGTTGGTCGATATCAGTGACGCCGGCGGTCATTACCGTATATTCTCGTTTAGAATGGCATGCATAATGAGTACCGTAAACGACGGTGCTGTGGTGCACTGAAAAAAAAAGTATGGTGGAGGAGGAAGTGGGACGGAACTAGGAACCAAGCTCTGATTGGTTATCCCGGGGAAAATAAAAAGTTCAGAAATTTGTATCTTTTCGGCCGGCGTTGCCACGCCCACTTTTTCGCCCGCCGCCTGTTACGCTACCATCAACGACTCTACTAGAAAAATAATGGATGCCGGCCGATGTTTGTCCATCGCCCGGCAAGAAATACCAGATCTACAAGCTCATAGTGCTCCAACGAGTGGCTAAGACAGATGGCCTCAAATCAGATCTGAATCAGATTTGAAGTCACATTGGAAGATTCAGATTTTATGTGACTTCTATGTGATCTGTCTGCGTTTAGACTTATTTGGAGGGATGTCTAGCCACTCTGCCACACACACACACACACACACACACACACACACACACACACACACACACACACACACACACACACACACACACACACACACACACACACACACACACACACACACACACACACACACACACACACACACACACACATTTGTGTGGGCGTGAGTGTATTTTCCCTCAGTGTAATGTCAGGGTGGTGTCTGTCTGTCTGTCTGTCTGTCTGTCTGTCTGTCTGTCTGTCTGTCTGTCTGTCTGTCTGTCTGTCTGTCTGTCTGTCTGTCTGTCTGTCTGTCTGTCTGTCTGTCTGTCTGTCTGTCTGTCTGTCTGTCTGTGGTTCATGTCTGTTTGCAGTCAGTTTGCAGTTATTATTCTGACACACAGAAGTGCTGTATGAACTATAAGCTGTTAGATAAAGCATCCAGCTGTGAGCTGCACCCAGATGAATCAGGGCGGTTTGAACAGAGCTGTAGACCTATACAGAATAGATGCTACTTACTCACACACACTAGACCTGCTTACATACACACACATATGCAGGCACTAACATAATTTGTGCAATACCTACAATAAATAAGTACAAAGTCCAAGCACCAAAAGGGTGCACTTGCCAAGGGCTAAGGTGGAGTCTGATGAGGTGAGTTCAGATTTCAGTGGAGAATTGGGGGGTGAGTTTGTTCCACACTTTGGGAGACAGGAAAGGAGAAGAGTCTGGGATGTGTGGAGCTTCGTAGAGGGTGTTTTAGAGAAGGATAGAAGAGTCTGGGACATGTTGAGCGTTGTCCAGGGTGTTTTAGAGAAGGAAGAAGAGTCTGGGACGTGTGGAGCGTTGTCCAGGGTGTTTTAGAGAAGGGAGAAGAGTCTGGGACGTGTGGAGCGTTGTCCAGGGTGTTTTAGAGAAGGATAGAAGAGTCTGGGACGTGTGGAGCGTTGTCCAGGGTGTTTTAGAGAAGGGAGAAGAGTCTGGGACGTGTGGAGCGTTGTCCAGGGTGTTTTAGAGAAGGTTTCGTCATCCTCTCTGTGTTAGCTGATCTCAGTGGGTGGGAGGGGGGTAGGGGTGGGTCAGGCTTTGAAGATATCAGAGTTCCTTTGGTTGTTTTGCTTTGAACTCTGTAAACAGGAGCCAATGGAGGGTGCAGAGAGGGGGGGGGGGTGTCATGCATGTGAAGATCATGGCCTAGATTTTCGTCACCTCTAAACCCCTTGTCCCTTAACTTCTTTGCCTTTTTAAACAGGTTAAAAACATTTTTCAATAGTTCAAATGGCCAGTCTACAATGCTCACAACGTGTCAATAGATTGGCACATTGAACTATTCCCAAAGGTTTTAAAAAAAATAGTAAAACAAAGGATAAGGGGTTTAGCATGTAATGAAAATGGAGCCCTTTGTACAGCTTGTAGGTTTCATTGAATGAACATCCCAACATCAAATACAATTTACTGCAGATAATTTTGATATATTGTCTAAAGCAGGGTGGCCAACCGGGCACAGACTAAGAGCCACGTTTTTCATTGTGTTACTGCAAAGAGCCACATCAAAGAGGATCCCAGGTGGTCTCCAGGCTAAATGATGGAAAGTTGGTTAACCAGATGTAACTCTTTGAGAGCGTAAACATGAAACCAAATGGACCCTTGCGGGTCCATTTGGTTTCATGTTTACGCTCTCAAGAGTTAAAATATTCATCATGTGAATTAGCCCAAGTCTACACAACTAGAGAATGTAGAAGATTAATGGTCATTTTGATCTGTATGTTTGACTGTTTTGTTTTCTCTGAAATCCAGCCTGGAATTGTTGACAAAAGTAAACAAAATCTTTAGCTTTGGGGTCTGTGAAGCTAAAATGTCATCAAATGGTAGTCCATGGCTCAAATTCTGAATAAATGGTGGGCCCTGGTATATAAAAAAGGTTTTTGATGGTTTCATGTGGAAGCCCCTTAAGAGCCACATGTAACCAGCTGAAGAGCCGCATGCGGCTCGCGAGCCACGGTTGGCCACCCCTGGTCTAAAGGTTCCACTATGCACGCACAGTCACACACATAGAAATGGTAAATGGTGCATCTATAGCGCCTTCATCCAAGGTGCTTTACATATAGATAGTATACCCATTCACACACCAATGGCAGCAGACTCAAGGACACATCGACACTAGCTCTGGGGGAAACCGGCTTCGAACCGGCAACCTTACGGTTACCATCCGGTGACTCTACCCCTGACCCACTGCCATCCCAAACTTTACACAAACCTTATTCCTTAGATACCAACGATGAACCACTGCACACACACACACGCACACACGCACGCACACGCGCACGCACGCACACGCACACGCACACGCACACACACACACACAGCCATGTACATGTGTGGCGTATGCACGAACACACCCATACATAAATCAGGGGCGGATATAACATATCCCATTTGGGGGGCAAGAGGGCAAGAGAAAATGGTATGGGTGCGGCTTCATCGCGATGAAGTCGCACCCATACCATTTTCGGTACAGGACTTTTATTAGTCAAGTAAAGCATCAATAATAACATCAGTTGTTGTTGAAGTTGCAACAGACACACAGCATGCATAAAGCTAAAGGTCTGACTCAGAGAGTTTTCTGTTTTCAATGATGAAATGCTGTTGGTTTAGTGGTGACACAGCTGTAGTTAGTTAGTAGCAGTAGTAGTGTTTCACATCATTTTAAATAGAAGCACTTTAATTTGAAATATCGTGGGTTGTTTTGCATGCCATCGTGTTTGGTGGGGCAGTCAGGGAATTTAGGGGGGCATTGCCCCCTCATGCCCATGCCTAGAATACAGGCCCTATTTTGTACCTTATGCAGTGTTATGAAATTTATTAATTTATTATTTTGTTTTGTAAGTGTGGCTGACTTATGAACGGCTCCTTGAGCCTGATGTATTCAGCAAACTTTAAACAAATTGTTGGATATCCTATTTGTAATTTTAACCTTATTCTAAAAATGCAGAGTTGTTGTTCAAACCACTGTTGGTGGACACACCCGGGTGGGTGTGCCAACCATAATTGGTAAATTGTCAAACCACACACACCTTAACAGATGATTAGCACCCTACATAAGGAAGGGATTGTCATTGTTACCTTTACACCTGAAGAAGGCCGGCACGGCCGAAACTGTTGTGTGTTCATCTACTGCAAAGTACAAAGAAATGTAAGCAGAAATCAATAAACTACAACTCTCCTGCAACCTGTCGTGCGACCCACCTCCCCTTTTTTGATGTGATACACTTGTTTGGATAACGCACCAGCCAACGTTGTGACGCGGTGGTAATAGAAGAATTTGTTCATGCCTAGATCCGCCCCTGATACGTAAATAAGTATACATTCCCAATCTGTGTCCCACTAACAACCACACAAAGCCAGAGGACGTCCAGTCCTTCCAGTTCCTCTGTATGAAATATAAAGTATTTTCCAGCCGTATCTCTGTGACAACACGCAGACAGCAGCACACACTTCTTATTTTTCATTTAGTTTTTTCTCAGGATTCCAGGCAGACATGAGCTGTCAGCGGCAGCGTAATGTGAGCTGAAACAGTCACTGCAGCCATGTGTCTGCGTGTATGGGCCCTACACAGCCATGTGTCTGCGTGTATGGGCTCTACACAGCCATGTGGCTGCGTGTATGGACCCTACACAGCCATGTGTCTGCGTGTATGGGCTCTACACAGCCATGTGGCTGCGTGTATGGACCCTACACAGCCATGTGGCTGCGTGTATGGCCGTGCACAGCCATGTGTCTGCGTGTATGGACTCTACACAGCCATGTGGCTGCGTGTATGGCCGTGCACAGCCATGTGTCTGCGTGTATGGGCCCTACACAGCCATGTGGCTGCGTGTATGGACCCTACACAGCCATGTGGCTGCGTGTATGGACCCTACACAGCCATGTGGCTGCGTGTATGGGCTCTACACAGCCATGTGGCTGCGTGTATGGCTCTACACAGCCATGTGGCTGCGTGTATGGATCCTACACAGCCATGTGGCTGCGTGTATGGACCCTACACAGCCATGTGGCTGCGTGTATGGACCCTACACAGCCATGTGTCTGCGTGTATGGGCCCTACACAGCCATGTGTCTGCGTGTATGGACCCTACACAGTAGTGATGCGCGGGCCGGCTTTTTTTCACAACCCGCCCCAGTCCGCGCCGTCAATTGTCCCAGCCCGTCCGCAGCAGCCCGCCCCGCAAAATTTTAATCAACGGCCCGCCCCAGCCCGGCAGCCCGCAATTAAAGAAAAATGATATAATGATTAGTGCATGTTCTTGTGTGTACCCCAAGCTTTAAAATACTATAGCAGCTATATAAATGATATTGTCATGGGCTGAATAAACAAGCATGTTGTTCAGAATGGTTCTGTAATGACAGTAAAATCGACAGTCTTGGCTCTAAATACCTATGTCTTTCTAAGACGCATGGAAAATAAATAAAAGGCGGCTGTCGGTGATGGATCGAAAACGATAAAACAAACTATGGACCGCACGAATGCCGCATCCTCCTTCATTCATTTAATCAGATGCAGACCAGCTTATATAGCCTACACTAGCAAAAATATGAACGTCTGAAGACTAAGAGAATGTTGGACTTCCCGTTGGACTGTGTATACTGCATGCATGGACTTATTTTCCTCGCGACGGATTGTCCCTGTTCTACAACTTATTGTAGCCTATATAACACGGCCACTCAGCATTGCAATGTGAAATAACTCACAACACAGGTAAAAAAAAAAAAAAAAAAAAAAAAACACCACAGCGCTCTCTCTGTCTCTGTCTCTCCCCCCATGTCCACCGAGGCTATTGATATTACAATATTACAATATATACAAAAAAAGTTATATAACTTGCATCCCGTAACTTGTTGTCATGTAAGACAGCGACTAAAACATGCGTAGTCAACAGCGCTTCGTTTGCATTGATGATCTGGAAACGCAGCTGCAATCAATAGTAGGCTATTAAATGCCCATACCAAATATTTGATCATCAAGCCTCAATCATCGTATCTTACGCGATGTACAATAGTACTTTTGAGGCGCGTTCTACCATCGTATCCTCTTGATGTGCAGATAACCCTATTATGCGATATACAAGACCACATTTGAGACGCGCTGTCAGCTTCTCTCTCTCTCTCTCTCTCTCTCTCTCTCTCTCTCTCTCTCTCTCTCTCTCTCTCTCACATACGAAACCATACGGCTTAATACTCTACTAGCTGTGCGTCCAAGCCAGTCTCCTTTGCAACGGCCGGCTGCGCTGTGCAGAAAAAGAATGGAATCAAGGGCTCCAGAATTTAATTTGGCGTTATCCTGGCACTGTTCCACGGTGAAGTGAGGCTGTAGGTAATGCTGTACTAGGTCTGGTGTGTCCCACTCCATGAACATTCTCCGTCTTCTCAATGCAAGTTCTGGTAGTAAAAACAACTGCCCGTCATCACTAATTACCTGTCAATTTAGGCTCATATTTTTCGTCTATTTCAGGGGTTTTCAACAGGTGGTCTGAGGACCACCACTGAGAGGGTAAAACAAAACGAGAGCATGTGATTTCTTTGTTTTATTTTTTGCATGTGCAGCGGGGTCAGCCCGCCCCGCCCGCGGGGTGATAATTACTTAAAAATCATGAACCCGTCCGCCCGCCCCCCGCGGGGGTCCGCGGGGCCCGCCGGGTTCGGGCCGGCCCGCGCAACACTACTACACAGCCATGTGTCTGCATGTATGGGCTCTACACAGCCATGTGTCTGCGTGTATGGGCTCTACACAGCCATGTGTCTGCGTGTATGGCTCTACACAGCCATGTGTCTGCGTGTATGGTCCTACACAGCCATGTGTCTGCGTGTATGGGCCCTACACAGCCATGTGTCTGCGTGTATGGGCTCTACACAGCCATGTGGCTGCGTGTATGGACCCTACACAGCCATGTGTCTGCGTGTATGGACCCTACACAGCCATGTGTCTGCGTGTATGGGCTCTACACAGCCATGTGTCTGTGTGTATGGGCTCTACACAGCCATGTGGCTGCGTGTATGGTTCTACACAGCCATGTGTCTGCGTGTATGGGCTCTACACAGCCATGTGGCTGCGTGTATGGCCCTACACAGCCATGTGTCTGCGTGTATGGGCCCTACACAGCCATGTGGCTGCGTGTATGGGCTCTACACAGCCATGTGGCTGCGTGTATGGGCTCTGCAGCCATGTGGCTGCGTGTATGGGCCCATGCACAGGGCGGGTGTGTCACAGATATTATGCAAGGGTTTTTTTTTTGTTTTGTTTTGTTTTTTTTACTGATGACATGTCATCATCATATAATTCTATGCAGCCAAATGCATATTGAGATCCCTCTTACAGTAAGTCCTGTAAACAGCTTCGGGTGCGTGTAGGGCCAACAGAGAGACAGCAGGCAGTGTTCTGAAGGGGATTTTTAATTAGGAACACCTTCCATCTGCATGGACCCAAACCACACCAATCATCCATAATCTGAACTCCTGGCAAATACTGTAAATGATTTGGAAGTAGGGTAGTGATAGCTGCACTGTTCCCCCCCCCCCCCCCCCCCCCCCCCCCCTGTTCCAGAAATGGATTCCCCATTCATTTTCCTCATAGACTCTTCGAAAATGATCTACAGCAACCTTTTTGATCCCAGGGCCCACCATTTATTCAGCATTTGAGCCACGGACCACCATTTGACGCCACACAGACCCCAAAACTAAAGATTTGTTTTGCTTCTGTCCATGACCATTAATCTTATTCACATGATGAATATTTTAACTCTTGAGAGTGTAAAAATGAAACCAAATGGACCCGCAAGGGTCCATTTGGTTTCATTTTTACACTCTCAAGAGTTATATCTGGTTAAACAACTTAGCTGGGTACCACCTGGAATCCACTCAAGGACCACTGGTGGTCCCCGGACCACTGGTTGAAAACCACTGATCTACAGTAAAGACGATTATGCCGCGAACAAAGCCAACTCGGGTCGTGGCAAATCATGACAACACACACAATGTTTTGCGACAATCAAACAATTTCCAATGAGAAAAACGAAACAAAAAGTCTTGTATCGTGCTGTTTTTTTCTTGCTAATTAGACATTGTATGATAATATTGTGTGTAAGTAAGTAAGTAAGCTTTGCCTAGCCATGATGTCATGAGGCTAGGCCGAGTCATGAGGCCCATAGGTCAGGAGCCTATCTCCTGTTTCTGTAGCGTGAGGCAGCTTGATGTACAAGTACACCCCCTGGACATGACGCTAGTATGTCGCAGGGTCTTACCCCCAATCCAACCCTCGATGCTGAGTGCCAAGCAGGGAGGCATTGGGTCCCATATTTTTTTAGAGTCTTTGGTATGGCCTGGCCAGGAATCGAACCCCGGCCTCCCAGTCTCCCAGCCTCCCAGTCTCTTTCGAAAAGTCTATGAGGAAAAGGGACGGGACTTCGCCTCAGCTCTATCCCCTCTACAACTAAAATAATGCAGTAATCCTGGGCTCTAGACTGCCTCCCCCTGGCCAGCCTGGGCGCCTGATGGAGGGGACAGGAACTGGTTGGAATAACGTGTTTCTTCCAACCAGGGAAACTCCCCATTGCCAGGTGAAAAGAAGGCAGCTTTGGACTCCTCATGCATTGAAGGAAGCATGAGGCCAGTCCGCTGCCTCCCCAGGTTGGTGGGCCAAGTGGACCCTTGCGGGTCCATTTGGTTTTCACGTCTACGCTCTCCAGAGTTAAAATATTCATCATGTGAATTAGCCCAAGTCTACACAACTAATGTAGAAGATTAATGGTCATTTTGATGTATATGTTGGACTGTTATTGTTTTCTTTGAAATCCATCCTGGAATTGTGGAAAAAAGCAAAGTAAAATCTTTAGTTCTGGGGTCTGTGGGGCTAAAATGTCCTCAAACGGTGGTCCTCCGTGGATCAAATTCTGAATAAACAGTGAGCCATTTCTCTTCTGATCGATGGCTGGAATGGACAAATACATTCCATGGATGTACTAACTGCTCCCTATGTCAGGCATAGCAGCCTGAGGCTAACAGCTGTGAGCTAGCAGCCATGTGTGCAGCAGACATGCAGCCTGCAGGACGCAATCCGTCCTGCAAGAGACAGAACAAGATAAAAGACAAGAGTTAGGCTGACGTCCTTTTGTTGAAATGTTTCACTGTGAATCACAGCCGCGGCCTTGAGGAGAAAAAATCCATGAGCTGTGTTTTATTGTGGAGCTTCACCAAAACTCCAACTCATCCCTACAACCGCTGAGAGAGAGGGAGAGACAGGGGCGGATGTAGGCATGGGCATGGGGGGGGGCAACCCCCTGACTGCCCCACCAAACACGATGGCATGCAAAACAACCCAAGATATTTCAAATTAAAGTGCTTATATTTAAAATGATGTGAAACACTAGTACTGCTACTAACTAACTACAGCTGTGTCACCACTAAACCAACAGCATTTCATCATTGAAAACAGAAAACTCTCTGAGTCAGACCTTTAGCTTTATGCATGCTGCGTGTCTGTTGCAACTTCAACAACAACTGATGCTTTACTTGACTAATAAAAGTCCTGTTATAATATATATATGGTTATAATAGGGTTAACCCTAACCATTACGACTTCATGGCACCCAGACCATCTTTTCCCCTCCCCCCAATTGGGAAATGTTACATCCGCCCCTGGAGAGAGAGAGAGAGATTTAGGAACTTCTATTGATACTGTGCACTGGCAGGAAATGTGGGTGTGTGCTGAGGAAACTATTCTCTCCCTCTGTGTGTGTGTGTGTGTGTGTGTGTGTGTGTGTGTGTGTGTGTGTGTGTGTGCGTGTGCGTGTGCGTGTGTGTGTGTGTTATATGGCAGGGCCGTAAAGCCATTTCCTCGGGACGTCTGGTGGCGATGTGGTGTTTTATGGACGCAGGCATCCTAACCCCACCCCCACCAGCACCACCACCCCCCCTGGCCCTCAGCGTGAGACGAAACACACACACACACACACACACACACACACACACACACACACACACACACACACACACACACACACACACACACACACACACACACACACACACACACACACACAGTGTCCCCCTATAGTTTCAGGTCTTCAGATGAACAGCTGAAGTTCTCCTTCCTCCTCCATTGTCTCTGCTCTGTGTGTGAAGGTTCTGACCTTCTGGGTGAACTCTGAGACACAACTCTGTTAGATACAACTCTGTTAGATACAACTCTATTAGATACAGCTCTGTGAGATACAACTCTGTTAGATACAACTCTGTTAGATACAACTCTGTTAGATACAACTCTGTTAGATACAGCTCTGTTAGATACAGCTCTGTTAGATACAGCTCTGTGAGATACAGCTCTGTCTGTTAGATACAACTCTGTTAGATACAACTCTGTTAGATACAGCTCTGTTAGATACAGCTCTGTTAGATACAGCTCTGTTAGATACAGCTCTGTTAGATAGAACAACTCTGTTAGATACAGCTCTGTTAGATACAGCTCTGTGAGATACAGCTCTGTCTGTTAGATACAACTCTGTTAGATACAGCTCTGTTAGATACAGCTCTGTGAGATACAGCTCTGTCTGTTAGATACAACTCTGTTAGATACAGCTCTGTCTGTTAGATACAACTCTGTTAGATACAGCTCTGTTAGATACAACTCTGTTAGATACAGCTCTGTTAGATACAGCTCTGTTAGATACAACTCTGTTAGATACAACTCTGTTAGATACAGCTCTGTTAGATACAGCTCTGTTAGATACAGCTCTGTTAGATACAACTCTGTTAGATACAGCTCTGTTAGATACAACTCTGTGAGATACAACTCTGTTAGATACAGCTCTGTTAGATACAGCTCTGTTAGATACAACTCTGTTAGATACAGCTCTGTTAGATACAACTCTGTTAGATACAACTCTGTTAGATACAACTCTGTGAGATACACCTTGTTGTTGTTGTTGTTGTTGTTGTTGTTGTTGTTGTTGTTGTTGTTGTTGTTGTTGTTGTTGATGATGTTTCTGTTGAGTTGTATTAGTCTCAGAAGCCTGTAGGTCTGTCTGGGCATGGGCTCTGGGCAGTGGTTTTCAACCTCTTTCATACCAAGGCCCACTATTTATTCAGAATCTACCTCATCTGGTAGTATACAGCCTAACCATAAGTAGCCTACTCTGGCCTATGTTTTATCCTGTTGCTATCACACCCATTTTATCCATGTTGAATATTGAATTAGATCCCATTTTATGATTGTATATCGCACTGAAATAAATCTGCTGAATGATGATGTCATTGGAGGACAGGTTTCTAAAAAAAAAAAAGTAGTGATATTTTATCATGTACAATAGATAGGACCTATGGAGATGTGTTCAAAAGTGGTCTTTTAATATATTTTTTTATTTCCTACAGCAGACATTATGGATGTGTGGTGCTGTGGTGTTGGTAGTGATTGTTGGTTGATTGCTTATTTTTCATCTCATGCTGTAACTGAGTTACGCTGTTTGCACGTTTTTATTAGGTAAAAGACACAGAAATACAGTATATATCACTGTAGACCAGGGGTGTCCAAAAGGTAGATGGTGATCTACCAGTAGATCACACAGACCATGCAGGTAGATCACATGACAGTCCCCTAAAATGTATAGATCTGTAACTCTTGAGAGTGTTAAAATGAAACCAAATGGACCTTTACGGGTCCATTTGGTTTCATTCTACACTCTCAAGAGTTAAATTATATTTAACATCTGAATTATGTAATTTCAAGAGTCCACACAATTAGAAAATTGAGAATAATTGTTATTTTGAATTGTTGTTTTGCCTCTTCTCTTTCCCAATTGTGGACAAAAACGTGAAAGTTCTTAGTTTTGGGTACAAGAGACTAAACGCCTGCTGTAGACGAATTGAAAATTATCCCACTACCAAAACCCATGTTTGGATAATGCCCTAGCATGG
>CM076965.1:7837371-7847082 GCA_039105355.1 Benthosema pterotum
CAAGCTCATTTAAAAAAAGTAACTTGGCGTTACTTGCAAAGTAATGCGTTACTTATTACCCATTTTTGCAGAGTAATCTCGTTACTTTACTTTTTGGAGCAAAAGTAATAATATTACAGTAATATGTAATCTAAAATTAGTTACTGCCCAACACTGGTGGTGACACAGCTGTAGTTAGTTAGTAGCAGTAGTAGTGTTTCACATCATTTTAAATAGAAGCACTTTAATTTGAAATATCTTGTGTTGTTTTGCATGCCATCGTGTTTGGTGGGGCAGACTGGGCATTTAGGGGGGCTGCATTGCCCCCCCATGCCCATGCCTAGATCCGCCCCTGCTCTGTTACTCTGCATGGGGCTTCAGTCCAATGGAGGCTCTTGTACATAGACTTCTACAGGCCTCTGCAGTGATGTCGGAGCCCCAATTCTGGAATTCCCCATTCATTTTCCTCAGGCTTTTCAATCATGGCTTACTGTATATAAAAACCATTACAGCACTGACGAAGCCACCTCGGGTTGTGGTAAATCATGGCAACAAACACAATGTTTTGGGACAATCAAATAATCTGTAGGAAGGAAAAAACTACCGGTAATCACAAAGTGTTGTATCCTGCCGTTTTCTCTCCGTTCTTTAATATTGTGTTTTGTTGTCATGATTTCTTATGACCCGAGCTGTCTTTGTCCGTGGCCTAATCATCCTTATATAAATAATTTCACACTATTCTACATCTACTTTCATTGAGACTGGGGTCAACAAATAAGGACCTGAAGTAGGCAGATATGTTAAAAACCTTTTATTTTAGATTGATTTGTAGTAGTAATACAAGCAGTAGCAGTCTTCACATGCCTTCCTGCTCCACGGAGCGATACAGAAAATCATTTGTACCCTCTGCCGTCAAATTCTTTAACGAACACTTTTAGTGTTGTACAAGAGAACTCTCTTACTTTCTGTGTGTGACTTGTATTGTACGTTGTTCTATGTGACTTCTGTGCTGAGTGTTTTTGTTTATACAACATTGATGTATGACTGTTTTGTTTTCCTACTGTATGTTGTTGTTATTTGTTTGTTTTGTTTCTGTGACGCTCTGGTGGCAAAACTTGTTTCCCCTCGGGGGTTAAAGAATAAACCATACCTTACCATACTATACCAAGATAAACAGAGACTTTGCTTGTTGTGACTGTACAATCCTTTTGTACAGTTAATACAATTTACATGTCACACTTGTGCCCTAAAATAGCTCTTCATGTTGAACACAATGCATTTCCAACTCCAGTTTGTCCCTATTTAGGCTGCATGAACAGCAGCTCAGTTTCGGACCCCTCAATGTCACAACTCTGCAAATAATCTATATTGCCTCTGGGGCTTCTGGCCTCGCTGGAGACCAAACATGAAAGTTCTCTTGGAAGAGGGAAGGGTTTCTCCGTTCTAGAACATGAAACCCACCCACCATGTTTAATTGGAAGAGGGAAGGGTTTCTCCGTTCTAGAACATGAAACCCACCCACCATGTTTATGCTGTTTGTTGACGTCATGGTGGACCTCTGAATGAGGAGCTCATTTTCTGACCCCTCAATGTCGCAACTCTGTCTATAATCTATGGCTCTGGGGCTCTGGGCCTCGCTGGAGACCAGACATGAAGGTTCTCTTGGACGAGGGAAGGGTTTCTCCAACATGAAACCCACCCACCATGTTTATGCTCTTTGTTGACATCCAGGGGCGGATGTAACATGTCCCAATTGGGGGGGGATGGTATGGGTGCGGCTTCATGAAGAAGATGAAGTCGCACCCATAGGCCTACCATTTTCAGTTCCAGGACTTTTATTAGTCAAGTAAAGCATCAATAATAACATCAGTTGTTGTTGAAGTTGCAACAGACACGCAGCATGCATAAAGCTAAAGGTCTGACTCAGAGAGTTTTCTGTTTTCAATGATGAAATGCTGTTGGTTTAGTGGTGACACAGCTGTAGTTAGTTAGTAGCAGTAGTAGTGTTTCACAGCATTTTAAACATAAGCACTTTAATTTGAAATATCTTGGGTTGTTTTGCATGGCATCGTGTTTGGTGGGGCAGACTGGGTGTTTAGGGGGGCATTGCCCCCCCATGCCCATGCCTAGATCCGCCCCTGTTGACATCATGGCTGGACATTTCATCATCCTCCTCCTGACATGTCACCACATGCTCCCTCTCCACCAACTCATTAGCAGCATCTGGTTGTCGGTTCCAACGCTGACATACATGCAGGGCATGTGTCACCGTTAGGAATTTAACTTGATTGATTGTCAATCAAATTACTGTGATTATTGATTTGAACGTTACAATTTGGGCGGTTCAAAACCCCTCAGTGGATCAGGGGTAGAGTAGGCTAAATGGTAACCGCAACGTTGGCAGTTCCAAACTCGGGCGCCCGCAGAGTTAATGTCCTTGAGCAATACACTTCACCCTAAAAAAAAAAACTACAAAATGGCAAAAATAGTTGAATAGAACTACTTTATTTTGGTCTTTTTCTTTTTTTCTTTTTTGAGAAATGTCTGGTGATGTGCATGGACATTTTTAAACCAATTGATGATTATGCAAATATGCACGTGATTATGTCAAATTATGATTTATTATCGAGTGCAGACAGAAAACAAACCACAAGCACGGTAGCATGCATGTGTGTGTGTGTGCGCGCGCACACACACACACACACACACACACACACACACACACACACACGCTGGAGGTTATGTTTAGGGTTAGGGCTAGAGGAGGTCAGTATATTGACATTGTTTTAAGCCCTGTGTCAGCATGGTGACGTGCTAGGGGTTATGTTTAGGGTTAGGGTTAGAGGAGGTCAGTATATTGACCTTGTTTTAAGCCCTGTGTCAGCATGGTGACGTGCTGGAGGTTATGTTTAGGGTTAGGGTTAGAGGAGGTCAGTATATTGACCTTGTTTTAAGCCCTGTGTCAGCATGGTGACGTGCTGGAGGTTATGTTTAGGGTTAGGGTTAGAGGAGGTCAGTATATTGACCTTGTTTTAAGCCCTGTGTCAGCATGGTGACGTGCTGGAGGTTATGTTTAGGGTTAGGGTTAGAGGAGGTCAGTATATTGACCTTGTTTTAAGCCCTGTGTCAGCATGGTGACGTGCTGGAGGTTATGTTTAGGGTTAGGGTTAGAGGAGGTCAGTATATTGACCTTGTTTTAAGCCCTGTGTCAGCGTGGTGACGTGCTGGAGGTTATGTTTAGGGTTAGGGTTAAAGGAGTCCAATATATGACCGCAATAGTAGCCGAATATGCGTTAAAAAGGACTGCATCGTTAAACGCTCGCGGTGCAGTCTGGGGGCGGGGCCGAGGACGACTCTCAGACAACATTCCTGGTGGATGAACTAGGATTAACATCAGAATACTGTGAATTTTCGGTAGAATCCACTGACTGGAGCAGCCATAGAGGAATCTATGTTTTAAATATCTCGGCTCATCCTGCACATGCCAGCAGCACTGCTGTGGGAAAATGAAGCGGCAGTTTGTTTTGTCGGCTGAAACACATGTGGGAAGCATGTGATCAGCCCTGCGTCCGTTTATAGCAGTGTTGCCAACCGCCAAAATCCAAAATGCACTAGAATACGCTAGAGCAGTGGGTTTTCAACCATTTTCATACCAAGGCCCACTTTTTATTCTACATTTGGACCACTGTTTGATGTTGGGTTTAGTCTTTTGGACTAATTTAGGACAAATAACTGGCAAAGAAATAGCAATTCTTCTACTTTTTCTAAATATATACTTGAGAATTTGGTAATTCCAAATTAATTAAATATAATTTAACTCTTGAGAGCGTAAAATGAAACCAAATGGACCCGTAAGGGTCCATTTGGTTTCATTTTACGCTCTCAAGAGTTACAGACCTATAAGGGTCCATTTGGTTACCAATGGTCCTTTCTAGGAAGGAAGGAAGGAGGAGGAAAAAATGGTGAAAAACGAGGGTTTTATCTCTGGCGCCTGTCAACCAATTTCGCTCCAACTCACCAGCAAAAAAGCACTAGATTGTCCGCCAGGAGTTTTTTTCACTAATTTTGGCGCTAGGGGTGTCTGGGAAACAAGCTAGATATAGTGAGAAATGCGCCAAGTTGGCGACACTGGTCTATAGACGAGTATGGATTGATACAAGGGACAGAGACTGACAGAATGACAGTTTGGCACATGCAGCGACATACGGCTCCAGACGTGTAAACTCACGACTCATTTTTTTCTTTATAAAGTTGCTAAGCTTGTTTATGCCGTTTTGCTTTGAAGGAGATAATTCAACTGAACACGTCAGAGGCTTGATTTAATTTGCCTTAATATGATTTGATTTGGGTGTTTGTGTTTGATTATCATGTATTTAATCTAATTATAGTAAACTAATCTAAAAAGGATGAGGGTGAAGGAACAGAGATCTTTTTTTTTTTTTTTTTTACAGTACAACAATGTTTCGAGTTCACACACAGCCCAACATATAAACCTTCAGATTAATCTCTGATCAAACAACAGTTTTGCTCCTATATTGTGCCAGAATTTATTGATGAATTGTGGTTTGATGAGGTGTCTGTGAATGCCCTTATTTTGAATTGCCAAGTTTCCAGACAGGAAGTGATGATCTTATCTTAGTGTGTTGGACGATGATTAGCCACTTCCTGTTGACATGATGATGGACCACCCTGTAGTAAGATGGCCGCCTTCATGCCGACTGATCTGAACCGTGGAATATATACGCTGTTTAGACCAGACCTGGGCATCATGCGGCCCTTTGGCTGACTCTGATTGGCCCCCAGTGATGGGCGGTAACTTGATACAAGAAGAGCACTATAAACGAGAGTACTGACACGCTTTGATCTCGCGTCTTAGAAAGTTGTACTGTACTTGCCTAACTTGAGATGCCTGTAAGTTCATCAGGCCAGATCTAGGCATAGGCATGGGGGGGGGCAATGCCGCCCTAAATGCCCTGACTGCCCCACCAAACATGATGGCAATGCAAAACAACCCACATTTCAAAGATATTTCAAATTAAAGTGCTTATATTTAAAAATGTTTTGAAAAGGCCTTTAGCTTTATGCATGCTGCGTGTCTGTTGCAACTTCAACAACAACTGATGTTATTGATGCTTTAAACTTGCCTAAGAACCTGTAACCGAAAATGGTATGGGTGTGGCTTCATCGCCCATGCCACACCCATACCATTTTCGGTTCCAGGTTCTTAGGCAAGTATAAAGCCCCCATACCATTTTTGCCTGCCCCTCCCAATTGGGAAATGTTACATCCGGGCCGGCAAGTTCATTGGTGCCACTAGAGGTGAAATACAAAGCACACAGATAATCACATGAAGCACAGTGTGAGAGGCAGAGGAAGATCAGATCAAATATAAGGATTCATTTCACCAAACCAGAGCAGTAGGAATTAAGATATCAACGTCCAGGAATGAGTGAGATCAAATATACAGGTCAGGTTGGCAGTTAGAACCAGGAGGACAAAGACAGAACATTAAACTGAGAGAACTAGAGGATCAGAATACAGTCCAGGTAACTAGGACACAGGAACAAGACCTAACAAACTCACTGTGATGATGTACAAGGAACCAACAAAGAACTGACAACACTAAAGGCCATAAAAAACAGACAAAGACTAACTCTACTCAGGTGAATACTATAGGAATGTCCCCATGCTACCTTTTTCATTTCCGATCCGAATCCGATGCTACAATTTCGGTGTTAACCGATACCGATACCAAATACCGATCCAGAGAAGAATATATACATTAATATAAAAAAGAAAAAATACACTTCACTTGTGTACAGCCCGCGTTTACGACCAAGCTCTGACTTCACTTCCGGCTTCTATGAATGGGTGTCAATGGGCAGTTGCGGCTGGTTCTGGCTTGAGTTTTTGGCGACGGTCAGCTTGCAGGAAAGGCCTGCCGTCGCTGAAAATACAAGCTGGAACAAACGGCAAGTGCCCTTTGACACCCATTCAAAAAAGCCAGAAGTGAAGTCACAGCCCAGCCAAATATACAGGCTGTACACAAGCCAAGTGTGGAGACATCTTGAGAGCTACAGGGCAGACAGGAAGGCTACGAAACAAGACTACCAAATGGATCCGCAAGGGCCCATTTGGTTTCATGTTTATGCTCTAAAGAGTTAAAATATTCATCATGTGAATTATCCCAAGTCTACAGAATGTAGAAGATTAATGGTCATTTTGATCTGTATGCTTGACTGGTTTGTTTCCCCAAAATCCAGCCTGGAATTGTGGACAAAAGCAAAATAAATCTTTAGTTTTGGCGTCTGTTGGGCTGAAACTTGATTAAATGGTGGTCTGTGGCTCAAATTCTTTTTTTAAATATATATTTATCCCACGATTTTGCAACCCATTTTTTCACCCAGTGCCAATTCCTAATGTGATCCTGGGCTCTACACACCCTCCACCAACCTGGAGAGGCAGCGGACTGGCCTCATGCTTCCTTCAATGCATGAGGAGTCCAAGCTGCCTTCTTTTCACCTGACAGGGGGGAGTTTTCCCTGGTTGGACGTAGCGCGTGGAAGGAACGCGTTATTCCAACCAGTTTTCCTGTCCCCCCACAGGCGCCCCGCTGGCCAGGGGGAGGCAGTCTAGAGACCAGATTACTGCATGTTTTTGTGAGAGTATCTACCCTAGGGGATGCGGGATGAACATGCAAACTCCACACAGAAAGGCCCTTTTGCCAACCCCGCCTCGGGTATATGGGCACTGATGTGGAGGAGGAGAAACGCCGCCAGCACCCACAGTGGCTCAAATTCTGAATAAATAGTTGGCCCTGGTATCAAAAAGGTTGAAAACCCAAACACAGGGACAACACAATGCTACAATCTCACTGGAATTTAACAGAAAAATAAAACAATAACCAAACCCATAACAACAGGACTGTCACAGACTGTGGTATTATTGAAATGCATTGTGTATATCAGAACGTCTCCATAGTGACGTATTGATGTGCCACATGGTGGCGATATACATGAGGAACAACATGTGTTTTAGGATGTTTTCTGCTCATAAGTGGAATTAACTGCTGGGATTCTCCATTATTTATTTCATATCAGAAAGTGTGGCTGTTCTGAATTCAATATGCTAAGCCATTCTGGTTGAGCATAATCCCCCCTTGCCAGTAAATCTTACTGCTGCACATTTCTCTCTCTCTGTGTGTGTGTGTGTGTGGGTGTGTGGTGTGTGTGTGTTGTGGTGTGTGTGTGTGTGTGTGTGTGTGTGGGTGTGTGTGTGTGTGTGTGTGTGTGTGTGTTTGTGTGGTGTGTGTGTGTGTGTGTGTGTGTGTGTGTGTGTGCGTAAGAAAAATGAAATCCACCATCTTTTTAAGCTCTTTTGAAGCATCTCTCTGACATAGTGTGTGCTCGCATGTCATGTATATCACAGTGCCTTACGATGTCATGTTTTATTTAAGTCTCATAGCCCCTACATATATCTATGTGCGTATTAAATAATATCTGTGTTGGCTTTACTTACATCTGAAATATAGTGAAATAACAGTGTAACATTGTGGTGGAGTTTTATAGTAGTCAAGAGGCTTAGGGATTGGGGAGAAATGGGTCATTTTGCATTAATTCATCTAAATCCAGAGTATGCCTCTGATGTGCACAAACTGGAGGCCAAGGGCCAAATCAGGCCTGTGAATCTGTGGGATGATTTTTAATTAAGGGACCAAGCAGTTCTTACTTCTTATTTTTGCCATTTTTTTTCTTTCTTTTCCGCCAAAAACAGCATTCTTGTTTGAACCGTGCAGTCGGTCCTTGTAAACCGCTGTTTGAGTTTAATGATTCAGCTATAGGACACCCAAGGCCTTTGGGAACTTTGTGAGAGCTTTTCAAATTTGGGTAACTTATCTTTCTCTTCTTTTTTTTACTATACGGAATCACACTAATGTAATCCTGGAAGTGGATTATTGTTCTCAGTTTGTTTTTACGTCATCCTACATCATTGAGGGTAACCACATAATTGCAATTGCATCGCTCTAGTTTTATTGACTACTATGGTCCCTATAATAAACCCCAGACATTGCATCTGGCTACTGAATATTACAGGATCCACCAATTGTGAAGGATATCGATGCCTTCACATTGGGGGATGTTTGTCATCTTTAGTAGATCCTTTTTGTAGACAGATCCAATTTCCTGGGGTTTATTAAGACTATAGTAGATATTGAAAAAGAAAACGGCTAAACAGGTTGGGGATATTGGTATGTTTTTGTAATATCTGCAATGTTCATGGAGGATACGCACTGCAACAGAGCCAACATGGCGGCCTTGCTTGTGTGTGTGTGTGTGTGTGTGGTTGGTGTGGTGTGTGTGTGTTGTGTGTGTGTTGTGTGTGTGTGTGTGTGTGTTCAGGAAATATCAGTTCCAACCATAACTCTCTCTCTCCTCTGCACTGGGTGCAGTTAGCACCGATCATCAACTCCTAGTCCTCTATAACCCTCTATAACCCTCTATAACCCTCTATAACCCTCTATAACCCTCTATAACCCTCTATAACCCTCTAATAACCCTCTATAACCCTCTATAACCCTCTATAACCCTCTATAACACTCTATAACCCTCTATAAACCCTCTATAACCCTCTATAACACTCTATAACCCTCTATAACCCTCTAATAACCCTCTAAAAACCCTCTATAACCCTCTATATCACTCTATATACCCCTCTATAACCCTCTATAACCCTCTATAACACTCTATAACCCCTAGAAAACCCTCCAATAACCCTCCAACGGATCAATTTACTCTCCTCACAATCTCAGACACACGGAACGGATCGATGTCAGGCTCTCTCTCTCTCTCTCTCTCTCTCATCCCCTCCTCTCTCTCCTCTCTCTCTCTCTCTCTCATCTCTCTCTCTCTCCTCTCTCTCTCTCTCTCTCTCTCCTCCTCCTCTCTATCGTCAGATCAGGGGCAGTAACTGAATACATTTACTTACATAATGACACACAATATTGTATTTGTGCATATAGTCCAGTTCCTTATATAATCTTGTAGGATGAAGACAAAGATTTTTAAAACTATATATTTTTGAAAACCTTACAGCCGACTGAATCAGAAAATGTTGATTCCATTTTTTTCAAGTTATTATAGCAGCCATCTTGGATCTTTAAAAATGGCTACTTTTTAAAACAGATTACTTCCAATATCTTGCCTCCAACATGATCTAAAATCATGATTGCAGTGGTAAATCTACATTTTTTGAAGCAAGAAAGGGGGCAAATGGGCAAATGGGGTTTTCATTGTAAAATTGAGGGAGAGTATGGTTCAGGTGTAGGTATTTTTGAATTTATATTACATTAATTATCTAATTGGATTAATCTTGGAAAATCCGGACCCACATAATCCAATATCATCATCCCATAAACATTTCTCAAATCTCATCAAAAGATAAAAACTTAAAGGTATAGTAATGATTTTGGTGATTTGGAAAACCCTCCCTTTCCTGAGGTCCCCCGGCCTGCTCCGGCCCCATCCAGTAGCAAGATATGGACATGTACATACTCTACAAATACACAACGCAACTACAAACAGATAGGAGTGCAAACAGGAACAGACAGGCAACATCATATACAAACCAACAAGGCTGTCAGGCATTGGCACGTGTGAGCAATATTAGCTAGATAATATTCCTTCAAAAAAGGTTCTAAATAAACTTTAAGGTTCAGATAAATTGAATAGCCTA